>CM055277.1:66458724-67058724 GCA_029237695.1 Conchocele bisecta
GGTGGAAAATGTAAGATAATCCACTTGAAAATACAATATGCGCCATGCCATTATAAAATGTTTCTAGATGAGTGTTAAAAAATCGATAAAATTACTACTCGTCTTCAAGCATGTTTTTACAATTAATGGCGCCTATTGTATCTTTCAAGTGGATTGTCTTGAAATATTTCCATCGGCACGGAGTGCAGCACCAGTGAAGTAAGTGGACTGTTTCTCTAACGGTGCATCACAAATATAGAAAAGTATATGTGACCGTGGCTTGAGAAAAAGGCCTTATGGGGTTTGATCAATCTGGATATTAATCTGCTAACACACTCCTGTATGTGAATGTGCAGGCTGATCTGTGCCTACACTGGTCATATTACCATTGAAAGGAACTAATATCATGCTTACTATGAGTGTTTATACTTTATTATTACATGCTTTATGTGATAATCATGATAGTGGAATAAATGATAAAGTATACATGTTTAGCTTCTATTAAAAATGGTTTTGAATTGGGATATGTATATGATTTTAATTTCAAAAGGTGCCAGCAAATCTGATGAAGAAATTCCACACCCCTGGCCCAGGAATACCAATTCAGCGATTTCGGTCGGCTGCCGGCATGGTACAGATAAACAGGTCGGCTGTCGGTCGGTATAGTCGACTATACCGACCGACAGACAACCTGTTTACCGGTACCATGCTGGCAGCCGACCGAAATCGCAGAATCGCTATTTCCTTGCAATCAATAGAAAAGTAAATGTTTGATGGCGAAATAAGTGAATCAGAAAAAGAAGATTTCAGTATTTACAAAAGGACACGAAGAAGTGCAAGGACCAGTGCAGATCAATTTGGTTCAGTTAAAATCAACAATTGAGTCACACAAATGTACTAGTCCACACGAAACGGTAACAATTTTATCAGTGACCGTCTTATCAAACTTATCCTTGTTCATGAGACAATTAATGGGAAGACAACTGTTCAATATAATATATTTCTGTCGAACTGAACCAATAACCCGTTCCACATGTATTCTTGAGTGGGCCAGTTTACGCGTTGATTCCACGTCCAGAGGGGATAGCTGATCACGAACTTTCGTAAATGCTGGAATCTTCACTTCTGCAGCTACCGAGCCAACACTGTCCTTGACATCAAATCCTCTGTCCGCCAACACTAAATCCCCAGGTAATAACTTGGACAGGAAGTCACTGTTCTCTGTCACAAACGTGTCACTCACACGACCACCCCATGCTTTCGATATGAAGGACACACTGCCCTGAGGAGTAATTCTAGAACAGTGTGGTGGTGTTTGTATGAAGACCAGGTTTCTGCTCTGGCTTTCAAACCACTTGGTTTCTCAATAAATACCTCAAAACAATCAATTATCACTGCACACCTGTGGCCGAAGTACTTCCTAAATTCCATTAGCATTGTTTTTCTCAATGTCACGCGCTCTGGCCATCTTATGAGTTTCTTTAGCCGCTTGTACATACAGTCAATTGTCCGTGTAAAAAGTATAGATATTGTTGATTGAGTAGTGTCAAATTCATACGCAAGAAAGAGATTTGACAAATTTAGTGGCAATTTCACTAATGTCAATATCATTACCTTGAATTTGGGCATGACCAGACTGGATGGCAGGTGAGGCTCCAGAAAATTAAACAATATAGATAGAACTGTAAATGATGGTAATCCTGTTAAATGTTTCACCTTCTCGTCACTACCCTTAAAATAACTTGCAGTGAATTTAGTTTCCAAATGGGCCACTTTTTCCTTCAGCTCCCTATTCTCTGTACGCAGTTCCTGCAGCTCCAGCGACATAGCCTCCATGAGTGGACCATCAACATCAGTCTGTGACTGAACGCCGTCACCCATATCAATACCCGTCTCAGTGTGATCAGGTCCAACAATAGTTGTGGATTCAGTTGGCTTCCTTCTCTTATTTTCCTGCTGCCGATCATATCTTGATGTAGATGATGCTCGCTTTTGTCCGCCCAGATTAACTGATGGTGCCCAGTTTGGGTTAAGATGGTCATACAACTCTGCCTTTTTTCCTGAAACATATACATGATATATATTAAAAACAAATAAAAATATTGTGCACTTGTCGGATATTGTAACTTTGCACATTTAGTTACAATATAATAACTTATTTTTATTATTTCTTCTCGGAAGTATATGTCACATACACCATCTGAACATTCTTGCTGAGACGGTTCAGATGAGTGGTCACAACATTTACATGCACTTTTGAGGAGAAATAAAAAAGAAAAGGTGTACTCTTATGAAATATCACTGAAATATTGACAATTTATGACAAATTGTATACATATGACATGCGCCATGTGATTTTGCATGTACAAACATGTGCGAACTTTGATGAAAAATATTTACAAAATTTACAATATCTTTCATAAATAACATTGAATGGTGACAACATGGTGACATTCTGCATTTGCTCTGTGAATTTCATCAACGTTTGGCATGATTTACAGAAAATATCGCAAAATCTGTAAACCTTTTTCATGAATTCCACACAAACTGCAATTTTTTATTGTCTGAGGTCCATCAAAATACACCATCTCGCACGTCTTAAGCATGTTAAGTACAGTGACAGCACGGGTGTCTAACATTATAATTCAGTGGGTGGCCGCAGGGCTCCAGATAAGGAATTAGTAATTGAATATTGTTACTCCATCAGTTCTGAAGCAATTGGGTATTTCAAAATTTGAATTGGGTAAAATTAAATCACACTACTGTTTACACATCAACAGACAGAAATTATTGAATAGTTTGTTTCGAAATGAAAACATATTTTGGCATTTCATTAGAATTGTCTCCTTGGATGTGTTTTCATGGAAAAATAAGAAACATATGCTATATTTTGGTCTGTTTATTGTTTTCTGCAGCATGATAAAGGTACCACAATTGTTCTCATTGCTTTTTGATACTCACTACTTCTGATTTCAATTGGGTTTTTGGCAATTTTAATTGGGTATATACGCAAATAAGCAGCTTATCTGGAGCTCTGGGTAGGGTTCACACACAATATAATGATTATAACAGCTTACATTGTCTCACCAGCTGACAAGTAGAACTATCGGATTATTTATAATATCAAGGACTTACCATTGACAAAATGCGCCGAATACACCCGAACATTTTGGATAGTCTTGTGCCCAAATTCTTGTCCAATTCAAGCCAGCCATTCACGTCTCCGATCCGAACTCAGTTTCTCGCATTCCACACCTTGATTTGTGATTACTGCATGCAATCTATACTATTCCAGTGTCCTTTCGCGATCTTTACGATGACTACATCCGTATATAGAACACTTCACAACCATTATGCGTCTAACTAACTGAATTTAGGTCAAACTTCGGCGTGTTTTGTTTTGTGTATCGATATATTGGAACTATTGCGCAATAACACGCGGCCTCCAACATGGCGGAGCTTCCGGTTTGTGACGTCAAAACGTTTATTTACAGACAAATTGCAAACCGCCGAACTATTGTAGTTAAAAACGTGTATTTATAGCCAAATTGTGTTATTTTGCTATATTTAAAGTTTTAAACAGAGATAATGGCCACAAATGAAAAAATATCCGGTTGATGTAATTTGGAAGTGATACAACAAATTTCGCGTTTGTAGATTACCGAATATAGAAGAAAAGGGTGGTTACAAACTTTTTCACAAACCAATGGATAACCAATATATAGCCGATCTATAATTAGATCGGCTAATAATAATTGAATTCTCGTCTGCTATTTTAAACTATTTATCAGAAGCGGCTATGAAACGGGTAGATATTCGGAGGCTTTCAGCGAAATTTCTAACTTCGCCAAGCCGCCGAGTAGCGTCTAGTAGCGAGTAGCGAGTAGCGTCTAGACACAACATTATGGCTCACGCACTCCCATTATACTCCCGAATAACAGAAAAAAAATACGTCAGATCATTAAACAAAGTACAAATCAGAATCATGATGTATGCAAGGACTGATTAAACCATTTTAGTTGTGAGCGTCGGAGAATTGTTTTGACTCTGGGCAGTTTGTCTCGTGTTAGAACTTCAGTATCATGGGCATTGTGCGAATGCCCCCAAAATGGCAGATTGTTACCATTCGTAAATTCTACCTAGTATGCCCACATGACCTCGCATTGGTTCAGTCATCGATGCGGACACCGACACCGATCTAACGATTATGTGAGCCAGGTTTCTTTAGAATTCAATGTTTGTTTTTTGGGGTATACTTTTCTATGGTGGCCATCTTGGATTAAGTAACGTCTCTATTTTATCGATTCTGTATTAATTCCCTTTACTAAGCTTACATTTTATTTAACTTGATGAAATGTTACAACGATTACAATCAAACGCCAGACCAATAGCATATTCAATTCTTTGTTTAATGGTGTTTAACGGCCTGTCAACAGATGTCATTAAGACGGTCAATGGGGTCGAATACCATATTCCATCAGTACGGCCGGGGTATTCCAATGTCAGAGGTGAATATTTGCATAAAATAAATATTTATCCCGTCAACACAGTGCGTATGTGCCGTGAAACACGGTGCCGTGAAATATTTTTGATATTTTGTCAATATGACCTAATCACTGCGTATGCATATGTTCGGTGACTGGGGTTATTTTTTTGTTTGCATTTAAAAGCCATTTGTATGTGTTGACGGGATAAATAGAATAGTACGTTAGTGCCGTGAATGGGAAAAATATCTGGCGGGACACGGAAACGGGATGTGCTCAGCAGAGCCTCGCCCAGAGCCTCGCCCATCCCGTTTCCTAAGCCTTGCCAGATATTTTTTCCCATTCACGGCACTAACCCACTATTCTCTATATATTCAGCCCTGATATTAGAATAGCCGGATCTTGCGCCAGGTCCTCACAATACCAGTCACTTGGCTCAATCCTCTAAAAGTAATATAATTAGTACTCTTATAATGGGTATAACCGGATTCAACTGTCACGTGCAATAATTTAATTTCATTTAATGGTGTTTAACGGCCTGTCAACAGCTAATGTCATTTTAGGGTTAACGGGATCGAATCCCATATTTCAACCCTTGTGGTGGGGGGATTCCAAAATCAGAACTGACTATTTGCAGAAAAATATATATTCAGTCCTGAAAATAGAATAAACTGGCCTAGTGCCAGATTCTCACCACACCAGAGTCACTTAGGCCCACTCCCGAAAAGTAATACGATTAGTGCTAATCTTACTACTTTTAGAGGTACATGCCCACTCAGTAGGCACCTTATGTTCTTTACAGGAATTAAATAAGTGTATAAGTGTGTCACTATTCCACCAGTTCTACAGGTTACGAGTGGTCGCTATACTGATATAATCATTTAATAATATTTAGTTTACTGATAGTGACGCGCGTTGGTATCATGCTATTTTCATATGCAAATTAGGCATGATGTTTTTTTAATTATTTAAATTAATTAAATGCGTCACCTGAAAAAAAAAAATATTTTCGACAGATTATAAAGTGTGATAATTTCATATAAATAAATAAAGACAGTTTATAAATAGTAATGTCCGTTAATATTTTAAGGAAACACGGTTATCACCGCTGATATCAGTGTGGAAAGTTAAGTATAATATAAAATGTATAATAATACGTGGGGTAATGGTGCATACCACACCAAGTCACTTGTCCCCTTCCCCCTAAAATAGGATTACGAATAATCGTAATATTCATATAAGGGGTATAACCAGATTCAATTGTCACATACAAAATGCCAAAGATGTATGTGAGGGCCAAACCAGGTCTCCTTAGGCATCACGGGACGGTTGAAAATAGCCAAAATTGACTGCTTTTCTGAGGGCGGCGGGTGACTTCTAAAAATCACCGCCTCTCACAATCAGTTAAGGAGGCTCTTGCGACAAGTATTGAAAAATACTCGCAAATGAAGTACAAATCGCGCGCCACAATAAAAATTCAGTAACCGCATCAGATGTGTTCAATTAATTTTTTACAAAGTTACCCCACCCACCTATTTTTGGCCAAAAGTTTCAACACGACTGAATTTATCGGAATTGTTTTCATGAAAATATGAGGCACAGATACTTTGTTATGTCTTGTTCTATCACTTGTAACACCACATCATTTTCTGAAAATGATTTCAAAGCGGGGTCATAACCAGCTCAAATTTTCGCTACAAATGCCCGAAAAATACCTTAAATTCTGACGCGAAACCGTACCGGTGAGACGGCATAGCAGGCGACATTTTCCAAGATGTCAAAATCAACTGGAGCTAACATTCAGTTTCGTAGAATTATGAAATACTCTAAAACATACACCTAGTCAAGCCTCCCAAAGTCAAGAAATATTCATAAACCTATTTTTCTAGACACACTGGTGTAACTTACAGGGTCGGTAGTGAAATATATAGAAAATCGTCCAAACCCCTTTTTAAAGCTAGCTGCCCACTGTCCCGTGAGACCTTAGAGAGTTGGTCACTTGGCTCCTTCCCCTAAAAGTAATAGGATTACGAATAATCGTAATACTCACATAAGGGGTATAACCAGATGCAACTGTCACATACAAGGATGCCTGGCAACGAAGGCCAAACCAGGTCTCCGGTCGAGATTCTGGTAAAGGTGAACCCCGATAGTTAAATTAAGGTTTCGAATGCACAAAGTAGGTGAAATTGACCCTGGGCTTAGCGGGGGCGCAATGATCATGGATTTGTCATATGGTGGAAGAGGACTTTTAGAGCAATGCGTATGTGAACTATCAAGACGATCTGTCCAAGGAAACATGTACCTGCAGAGCGTTAAGGTTTCAATTGCATCAAGTATATGACCATGGCCCTGGGTTTAGCGGGGGCGTGATGATCGTGGATTTGTCACAGGATGGAAGAGGACCATGACAGCAATGCGTGTGTGAAATGTCAAGCAGATGAGTGCTAGGAAACAGAAACTGTGAGACATTTACCCGAGCGGTAAGGTTTCGAACGCACAAACTATGTGACCTTGACCCTGGGTTTAGCGGGGCGGTACGATCGTGGATATTTCGCAGGGCGGTAGAGGACCATTAGAACAATGCGTGTGTGATACATCACGCAGATCCGTGTAAGGAAACAGAAAGTATAAGATATTTACCCGAGCGTTAAGGTTTCGGGATGTACGTACGGAGTAGGAGGGGACATACGGACGCCTGTAACAAACCTGTGCCAAACCAGGCATATCGGGATTCCATATAGGAATTAATGGCCTTTTTGTGGAATTTATCGGGGTATAAACTTGGAAAAGCCACTTTCGCAATTGGCGAAAAGAAAAAAAAAGAAAATTGTAATTTTTTATCGCCAATTGTTTATTTTTATCCTATTGGTTATTATAGGAATTAATGGCCTTTTTGTGGAATTTATCGGGGTATAAACTTGGAAAAGTCGCGGGAATACTGGACGAAGGCCGGAAGGCCTCGTCCAGTATTCCCGCGACTTTTCCAAGTTTATATCCCCGATAAATTCAACAAAAAGGCCATTCATTCCTTATAATTCCAGCATTTGAAATAAATTCATCAAGAAAATGTGTTTATTTTCCGTTTTCTTAAGACTTATTTTAACTGCGCCTCACGGTTACGGAAAGCAGTTCGGCGTGGGAGTTTACTGGGATATAAATTTTGGACAGAGACTTGCTACGAGCCAATCAAATGTTAGGGAATTGTGTAAATATGTTTGTGCTGGAATTATGTAAGGATGAACCCAATCTTTCAATTACACTTCGCATGCTGCCACACATAGATCGTTGTGGTAATGGTAGTCCTTCATATGGGTGTACCAGAGGACAGCTATAAAACCAAAATGTCCTATCTGGAGAGTACCATCCCATCTCACATAAGGTCCATACATGTTTTCTGACTGTACACCCAGAGTGTCAGTGCACAAAGAGAAGACGGGCTAACTCCATGAGCTCCATCGCCCCCATCAACTATCTTTAAACTGTGGTCCCGTCTATATATGTTCATAGCTGTTGCTGGGACGTTAAACCCATTCACTTTACGCGACGGATTACTATTAATATTTGGACACTTGATATGTATGTGTGGACATAAGTGTCGGCAGACATACAGACGAAATGTGATAACAATAACTCACTTGAGTATTTGCCCAGGTGAGCTAAAACATTGGGCGAACATAATTTGTTTGTTTGTTTATTGGTGTTTAACGGCCTATCAACATCTACGATCATGTAAGGCCGGGCAAACGGGCTCAATTCCGTTTTAACCTGCTGCATTGGGGAGGGGTATATGTGAGAGCCATACCAGGTCTCCAGTCGGAATTCCGGAAAAGGATGAACCCCGATCGTCGAATTACCCGTTGCGTTCTCCAGACCAACCACCCACTGAGGCGAACATACAATTTAAATGGCATGTTAAAGTAGAACTAAAGACAAGAGTAATAGAATTACATTTTATTTAGAAACAATGACGTTTTGAGTTTGTTTTCATGTTTACAAAACTAAAACAATATATTCCTAATACTTTGTATTTTATAATTGTTTACCAAGAGATCCTGATCCGAGTCTACATGCACTTATAAAATTGCAAAATAGAATTAAATTCCGAGGCGCTTAAGAATTTGAGATAAGCCATCTGATGTTGTACCGAAGAAGATGTGCGACTTTTTAAATGATTTTTTTTACGAAAAACGGCGATATCTTTCGTAAACGACGTCATATGGCTTATCTCATAGTATGTGGTTGAAGAAACTGACCAGTGGTCACAATTCCGGTGTCGACAATCGCTGGCAATCACTTTGTATGTGTGTTTCATCCATGTACATGGATGAAACACACATACAAAGTGATTGCCAGCGAGTGTCTCGCCAACAAAGGTCATGGTGAATGTCACTGAATGAAACTGGGCTGATAAGACATCTATAAGAGGAAGCTTATTGGTGCTGCTTGGTAATCAGGAGATACGTAATTGTTGACACCGGAATTGTGACTACTGGTGTCTCACTTTCCACGAATGTGGGTGAGACACAAACTAAGGCCATACAAAGTTCTTCCTCTGTTAAGCGTCCGCTTGCTGGTAGGTTTTGAGAGTGGTTCTATGAAAAAACAAGCAAACTGAATATGCTAGTTTACACTATTTACTGGTGAAGTAATATGAAAATTGATTTGGGACTTGTCTAAGTTTTAAATCTGTTCTTAATAAGTTTAATAAGATCGTTTTCTTATTATTTAGCGGCAATTTAAATTTATGTTAAAAACTTCATCAACCCTTTTCACACTGAGGAAGTTTTTAACATAAATTTACATTCGTTTTTTTCAAAGCTGTGTTTGTTTGTTTTTACCAGATACGTAAGTGGGTTTTGGAAATCCAGGTGGACGCTTAACAGAGAAAAACAATGGCATGGCCTAACTGTTATATTTACATAGATCTATACACTTCTATATATACTGATTTGTTGTTGGTGGCCATCTGGGTTATACCAATTTAACCTGTTTTACAGCCCTGTAAAGCAATACGGAGACAAAAATGAATTTTACTTCTTGTGTTGGGGTTAGCTTGATTACAGCTGCTATTATGTGTATTTAATCACCTTTTAGACTTCAGTCCTTTACGTCAGCCTGTAGTCTAACAATTTTTTTCCGACGTTTGAAAAGTTGCCTTCAAACCGAATTTTCTGGCATTTTTGCAAGTTGGCTGTAACCAAACTGTTCTGCCGTTTTCATGACAGTGACTTGCGAAACTGCAAGAAAATGTTGGTGACTTGATTTACATTCTAAATATTTTCTTTACTACTCATCATACGTGTATGTCGTGACCACCATTTGAACCGTCTCGTCGAGACGGTTCAAATGAGTGGTCACAACATATATTTTGGATGAGAATGAGAAAAATTAATGGCGAAAAATATGTTGAACTTTTTATAATCTCTGGGTGTATTGCATATTTAATAGGTTAAACAAAATACATTTTATAGGATTTGATCAGGAAAAAAATGTAAAATATGGTAATGCTTAAATATTTAAATATAATTGCTTAAATCTTATAAACCAAAACTTGGTTACACAAATCAGACACGAGTATCAAGTGTTCATATCAATTTCTTCTTCAAATGATGGATTTGTATCTATTTGACTGACTGATCATATCATGTTTATAATTAATGCGTTTTTAATTGACGATCGACACTTTTAATAAAGCTCTATTGATGCGCTGACTCCGTACAAAGGCCAAACAGTCATATATCGCACCACGTGAAAAAAGGACATATTGAGTTTTAGACGAGTGTTGTTCCTGATCATCAAGCGAGATACGGTTCTGATGTCTTTGTTAGACTAGACCCACAAACAATGATTAATGTAACTAAATAGTGAACAGAGTATCCACTGATCAGCCTGTGCAGATGCACAGGCTGATCTGTGGCTACACTGATCGCAGTAAGCCCCATTTTGTCGCAATGGATAAAAAAATGTCTGTCAATTGAATTTTGAAGTGACACTACATACCTTAAACGCAGAAAAGTCATTTTGACCGTTACACCTGTTTGGGCCATCACCCAATCGATTTGATTTGATTTATTGGTGTTTAATGGCCTATCAACAGCTACGGTCTTTTAAGGCATGGGCAACGGGTTCGATCCCACACTTAACCTGCAACATTGGGGGGGGGGGGGGGGTGGAGGAATAACACTTTCTCAACAAAAGCATAGGATGTCACCACTCATACCGAGATACTAGTATTTCATACTACCGTACTCAAATTGTATACATCATGAACAAACATGATGCCTATCAGGAACTACAGTGTTGGAAATCCCAATAAGTCCCCATTTACTATTGTAAATATATCTGACAAAAGTTATTTATACTTTGTAGGGGGAGGGGGTGAGGTTGCAACCCCAGAATCCCCCTCCAGATACACTATGCAAATGCCAGAAGCTGTGTATTAAGACGGTGGGATAGCAATGATTATATACAATGTTATTGGCTACTGATATTGTGAGACACCATGACTTACTGAATAAAGTATACAGATATGCAATATTTCTATGGAGCCCCGCAGGGGACATGGATTTTTTTAATTAATTTTCGTTCCCACAAAATAACAATTTGTTCCCCCGAATTAACAATTCGTTCCCACTATATAACAATTTGTTCCCTTAAATTAATATACAATTTGTTCCCACAAAATGACAATTCGTTCCCTCAATTCAACAAATTGTTCCCTCGAATTAACAATTTTTTCCCATGATATAACAATTCGTTCCCACAAATTAACAATTTCGTTCCTGTGGGAACAAATTGTTATTTTGTGGGAATGAAATGTTAAATTGAGGGAACAAATTGTTAATTTGTAGGAATGAATTGTTAATTTGTGGGAACGAATTGCTAAATCGAGGGAACAAATTGTTATATCGTGGGAACGAATTAACAAACAAAAAAAGAATTCTACGTCCCATGCAGGGCTCCGTAGATTTCTGTAATTAATTTCTTGCTTTTGATCAACGTTTTCTATGTATACACATATGGCTGTGACTGAAGAAATGGGGCTTATGTGATTTGTGACCAGTATAGCTGCTGATCAAATAGCACACTCCTGTAGCCTAATAACGATCTATATTGCATGTTAGAAAGATGACGGTGTTGCATTGATCAAATTCCGAACAGTGCAGATCCTGATCAGACTGTGCAGATGCACAGGCTGATCTGGATCTACACTGGTCGCAAAACCCATAAACCCCATTTCTCCAGTCCCAGCCACATAGAAGTAAACCATATGAAGTATTCAGGAAGCCATGAATTCACGCAATACAAATGGATGATATAAATATGTATGTCTAAAATCTAAACATTTCAAGTGTTCTGATTTCGTACATAGTTCTCTATTTATTTTTGTTCGTTCTCAGGAAAACAGAATAAACTATGTTGTGAGTTTTTTCAACGTCTGAATGAGACATTTCCATAGCTCACCCGTAGTTCTTCATATATTCATTGACAAGTAAGAAAAATTGCACATTTGCTGATGTACACATTAAATCTCCAAAAACAAACTATTCATTGACGATTCTTGGAATAATGAATTAGTATAACACAAAGACTATTACTAGATATTTTTTGTGAACAAACTGTATAGAAAACAAATGGCTGACACTTGAAAGGCATTCATGCAGATCGAGCTACTAGGTTGATGACATATATATGATGGACAAATGTATTGAAACATGGACTATTTACAAGGAGTACAGCTGTACATTTTAAAAAGACATTCATACATATACATTTACATAGCATTCAACTGCACATTGCATAACAGTCACCAGCATGAGAATGCTTTTCATCACACTCCATATGCTGAATCAGAATTAGACTAAATATAGTTGGTCAGTATACTGAAAGCTGTAAACATTTCAAGTCAATCCAGCATTTCAAAAATATTTGTTGTTCGCTTTACCTGACAGCAGGCAACATTTTACAGCTGCAGTAAGCAGTTAGCTCAGTAGCAGTCAACATTTACTGAATGCAGTAAACAGTCAATTCAGCAGCAGTAAACATGCTATGTGTGCAGTAAGCAGCTACTTCAAAACCAATCAACTTGTTAACAATAACATCAGTGGCAGTCATCATTTTCTGAATGCAGTCAACAGGTTTTGTGGGCAGTAAGCAGGTATGTAACAGTCTGTAACAACTAATATTTTCTAATCCCAGTTGCCAGTGGTCATTTCAAAATTCAAAATATGGGGTGTTTCCGAGTGACCAAACAAACATTCATACACAAGACACTATTGAATTGATGCGATGACAATGATTAATGGTGAAGAAAAAACTACAGTAAATAAATAAACATGGATCAGTTTCATAAAACGATGCTTCTTTGTAGAATTCAGCGCCCAAGGTCATTTTGTTTAAATCTTAACCTCTGTGTTAATCATTTTGATTGGTTGTTGCCAACCTGTTGCCAACCAATCAAAATGTTTGACACAGACAACATATGTATCAATCATTTTGATTGGTTGGTGGTGCCAACCAATCAAAATGCTTGACACAGATGTTGAGATTTTATGTTTTGTAACCTTGATCCATACTTTTGGTTTTCTAGATAAAACAGAGCATGCAACATGCAGAATAGGGGCAAAATAGGGGAAAATTGATTCAGGTTATAGATATAGTATTCATTCCTTATCGTGACTGCAAGAGGAACGCAACTCAATCACAATTGTATTTCGCAAAAGATGTGATTAATTATGTTAGCGGTTTGAAATCAGGAATAAGTGTGCATTATGTGAGCACATACACTGAAACATATTCCTCAATGCAGGTGCGACGGAAAGCTTGACAGAAAACAACTGAATTTTAACAAAATACTGGCCATAAAAATTCTTGTTTCCCTACAGGCTACTAAAAATATAAAATTATAAAATGTGCAAGACATCAATTATCTCATACATAATTATGTACAGAATAATAAACAGGTATTAAAGCATGTATACATGAACAACATGTAAACAGAATTCAGTCAGAATACTGTCGCAAATTCCAAGAAAATTTGCTGTTACAGCATAAATAAATATTTATTGGGAAAATTTGAAATATGCAAAATATGATGTTATCGTGTGTTCCTTAACCCTCACTACGCGGGAGACGAAAAATTGTCGTCTGCTGTTTTTCATTTTTGCCTTAATTCCTAACAAAAACCTGTTTTGACAGCACATGAGAATCGTCTCCAGTGGAGACGATTCTCATGCGCTACCAAAACAGGTTTTCATCGAGAAATATTGAAAATATAACATTTCCAGCAGACGACAAAATTTAATTCAGCATAGTAAGGGTTAATTTACATACCGTTAGATTGATTGTTAGTTAATCACTAATAAGGAGTTACCTTGGTCAAAAGATCTATGAGTCGAAAATAGACCCAGAAGTCAGCAGTTCACTGTGATTTGAAGGGGTTTAAGGGGCTATGATTACAGATATAAAGCCACGAGGCTGGGTAAAATCCTTTGCATCTGGGGGCCGTTTCACTAAACTTTGTACAACTAAAATGTTCGTAACTGCATAATTATGATAGTCTGTAAATTGCACATTAACAATGTTTTCTTGTAAACAATTATTGGCTTTGCATTTATTGAGCATAGGCTGCATATGCAGCCTATGCTCAATAAATGTAAATCCATAAATTGAAATTTGCAGACGATCCTAACTTTGCACTTACGAAGATTTTAGTCCTACAAAGTTTAGTGAAACGGGCCCCTGCATGTTAGGCCATATAAAGTTAATTTACTGAACATCATCCACATTTTATAAAAAAAAATGCGGTGGGTGGGAGGCTTTTGCTTTTTTATTAAAATTTGTTGCAGGTAGTGGTAAAAATATAAATATTTAAAACATATATAAATAAAACATTAATCTGGTATCATTTTTTAGGTGCGGGTGCACTAAACTAATTTTATATGGCCTAATATAGATAAGTTAGACATATTCATATGACAAAATCGGTTGGATAATTCGCTGTAATATTTATTCAATTTCATGACATGCACCGATTCATTTGATAATTAATGTAAAGCATTTAAACCATGATTTTTCTTATTTCTCCAATGAATGTTATGGTGGGACCACTTGCATGAATCGTCTCGTTGAGATGGTTCAACAAGTGGTCCCAACAAAGACAGGAGAAATGAAGAAAACATCAAAATTATTTTAATTATCAAGGTTTCAGTATGTGAAATAGGATATTATACAAGCACGTATTTCATGGGCGCTATCATACACAAGTTGAAGTAATGGACCGAGGTCTATAAATACATTAAATATACCTAAAAGTGAAACAAAAATAAGCTAACAAAAATTCGTTACTCCCTCCTCTACACGGTACCAGGGATTCCGCTGTAAAAATAAACAATTGGCGATAAAAAAAATAATATTTTTTTTTCTTATTTTTTTTTCGAAAATTGTAATTTTTTTATCACCAATTGTTTTATTTTTTTTGAAGTGGCGATTTTTTTTATTTCCCCCAGCAGAATCCCTGCGGTACCGTGTATAGGAGGGAGATTTTTTTAGCTTATTTTTGTTTTCCACATATTAATGCTTTTAGGTATATTTAATGTATGTATAGACCTCGGTCCGTTACTTCAACCTGTGCTATCACACACAACAAACATTTATACAATGAAATTCATGAAATACACACATTTACAATGAGAATATGTATGACTATATTAATTAATGTCATTTATGGTAAAATACAATTGACAATTATTACGACGATTATTTCCAAGTTAGGACTAACGAGTGTACATTAAAATGTCGTAGTCATTATTGAGGCAGTGTATGGTGAATATAATAACATAAGCTGGCAGCGTCTGATACACCATTTGCGTTCGGAATTTTTTTAATATTACATTGTATTATTTTTTTGTTTTCAGACGTCGTCACCACCATTTGAAACATCTCGTAATTCTTAACATTGTTGAATTTTGTAATCTAGTGCTGCTTTTTTTTTTTTCGAAATAATAAAAAGATTTTTTGTAAGCACATCAAAATCATCACCGTCAGAGATATATATACTTTGTTCAGAAATACGTTTTAAAGAAGGAAAAACAGCAAAGCAAAATATTTGTTTCCCTAATGGGTTAACCCTTTTCAGTCAAAAGATACGATCATTTTTGTTGAAAAAAATCATATTATTTTGTTTATTTCTCTATAAAAGTATATGTTGTTACCACTCATTTGAACCGTCTCGTCGAGACGGTTCAAATGAGTGGTAACAAAAAAACATATACATGTCCTTTCGAGATGAAATAAAGAAAATAGGATTTTTTTCCCGCTAAATAATTTCATACTACTATAATTGTATCTCGTCTATAATGGGTCAATAATAACCATATACGGGGACTGATCCATATGTGTTAATGTGGCTGTGACTGGAGAAATGGGGCTTGTGTGATTTGTGACCAATGTACCTCCTGTAGCCTCATAACAATCTTTATCAGGTAACAAGCTTTGTATTGACCGAATACGTACTGACTGATAACATAATGCTGTATCAGGCATTGACCTGATACAAACATCCGGGTTACAACGAAGTGAAAACTGACGTTTCATTGGTCGGATGACGTCACGTGACAAGACCGAATGACGTCAGTGTAATGACAAGTCCACGTTCTGAACATAGATAACGAAGTCATCTGTGGTCATTTACGAGCATAAAACGTTACCTGATAATACCAGGCAACCAGGCTCGAAGTCCTACGCGTTTTCTAACCTTGCCTGATAAACTTGATATCAAAAGACACTAGCCTCGTATCCTCTATATATCGCTTGTTAGCAGCATGACAGGTGTTATGTTGATGGAATTACGAACAGTGTAGATCCTGATCAGACTGTGCGGAGCACAGGCTGATCTGGATCTACACTGGTCGCAAAACACATAAGTCCCATAAGTCCCAAAACCCATAAGTCCCAAAATGAAAACACAAATATCAACTACACGCAAGGCCATTTTATATGTAAACTAACAGCACCCTTACACGTTTCATGCTCCCTGGGATGTTTTTTATAATATCTCCATTTCGTCTTTGTATTGTACGGTTTGTGGCAAATAATACACAAGGGCAACCGAAAATTCTGCATTTTTGGTCATATGTTAAATAATTTAATTAAATTTTTCCGTCTGCCGTTCATTTTAAATTTTCCATTTTTCTCAATAAAAACATGTTTTGTCAGCACATAAGAATCATCTCCATGAGAGATGATTCTTATGTGCAGTCAAAATATGTTTATGTTTATGAGAAATACGGAAATTTTGAAAATTCAGCAGACGACAGTATTTGTTTCCCGCCTCGTATTAATGTTGATCAATTGATTAACAATGGTTGCTCAAAATGAGTGCTTCGTCAGAATAGCTTAGGAGGACTAAACGTGACCTGAGCTGACGCTTAATGCCATTGTAAATAGGCGGTCAGTCGACTTAACATTCTTTACGACAGTTGCGAGATGTGTAGACCCACAACAGACTGGAAGCATCTGCACAGTCTGATCATGAATTACACTATTTGCGATTCATTCCATGAAGTATCTGCACTTAAATCAGTCATTTGACTGTTTAAGCGACAAAACGCATCAATCAGGATCTACACTGGTTGCAATTGTCATAAGAACATCTCCGTCTTCCACCAACCTAAAATACAACCAAATACCACTCCCTGCGAATCGCATAATCCCACGATTCTCAGAACTCAGAAGACAGACTACAACCGCTTGAAAAGTCTTTCGCGTCTAGTCGACCCGGATTATACGAGTACAAAATCATGGTCTCCCTGGTGGTTGCAGGTGCATGGCTCGTGGTGCGTGATCATTTTCCATTTTCCGTGGCAGTTTCGTGCTTCAATCGCCTTCCACGTGGTCTCCTCCTTGAAGACGCCGTGGCCGCGGCATCGCTCCAATCGCTTGTGCATCGAGGTCGGCTGGCATTCGACGCAGACCTCCGATCCTTTCTCGAGAACTTGAGCCCATGAGTTGCGTTTACAGGAGCGGCCGGCGTGCGTTACACGGTATGTGGCGCAGTAACTGTAACGTGGGAGATGAGGACAGAATTAGTAATATGACACGAGTCGGGAGTTACGTTTACAGGTACGGCCGGCGTGCGTTACGCGGTACGTCTCGCAGTATCTGTGATGCGAAGACGGAATGAACACTTTCAACACCACAACCTGTATAGTGGTATTGGCAAACAGTGTAGATTCCGATGAGCCAGCTCGTAACGAGCCGTCTCATCGGGATCTGCACTTTTTGCAAACAATTTCCATATTTTTGAGAACAAAAACACCCCCCTTTCACAAATGGACTAGTCTGAGATTAATTTTGTGACAGTTCGATTGGTTACAAAATCAACATATCAAAAACTATTCCAGTTACTTAGGGGTGAAAGGGTTAATAACATGGTATGAGAAGCCCACACGTTGCGTTTGCACACACAGAACCTACAACACAAGAGGTTAGGACTGAATAAATAACATGACACAAGCCCACAAGTTGTGTATACAGGCCTGGCGGGCCTATATTTTGATCAACCCTTTCAAAAATATAGAATCCTGCCAACAACACAACACCTACCCTCCACGACTGGATAATATTTGGTTACGTTGGATGAAATTGGGAGCCTGGCACCAAGTTCCAGATCACCACACGGGTGTCAAACCCTTAATGTTTCATACATTTTGCTCATTTACGGCACAAAGGTGCTGACAAATATTACGTCTGCCCCTGGGAGAATATTCAACGTCCATGGTGGACCTTAGTTGACCTTTGGAGCCTAGCAATGAGAGCGAGGTAAGGCCGGAACCGAAACCGAAAGGTTCTTTCATATTGCTAATTTACAATAGAGAGAGGAGAATAGTTTGGAAGAGGAATATATTCTGTGAGACCAGCGGACTGTTTCACTAAACTTTGTACGACTAAAATGTTTGTAAGAGCAAATGTAAGATTGTCTGAAAATTTCAATTGATGGATTTACATTTATTGACCATAGGCTGCATATGCAGTCTATGCTCAATAACTGTAAATCCAATAATTGTTTACAAGAAAACATTGTTAATGTGAAAGTTGCAGACTATCATAATTTTGCACTTACAAACATTTTAGTCGTACAAAGTTTAGTGAAACGGCCCCCTGTACTCCCTATTTTCATGAAGTGCCTTTTGCCATTATCCGCTCATTTGCAGACCTCATAACACAAATACAGTATGTCATATGTATAGGTCTACGCTTCAAAAGAAATGAAAACCAATCAATCACGAAATGTGTCCTTAATCATTTCAGAATTGCCGTCATTAAATTCAATGGCTTTCGGTAACGTCCCTCCAAATAATCGCTGCCATTTTTTTCACATTCACATTTCAATGACCTATTAAGATAAACAACAAATACGCATTGAACAAGCGCAGTGACACTATAGGCGTATGTCAGTTCTCGAAAGAACTTTTTGACAGGGGTTTTCACAGCAGATGTTCATTGATTTTGTGTCACGGTTTCTGGGTCACTGGCGTGTTAATGAAACTAATGGTGCGGCAATGCCAGTGGCTAATCTATTTTGGCGATCGTAAATCGTCAGTGTATTTTATTCACAAAATTGAAGAGAAATTCACAGCGATATGTATGACGTAATAATATTCTCCAGGTGTGTCTCGGGGTATTAAATTCCTGAGTTTATGTTTGTCTTAGTTGCTGGCCGATTAGATCTACTTGATTACCTCATTTTGCAAAAATTAAAATGTTCGGTGACCTTTCAATGAAATCATACTTGCATTGCTATAATAACATATTTCTTGCAACACCAATTTTTTCAGCCGAGTTAGAGGTGCAATGGAGTGGCACAAACTATGATACAAGTCTACAATTAAATTATGCTTTTACTAATCAGTTTCATCATTTTCTGCGCATATCTGAGACCCTGAGTGCCTTTAACCCATTTCGTGCTGTCGGTCAGGATATGCCATTTTGTTTGTGGAAAATCCTAAATATTTTCTTCACACGAGCTCAGAAATATATGTCGTGACCACGATTTGAACCGTCTCATCGAGACGGTTCAAATGAGTGTGGTCACAACATATACTTTCATTGAGAAATAATAAAAATAAAATGGTTAATAAATTGCATACCTTAAAGGTGCATGCGCACTAAGTAGGCACAAATGGTTCTTTATAGGAATTAAATAAGTGTATAATTGTCACTATTCCACCAGTTCTAAACATTATGAGTGCCAGCTATACCGATATAATCATTTAGTAATATTTATTTTACTGATAGTGACTCGCAGTGGTATCCAGCTATTTTCATATGCAAATGAGGCATGACATTCTTTAAATATTTATACTAATTAAATGCGTCACCTGAAAAATAATATTTTCGACAGGTTATTAAGTATGATCATTGCACATCAAAAAATAAATACAGAGAATAAATAGAAATGTCCATTAACATTTTAAGAAAAAACGGTTATCGCCTCTGATATCAGTGTGGAAATTTATGTATGATATAACACGTAAAATAATTCAAATCAATACGTGGGGTAATGGTGAATGAATGTTTATTTTGCCAGAAAATGTCTCGGATGATATCTCTGATATAAAGAACATTTTATGCCTATTGAGAGGGCATGTACCTTTAAAGGTGTATTCCGCATGTAATGGCTTAACCCTCACTAAGCGAAAAACGAAAATTGACGTCTGCTGTTTTTAATTTTTGCCTTAATTCTTAACAAAAATACCTGTTTTGGCAGCACATGAGAATCGTCTCCAGTGGAGACGATTCTCATGCGCTGTCAAACCAGGTTTTTATTGAGAAATATTGGAAATAAAATATTACCAGCAGACGACAAAATTTAATTCAGCGTAGCAAGGGTTTAAACATAGAGAACTTTACACTATCAACGGCTGCAGATGTTACAGAGCTTATACTGACATAATCATTTCACAAAAACACTCGCAACAACACTCAACAGGGATAAAAATGTAGTAGATTAATGGCTGATTTACACGCAACAACAAGATGTTTCTGACGCTGAGCTGACAATCATAACTACGTTAAATGGAAAAAACATCTGAAAATTTCCCCAGAATGATAAAAATGTTACAAAAAATGCTTAAAAAATCAGATTGTTCTATATTTTGATATGAAATAGGAATATGTGATTGGCATTTGATATACCATTTGGGATTATCGAGACATCAAATTATAGGGCAAAAAGCTTAACCTATGAACTACGCAATATGTTTTCTGTTGTATTTTGGCTATAAAGAGACATTCACATCTATAGAAATCTAGAGAAAACATAGACAAAAAAAATACATGCACCACATATTAAAGGTACATGCCCACTCAGTAGGCACAAAATGGTCTTTATATCAGAGACATCATCCGAGACATTTTCTGACAACATAAACTTTCATTCACCATTACCCCATGTATTGATTGGCATTGTTATACATTTTATATCAGACGTAAATTTCCACACTGATATCAAGGGTGATAACCATGTTTCCTTAAAATGTTAACGGACATTACTATTTATTCTCTGTATTTATTTTTTGATGTGCAATGATAATACAATCTGTCGAAAATATTATTTTTTCAGGTGACACATTTAATTACTATAAATAATTAAAAAATATCATGCCTCATTTGCATATGAAAATAGCCTGATACCACCGCAAGTCACTATCGGTAAAATATATATTACTAAACGATTATCTCTATAGCGGGCACGTGTAATTCTTAGAACTCGTGGAATAGTGAGACAAATATACACTTATTTAATTCCTATAAAGAACACTTTGTGCCTACTATAATAATAATAATCGTTTATTCACTCAGGTCACATGACATGACAACATGAGGTATACAACATAATAGTAGGATGACACAATGGCGATACATGTAACAATCAAAATACATTATATACCTTACATGCACATGTACAATTTCTTAATATAATTATAGATTATTTTGACAAAATAATTCATTACAATTGTGTATTAATGAGTACTGGAAGAGAATTAGAAACCACAGAGCGCTTTCTAAATTGGGAGGGCACTGTTCATTCGTACATTTCAAGAATAATGATTGCAAAAAGTAGAAAAGAAAAAAAAGTGTAATAAGAAAGAAATGCGTTAAAGAGACATTCTTATATGGCTTAGTCCCAGATCGGTCTACGCATCACGCGTTCCAGTCGTGTGAGTGGGCATGTACCTTTAATTGTTCAGACACATTCCTGAGCAAAAATAGCTTGCCAATTATCAACCAAGACAGAAATCTTGTATTGTCTGCATAATGCATCTTTTATCAAGTGCAAAATGGATCTGTGACTGTGACTGGATAAATGGGGCTTATGGCAATTGTGACCAGTCTATCAGAGCCTGCACTTGTTTCTAGTATTAGATTGCATACAGTAAATCAGTAGCCGATTTCATCAAAATTGCAAAGTACCGTATACTTATCTAGCAAAGTATACTTTGAAGGAGTAATCATTTATTTTTTCCGAAATGCATTATGTCATATAGAACTAACGACTGCATATATTTGATGATTAAAAATATGCAAAATTATTATACTGAATTTATTACATTATCACAGCCAAAATGGCTGTGATAATGTAATAAATTCAGTATAATAAAAATTAATAAATTGATCCTTAAATTGAAAATTTCTACGATGCCTACGCCAGTATTATGGCCGCTATGTTTCACTTGCCATTAACCTTTCACCCCTAAATAACTGGAATGGACTGTGGTATGTTCATTTTCTGACCAATCCAATTGCCACAAAATTATTTTCAGAATAGTTGATTTATGAAAATGGTGTGTGTGTTTTTTTTCTCTAAAAAATATGATAAATACCTGTACTTGCAAAAAGTGCAGATCCTGATGAGACGAGCCGGCTAATCTGGATCTACACTGTTTGCAAACACCGATATAGGGCTGTAGTGTTGAAAGGGGAAAGGTGTGCAAGACAAACAATGTTCTACATCATTAACATATCTACAGTAGCTGTAGCCAGATGGAAATAGTATAGTAATACTAGACAAAAGGTACTTTCTAATTTCTAACATAAGCTAGATAGTTAGACAGTCCACATCATGCTTAATTAATTTCTGTAATATTAACATTTGCTTTATCTAATCTATGGGCATCCACGGTTAATGCAACATAATTTACAGATTCATCTGGAGACAACAGTATGACCTATACAGCACGAGCAGGTATATTTATAGCACTGCATAAATAAAATTAGGCTCATTACACTCATTGGCAGACATCTTTTAATTATTCCCCCTATTTTACAGAACCGGGAATGTGGCTGCGACTGGAGAATTGGGGCTTATGGGTTTTCTGCCATTCCATCAATGAAACACGTGGCATGCTTCTAAAAAGCAATATATCATTATAAGGCTACAAGAGTGTGGTATTTGATAAGGAGCTGTACTGCTCACAAATCCCATAAGCCCCATTTCTCCAGTCCCAGCCACAAATAGAGATACATTTTGTCACTATGCCAACCAGCCAAACAAGAAACAGCCAATTTAATGACAATTAATTTCACATTCTTGCACAGAATATAGATTTGCAGAAATACAGAAATACAAAAGCTTGATTGTCCAAAAGAATCTCACAAATTCATTGTGTACATTGTCAACAAACATTGGTATTAATGAAGCTTAGTGGTATTTGTAAACAGTGTAGATCTAGATGAGCCAGCTCATGACGAGCCGTCTCATCAGGATCTGCATAATTTTCATATTTTTAAGAAGAAAATTTATTTTTTTTATAAATGGACGAGTCTGAAAATCACATTGTGAAAATTGGATTGGTCAGAAAATTAACACATCACAGTCCATTTAAGTTATTTAGGGTTGAAAGGTTTAAAGCTTCTGTCCATAAAACAGTAACAATATTTTTATACCCCTGGTCTGGGAGTGACATTATTTTCTTACCGCTAGCCTTAATTAGATGCAATACCACAGTTTCAACAGCGTTTGTCACCTCTGGGGCTTTAACTTTTAACCAGACAATGTCAACATTTCAACTCTAACCTGTAACCTTTGGCCCCCACTCCAGTAATGTCAATATTTGATCATCTGCCCAGATAATATGACGCATAGCTTAAAACATGCAGCTGTTTATATGTTGGGAAATGAAAATTTATCCAAATTTAATGGAAATTCCTGAAACTCTTGATAAAATGTCAAGAAAATGCTCAAATTGTTAGTTTTATTTATTTATTTATTTATTTAATAGTGTTTAAGAGATTGCCAATAGAAAAGGTAATTTTAGGCTGGTTCCTCATTTTAGCATCACTTAAAGAAATTTATTATTTTTGTATATTTGTAGATGCATTACTTGATTTATCATGGAAGAATAAATATGTGATCAACAATAATAAAAATGGCCTGTACCACTTTAGACAGGCATATCTCCTTGTCAGCTATCAGACATTTGAAGCTAAAAACATAGATCTAAAGTTTATATACGGCCATAAAATGTTTTCCCAACACAATATCAAACAGTGCAGACCCTGATTAGACTGCACAGATGTGCAGGCTGGTCTGTGTCTACACTGGTCATCAAATCAATAATACCACCGTTGTCATGGCAATGTTACCATTTTTATAATGTTTTACTTTACCATTCTCAAATATATTAGCGAACAGTGCAGACACTGATCAGTGTCTACACTGGTCGCAAAATCAATAACACCACCTTTGTGATGGCAATACAGTGCAACCTCCCTAAACTGGACACCCTGGGAGGACCTCCCAGGGTGTCCGGTTTAGAGAGGTTTCACTGTAAATCAGGCATTTGATCATTCCGAGCCATAGTTGTGTGCTATGCGATCACGAACAGGCATTATCACATGAGATAAATGACCCAGAAACCCATCAAAATTATGATCACATGTTTCTTGTTGTCTGGATTAGAGAGGTTGTTCCACTGTACAATTTTTGTGATGTTTTACTTACTTTACATTATTGGCTTCATAGCTCAACTCATACCAGACAACACAAACAAACCCCTAGGTAATTTGACATAGTGGCCGCACTATGTCAACAATTCTAACATTTGTCCTTTTTAATTCACTGGCACTAATGTAGTATATGGTAATTATATGTATGCAAATTTAATGACAAAACAGGACGTATCTAATTTTTCTCAGACCCTAGCTGTTTTAACTCTTTGCATGCTAGCGGTGAAAATATCCGCCAAACAAATTAGGAGTATATTTTTTATTTCTCTCTGTAAATATGTCTTGGAATTTCATTAGAATTGAGTCCTGAGGACTCAATTCTAATGAAATTCCAAGACATATTTATGATATTTACAAGGAGAAATAAAAGAAAATATTATGATTTTTGTCTGCTATTTTTGAACTATTTATAACCCACAAGTTTCCCAGCATGCAAAGAGTTAAATACATGTACTTGTAATTCTCCCAGTGGTGGTGCAGTGGGTGCAAACACACCCTCTCTAATTTGACCAGGTGTGTATTTTTACTTTAACTTATGTTATGAGGGAAATAATAACAGTCGACCATCAGTATCTCGATGATATCCCCTATCTCGATGATTCACTACAGTTCCAAATTATATCCTTATTTGTTTAATATAAATTTCCTCGGTTATCTCGACCATGCCCTATCTCATATAATTATGTTCTCTATCTCGACGGTTCATTCTGTCCCCTCCGTATAAAAATATGTTAAAAATCTCTTCGCTATCTCGATCACATAAACGCTTGGATAAATCGCCTTGCTGCCAAGATCGATTTGGTTGACACTAATTTTCCAAACATATAATCAAACAAAACAAAATAACTTCACATCTACCTCAGGTTGTTTGCTTAATTAGTCTACCTGGATATATTTGAGTGTTTGTCACGATTCATTAAGCATATCAAGCTGGTCATTTAAGCAAGTCACTGAGAGTCATTACGCCACCTTGTAATGTTGATTATCTTACTACCTTTGGTCATTAGTTAATTTGTGAGTTTACTCGTGGTGTAATGGGTAAAATGATTTCATATTTTTCGCGAAAATATTCGACCATGTCACTTCATTACTATCTCGAACCTAGTCCTATCTCGAGTATATGGACGAGCTCCCTTAGACTTCGCGATACTGATACTCAACTGTACACATGTGCAATATAATTATGTGAAAATTATAGTTTTAAATTCTCTATAATCAAGGAAATGGAATTTAGATATCAATATTTTTTCCCATGAATAATGCCCCGCATCCCTTTCCAAACTCGATCCACAATTCACGCTCCCTCGACAAGAACCTGGCTACGCTTCTGTCCCAGGATATGCAATAACAACTGGTAATAAAACAGATGATAATAATGCTATTAAGAATAATTCAATTTATATTCTTGTAATTTACTGCTGATATGTGGCTGTAACAGGAGAAATGGGGCTTATGGGTTTTGTGACCAGTATAGCTCCTGATCAGATAGCACACTCTTGTAGCCAGATAACGATCTATATTTCTTGTCAGAAGAATATCGGCTGTTTCATCGACGGAATGGCGAACAGTGCAGATCCTGATCAGACTGTGCGGATGCACAGGCTGATCTGGATCTACACTGGTCGCAAAACCCAAAAGCCCCATTTCTTCAATCACAGCCAAAAATAACTAATATATACTGATAGCAACAAAATTTTGTATGTGAAGATCGGGTAACACTTTGTAATATTTGGCTTGCACAATGAATCAGAATGGTGTTCAGAATTTCAGATGTTATTTTCAGCATTTTTAAGTTTTCAAGGAAATACACTTTTATTTGTGACTGATTATTTGCGATTGTACATCATTACCATGTGGGTATGAATGCTTAACCCTTACAATGCTGAAATAAATTTTGTCGTCTGCTGAATATTTTTTATTTTCCATTTCTATCGACAAAAACATAGTTTGTCAACACTTTAGAATCATTTCCAATGGAAATGATTCTAAAGTGCTGCCAAACCAGGTTAGTATCAAGAAAAAAGACA
The DNA here is from genome assembly GCA_029237695.1 of Conchocele bisecta. Taxonomy (NCBI): domain Eukaryota; kingdom Metazoa; phylum Mollusca; class Bivalvia; order Lucinida; family Thyasiridae; genus Conchocele; species Conchocele bisecta. The sequence continues at coordinate 66,485,228 of CM055277.1, forward strand.
AAATACAAGACAACAGCAGACGACAGTTTTTCTTTCCAGCATTCTAAGGGTTAAGGAAGGATTCATTGTTATGATGTGAATACCCTCCCTTCCACCCCATAGTATATGAGTATATCTAGTCAACAAAAGATGCAGCATTATGTTACCAGTCATTACGTATCAGTCCAATGCAAAGCTTGTTACCTGCTGAAATGTGTTCCCTGTGTGGGATGGCTGGCAGGTATTCGACACATTCTGGTACTGACTATCTAATTCATCTGGCAATTAAGTCAATGTTTAATTCCTGATGACAGTGTTGTTCCACAGAGATTAACAATTATGCAGACTTGTGCTATCCCCATCATAAGTAATTAGTTCTTAATTGACTGTCTAAGTCATGCCTCTGGTAATTTTCACTGCTGTCTAATTCCATGTGGATGTCTGCCAAACCACCCCACCCACAATACACTGTCACTGATATTCACCACATGACGTTTACAGCTTATATAGTTTAAAAACATTTAACCCATTACAGACGTGATACAATTATAGTAGTATGAACCTATTGAGAAAAAAAATCCCTATTTTCTTTATTTCCTTTTGAATGTATATGTTGTTACCACTCATTTGAACCATCTCAACGAGACGGTTCAAACGAGTGGTAACAACATATACCTTTATCGAGAAATAAACAAAATGATGAGATATTTTCAACAAAATTATCGTATCCTTAGGCTGAAATGGGTTAACAAATATATTATACCAATGCAAGTATCAAGAAAATAGTAATCTATGTGATTTACGAAGGGCGGAAATTCCCAAAATGCCGTTAGCCTGCGGTGAGAAGATTTTGCAAAAAAACAACGAGGCATTATAAACTGCGATATGTCAAAAATGAATTTGTTTCATGACATGAAGTCATTAGGATGTGCACGGTAAATAGATATAGTGGTAAGGTATGGGGATTAACCTTTACAATGATGACTTAAATTTTGCCGTCTGCTGTTTATTTTATATATCATCCTTTTCTACAACAGAAAAGTATTTTGTCATTACATGAGAATCGTCTCCAATGGAGACGATGGAGACGATTCTCATGTGTTGACAAAACACATTTTCGCGATGAAATTAGATAAATATGAAAAAAACAGCAGACGTCAATTTTCGGTTCCCGCCTTTCAAGCGTTAAAGGTCGGCAAGTACATGGCTGATTGGTTACATGTTACAAGAATTGTCAAGATGCATACCCCAAAGGTCGACACTTGCACGATAGAAAACCTAGTTTTAATCGAATTTTTTTGCAAACTTGATCTTTAAACGATGTTTTGTTAAGTGAAACACATTCCTAATACAACAGGACTGAATGAGAGCATCAAATATCAAAATATGTACAGTAAAAACTTGCTTTAACCATAGAATGTGGGAAACAAAAAGTGTCGTTGGCCACTTTTTAATATTTTGATATTGTTTTTTTTTCTCAATAAAAATGGTTTAGCAGCATTTAAGAATCCTTTCCAATCGAGAATTTCCATTATATATGATTTTAAGCATTTGTTTTTAAACTGTTGTTTTTCCATAAAAATATATGTTGTAACCATATTAAATTATACACTTATTTGATTCCCAAACCTAAATTCTAACATGGTTTCATAAAATCCTTGAAGTCAGCTTAATCTCACAATGCACTGACTAGAAGCAAATCAAAATAGAAATTTTAGATGTATTCATGAAGCAATTTATACAAATTAACTGAACATTTAACTGTTTGATACGCTTTTCAATGGTGTCTGAATGTTTTTGGAGAGCAAATTTTTCATCAATGACGTTAACAATAAACCCATGCGAGGCGTAATTTGGCAAATTCTGAGCTGTCTTTGTCATAGAATCTGAAACGCCTGAACCTGCACTACCAAATGAATTAAATGATGGAGCGAAACATGATCGGAATAAATCGTCTGAATGCAGATTGACCAGTTCACAAGATATGATGAATAAACGGTCATTGAAATGGAAGTCAATTGAATTGGTGCGTCGGAAAAGTACGATTTAGAATCCTGAACCAGTATAGACATTCATAAGCCTTTAACTGTTAGCTAAGACTGGTACAAAAACTGATTGGTTAACCTTTTACTACAATAACCATGACAGAAAACAGTGTAGATCCTGAGGAGGCGGCTCGTAACGAGCCGTCTCATCAGGATCTGCACTGTTTACTGATCGTTTCTTAATTTTTGTGAAATAACCCCTTTTATTATAACTGGATCAGTAGAAAGTAACATTGAAGCACAAATGAGTAATACATATTTTATACCACATTATGTACGTTATATCGTCCATATTATATAATATTACATATCAAGCAATGAATTGGTTGATCATACTGATCTGGCACAGTTATAATATTACATAGCAAGCAATGAATTGATTGATCACACTGATCTGACACTGTGCTGGTTGCTTGCAACTTAAGACTAGAGGCACCTCTTTGCACAAGTGGGGTCAATTGTGGTCAGGTTCAACAGGGTGAGCAGTAGCAAGATTTATACAATAAAGGGAGATGGGGGTATCAATTGGGGTCAGCTTGTATGAAAACATCAGTCACCTTTGTTAACCCTTGAAACAAGTGACTTGAAAGATGAGAAGAAATGCAAGTTACTGATAGAAAATAGAAAGGATAGGTAAGTTCACTGGCAAGCCACAAGGAATTACACCCATTCTGACAATGACTGTCTAATTCAGATTATCATAATTCTAATTCCTAAGAGTATGAGTAGCATTGTGTCATAGATATGACAGTATGGCCAGCCATGTTTGTGGATATCTAATAGGCTGTCTCAATGAATCATTGGGCATTCAAAGTCCTTCATATTTAGTTTTTGACTGTCTAACTCCCACTGCCCTGCCATTCCCGAGCCCCCTCCCGCCCCTAGGTGCATAAGGCTCTAGATATTCATTTCAAATGATTCATTCAACACCTGTTACACTGACTCCTATAAAACCCTCTGGTCAGCCGAGTGGTCAGAATTGATTAAGTGAAATAAATTTATTCATATAACATTAAATATGTGCATTTTAATAATGTACCTGTATTTATGACACTTGCTGATGCTGATAAATGGTACCTTATAAGATCTGCGACCAGCATAGACCCAGATCAGTCTGCGCCTGTGCACAGTCTGATCAGGGCCTATGCTGTCGAGCAGTCAGCTTTGGTCGAAAGTTTATGGCCATTTAGTGAAAAATTCATTTTCTGATTTGCTTCTGAATATAGCTTTATGCAGTATGTATGAACAAGACAGACACAGGTCAAATTTTTGGTCAGCTTTTCTTATATTTGGCTGTCGATTTGATAATTATAATGATTCAGAACATGATTCACAGCTGGTATGTTCATGAGCCAGGTGTTAATACAGTGTAACCTCTTTAAACTGGACACCCTGGGAGGTCCCAGGGTGTCCAGTTTAGAGAGGTTCCACTATCATTTAGCCGCCATATGAATACTTGCAATACATGTGTATGTGTGCTTTCCAATCATATGCAGACACATTGAAGGGTTCAGTGAATAGTAAAAGTGAAAGGATTTAACCCTTTCAACACTACAGACCTCTAGAAAGAGAACGTTTGCAAACAATGCAGATCCAGATGAGCCGGCTCGTAACGAGCCGTCTCATCAGGATCTCCACTGTTTGCTAATAGTTTTCGAATTTGAAAAACATACCCTTTCTGAAGAATGGGTTAGCCTGAATATTTGTGTGGGTTAGCTTGAAACATTGGCATGGAACAACCCAGCCCATTAAGTTACTTGGTGTTGAAAGGATTTAATGTCCCTGTAACAGCTAAGGTCATAACTCACAAGGTGTATGATCATGTGGTTACAACAACAACAACTCCGCCCACTCCAAAGTAAGTATTATTTGATATTTTCCTTAATATGCAACGGATTTTGATGAAATATGGCGCAGCAAACGCGTCTTCATGAGCTGCATTTGGTGGTCTAGGCAGCTTGGCACAGACTTACGTCGTTTTTGCGAAGAATCGATTTCCGTGTCGGAGGGACACGGAAATCGATTCTTCGCAAAAAACGACAAAGGTTTGGGCGAAAATACAGAGACCATCAAATGCAGCTTAACAAGACGCGTTTGATGCGCCATATTTCATCAATATCCGTTAAGAATAATAAGGACACTATAAAAGAATACGTACTTTGAATCGGTACTTGTTGTTGTTGTTAGTACCACGTGATCATACACCTCGACTCATATAGAGATGGGACCTCGGTTTCAAGTCTCATCCGAAAGACCAGTGGGATGGAAATACTATGAAAGCATGCTTTTTTTAAGTATATTGTTGTAACAGGCGCGGATACAGGGTGGGGTCCAGGGGGCCTTTTTTCGTGGCCTAGGTGCCAGGAAATCGCATCTGCGGCGATCTGGCATTTAAAAACTTCCTGGCGGAGGACCCCCAGACCCCCCGACTTTACGATTTCGCGCTCGCGGAGGTAGCCGACTTGTAATTACAGACCCCCCCTGCAATTATTTCTGTATCCACGCCTGTGCGACCTCTAGGCCTCAATCCATCCTGAAAGGGGCTAAGTTATATTCTTTCACTGACCCCTGCAGCTATCATTAGAGATATATTAAAGAAACAGATGTTTACTGGGTATCCAGATGTTTTAAATGCTTCACATCAATTCATTATATCTCATGTTGTTTTTAAAAAGAAAGGTATCATGTTTATCACAATAGCTTGCCTGCATTCAATCCCACTCTTCCCTGCTAATGTATGTCCATTCCGCATAAATACATCTAAATTGTGAATTGGCATACAGCGACAGTACTTCAAACCGGTATGTACCTTAATTTGACAATTAATAGTTTGAGCCAAAGCTGGGAACCGAATTCATATAAGTCATATGGCTTGTTTTCAAATCCCACCTTTCTTGTATTGTTATTTGCAATTCATAAATAAATATTGTTTAACCCTTTCCCTGTTTTGCGATATTTCGACTCATCCAAATCCAAAACATCTGAATAAAAGAATCAAATGCTGGGTCAAATGATGGTTAAATTATCTGATAGAGTAGAAAACATTGTAGGAAAAGGAGAAATTGCTTGTTACAAGCAATTTCTCCTTTTCCCACAATGTTTTCTAAAGACATCTTCTGCAGAGGCGTGAAAAGTCGTTTCTATCGAGTGTAGGACAATATCCCCCCCGGATATTGTCCGTCCCCCGTTTCTATCAGGGAAAGGGTTAAACCAAAGCTTTCAATTTGGCTAGAAAATTCAGAGCTCATCAAAGTATCTCTGCAGTCTACTCAGCAAAGCTGCACAGCTGTTTCAATCTCATATGTCCAACAGTAAACACTTTACAAATGCTTACAGCTATCTTTTTAGATACACTAGCCAGAATCAAACTGACAGTTGACAGCATTAGCATAATTGCCTCATTGCTTGCGTAATGCTGTAAAAACATATTTTTCTACAAACTCATTGCATTTGGAATACACCTTTATGGGTATAACTTTTATAAAAAAAAAAAATAGTCTGAATGAAAGTATATGTTGTGAACACTCATTTGAACTGTCTCGACGAGACAGTTCAAATGGTGGTCACAACATAAACGTCTAAGCACATATAAAGACAATATTTAGGATTTTCCGCCAACAAAATTACGTATATTCAGCATGGATTGGGGTTAACTAATAGAATATTACAATGAAGTATCATGGTGACCCAACCATTCATTAAAATTCTAAAAATGACCAACTGTTTGACCGGAGGAGACACACAGACAAACGGTCAGAAATCAGCGATATCCCGAACATTATACAAAAGCAAACAGTTAAGCAGGTATCGGTTGATTAAACAACTGAAAAAGACACCTGATATAACCGCAATTATTTTGTTAGAGCCACATTCTTATACAACTTATGTGCGTTACTGGTGGTCCCATTAAATGATTGTAATTTCGCAAATTCTTTCCATACAAAGGAATACGTACCTACGACTAATGAAATTGCATTGCTTGATCTTACCCGTGTTGAATTACTAGCTCAGTGTGCGCTTCTATTCTTCAATGCATTTAATACTTTGCAACTGTCAAACTTGATAAATGTATACAGACTAGAAAACTTTGCACAACTTGCATCAGTGTGCATTTTATTTATAGGTGTTTAACGGTCTATCAACAGCTAAGGTCATTTAAGGCCGGGCCAACAGGTTCGATCCCGTATAGTGGTGATATAGTGGAATGTCTCTAAACCTGACATCCTGGGGACCTCCCAGGGTGTCAGGTTTAGAGAGGTTCCACTGCAAAAGGGTACATGCATCCAATGTAGAGATGACTGCTGTAAAGTAGGTATATAAGAGCTCTCAGATGAGATAAGTGTGAGTTTTACAATCATGAACAGATTTTATGAACACAGAGAGAGAAATTAAAATAAAACCTATATAAGATGGATTTTCTGGATGTCCAATTCAAAAAGGTTGTTCTGCATTTGCTGAAAGTGATATGATGCAAAGTAATTGACTCCTTTTGTATTTCTCCACAAACACTGCAGTGACTGTACACACCCTAGGGCACCCCTGCCTCAATGAAAGTCAATAGCCTGTATTTTTATGGACTACAGATTACTAAACAAAATCTGCACTGCTGATCACAAGTCCTACCCACTTGGCGAAAAGTGCCGATCAAAATGAGACCACTCATAGCAAATCATCTTATGAGGATCTCATCTATTTCCAGTTGCTTTTTTTGCAAATGTATGTTTCATGGAATAGTCTGCTAATTAACACAGTAGAGCACATGAAAGTGAAAGTATTTGGCAACTCTTAACCCTTAGAATGCGGGAACCGAAAATAGTCGTCTGCTGTTAATTCATAGTTTGTCTTTTCTCTCAGTAAAAACATGCTTTGGCAGAATTTTAGAATCATTTCCATTGGAAATGATTCTAAAGTGCTGCCAAACCCAGTTTTTGATGAGAAAAATGGAAAATAAAAAATATTCAGCAGACGACACAAATTAATTCAGCATTGTAAGGGTTAAACACTTTGCAGGGCTGTGGTACACCAGAAATACTATCCAAGTATGTGAAGAAAGCAGATTTACTTGAATTGTTCTCCATTAAATGCTGACGATACACGAAGACGCAAAAACAATAACAGTATTCTTCTGTTTCTCCGTAGAGAAAGAGTTCATCTTATTTTATCTGTTTCACAAGATATTATATAGAAACAAACTCGGACAACATTGATTTATTCATCAACTGAATATGTCTTTCATCTCAAACTACCGGTAATGTTTATGTTAACATACCTCCATTTTAACTAACACCAGACTAAATACAAATCATGAACTGTACATTTTAGACAAGACAGATATCTCAAATGTCCAGGCTTACAATTGTAGAATATACGACCAGATAATTTGTGGTCTTCAAATGTTTATTTAATAGCTTGGGAAATGGTTCGTTTGACTACATATCAGGTGATTTCTACCCAAATTGGAGATGTACTATACTTTAATGGTACAATGGTGTATAGGAAAACCTCAGGTGCACACATTAAGCCAAATGGCAGAAGCTAGCAAAGAATCAAGGATTCCTGTCAATCTTACACATGTTTCTTTTTCCTTTATTGTTTTGATGACATTTTAAACTGCTACAGTATCAAAACAACAGTGAAAATAGTTTTAACAGACAGGATAGGACAATCTAGGAGACATGACAAGACTGGCTGATTTAGCATCATGTCATAAGAGGGTTATCTCTGACACGTAATACGGGGTTATACCTCTGACAGGTAATGCTCTGATCCCATGACAAATGGTGATAAATGGTGTCGCGACATTTAGCCAGGTGACAAGACATTTATTTTTGTCTCAACTTTGGACACTCGCTGCGTTACCCTGTTACTGAATATTCAAGTATTCGTATTTTACTTAATTAAATACTGTTAATTTCTGACTGACATGAAATGTCACATTGCTTTTATCACTAGTAAGTAAGCCACAAATAGTCATGATGGGAGTAAAATTGGCAATTCAAAGTTCATGTAAAAACAAAATTTATAATACAAGTACTAAACTGAAAAGAACTGAAATTAGTGATTGATTAATCTCTAAATTTTCTGCCAACATTTAACGGTATTTATATTTATATTTCAGATTATCTCCAATATTCCCTAGCAGTTACTGTCAAGATAGGAATGCTGCGCTGTAAATATTGTCACATTTACAATGTAATAATTAATATACTTGCCCAAAATTATGTCAGTGGGTGAATGGGACATGTCCAAATATAATAGCGGCTTGATCTATACTTTCTAACGCCCTTCACTAGGTATAATGGGTTGTTGGTGGATGAAAGTTTCACGACAAACATTAAATCCTGATCATCCTGAATATACACCCAGTGTAAAATCAGGACCGATGCTTCCCATATAACTCATTTCAGTCTAAGGATACTATGATTTTCGTTGAAAAAATCTCATTATTTTGTTCATTCATTGATAAAGGTATATGTTGTTACCACTCATTTGAACCGTCTCGTCGAGACGGTTCAAATGAGTGGTTACAACATATACTTTCGAAAGGAAATAAAGAAAATAGGGTTTTTTTTTCTCTCAAAAGGTTCATTCTACTAAAAGCGTATCACGTCTGTAATGGGATAAGCAGCAATAACAAGGTGTATGATCACGTGGTACTAACAACAACAACAAATCCGATTGAAAGTATGTATTCTTTTATATTGTCCTTATTACGTAACAGATTTTGATGAAATATGGCGCATCAAACGCATCTTGTTAAGCTGCATTTGGTGGTCTCTGTTTTCACCCAAACTTCTGTCGTTTTTGCGAAGAATCGATTTCCGTGTCTCCGACACGGAAATCGATTCTTTGCAAAAACGACATAAGTCTGTGCCAAACTCCCTGGACCACCAAATGCATCTCACGAAGACGCGTTTGCTGCGCAATATTTCATCAAAATCCGTTGCATATTAAGGAAAATATCAAATAATACTTACTTTAGAGTGGGCGACGTTGTTGTTGTTGTTGTTGTTGTTGTTGTAACCACATGATCATGCACCTTGAATAACACTTTACTGACATAATAAAAGAATAATGCTGCATGTGCAGATCAGAGGAGCAGGCTTATGAGTTGGGGCTTCATTTTTCGTAAATGTAATATTGTTTTCATCTTCGCTGGATCCAAATGTTGCAAGGTCCGTCCCTTCTGGTAGAATCCATCACTCATCATACAGAACAGGCTACCGGTAAGTCCCATAAAATACATTCATAAAGGTCACAACCCGCTTATATAATTATAACTGAATGAATTTGTATGCAAATTATGTAATATTTCATACTTTCTCTTTGATTCATGAAATATGTCACAGCTATATTTTCCTTAAAATTAACATATTGAGATGGTGTAATGTGTCAAAGCTACATTTCAATGTTTCATTGAGAAACAAGATATTTAAGTGTTCTAGTTAAAATTCAGTGTAGAGTTACTTGCCTAGATGAGAAGTTAATCTGTGAAGTATTGCCATATGGACTGAGTGAACCAGTTAGTGAATGGGCCGTTTTAACTCTTTGCATGCTGGGAAATTTGTGGGCTATAAATAGTTCAAAACTAGCGGACAAAAATTCATCATATTTTCTTTTATTTCGCCTTGTAAATATCATGAATATGTCTTGGAATTTCATTAGAATTGAGTCCTGAGGACTCAATTCTAATGAAATTTCAAGACATATTTACAGAGAGAAATAAAACATACTCCTAATTCGTTTGGCGGATATTTTCACCACTAGCATGAAAAGAGTTAAAATGATAGTTTTATTATATGTAATATACGGTAGCATGGGGTGTGAAAAGAAAGAAAATAATTTCTTTTACTTTTCAATGCAATTTTTAGAAGTAACAATAGCCGAACACATTGAGATGTTGGAGTAATGAGTAACACAGCATCATGTGTAGATGCACATTGTGGCCAATATTATCAAAATTTGAGATTGGATTAAAGAGATATGCTCAAAACAGAATATGCAGCCTATGCTTAATAAATGTAAATACATAAATTGAAATTTCCAGACGATCTTAAATGTGCATTTATCCCGTCAACACATTGCGTATGTGCCGTGAAACACGGTGCCGTGAAACATTTTTGATATCCAGTCAATACTATTTTTGCATTTTACAGCCATTTTTAGGTGTTGACGGGATAAATAGAATAGTAGGTTAGTGCCATGAATGGGAAAAAATATCTGGCGCGGCACGGAAACGGGATGTGCTCGGCAGAGCCTCGCCCATCCTGTTTCCTGAGCCTTGCCAGATATTTTTTCCCATTCACGGCACTAACCTACTATTCTCTATATTACGAACATTTTAGTCATATGAAGTTTAGTGAAACGGGCCCCAGTAAGCTGAATGACAGATACAGTAAGTAGGTGACACAAAGAATTCCAGGGTAACCAGTGAAATACTAAAAAATTTAAGATGAATGTATAATGTCCTACTACGAAGCAAAGCGAGTTATTATGACTGACTCAGCAGTCATAAATTCACATTAATTTGCTGACAAAGCATAAATTCCTGCTGACAATGCAAAATTGAAACTCAGTTTATATATATATGGCCATGATTACATTGTAATGTTTCTACTGTCCTATTTGCTGTTTTTGAAGTTAGATCTCAATAAAAAGGTTCAAATAATTGTTATTTAGGTAAATAACTATCCTTTTACACCAACTAAGAACAATATTAATAATTATTTCTGTTGTCAAGAGAAGTAATCATTACAACACTGACACAATACTAATGTTTATTTCCATTTTTTTTCTAAATAAAAGCAAGTTTTGTTTAGCACATGTGAATCATCTCCAAATGGAGATGATTCTCATTTGCAAATAAAACATGTTATCTATAACACCAGAGGAAATATTTCAGTTCATGTCATTAAATGCCTAGAACTTATAAACAAAGACAGGCACAAGGTTTTTATCAGCAGTATAATGGACACAGACAGCTAAAGTACCAACCTGCAACATTTCAATAGAATTTACAAACTTTATTGACAATAATTGACCAATAACTAGCAAATGATCCATCTGATTGTGGCAAATTAAATAAATAAAATTTACTGTTATTGTGAAACTGTTTGCTACAGGAGAGATAATTTGTCAAAATATGTCATCATAAAATCTTAAGTATAATCATGCATTTTATTGATGGTTAAAAGTGAATAAACATAATATTTAGACTATATATAGGTCAATCTGATCTAAATAACAAGAATTCCGCGGAATCAAATGTCTCGCCTTGTTCCGCCTTGTTCCGCCTTGTTCCGTGTTCCGCCTTGACCTTGACCCTGACCCTGGGGCCTTGACCTTGACCCTGGGGCCCCGAGAATAGTCCTATATTCATGTACATATCATAGTAAAGGTATGTATAAAGTTTGATGACTGTAGCTGATAAGGTGTTGAAGTAATGACCGTAACACAAAAACTTAACATTGAATGATGACGACGACGACGACGACGACGACGACGACGACGACGACGACGATTCCGGAAAAGCAAAACCTTAGTCTCGCTTTCCGCTTTCACGGGCGAGACAAAAAGTATGACTATGCCCATTATTTTGCAAGGATGATGTATGTCAGTAGCCTATTTCATCAACATTGCAAAATATACTTTACTAGCAAAGTATACTTTGAGGGAGTAATCATTTATTTTTCCTGAAATGCATTATTTCATATAGAACTAACAAATGCATATATTTCATGATTAAAAGTATGCAGAATTATTATACGGAATTTATCACATTATCACAGCCAAATTGGCTGTGATAATGTAATAAATTCAGTATAATAAAAATTAACAAATTTATCATAAAATTGAAAATTTCTCCCTCAAAGTATACTTTGCTACTAAAGTATACTTTGCAATGTTGGTGAAATAGGCTACTGGTGTCCATTCTTTCTATGAAAAATGGTACTTTGTAATCTATGCACGTACGTGCACATGGTAATATGAATTATGGAGGATAAATTTTAAAATGCAAAACACAAAAGCGGACATTGTAAATCTCTTGTTCCAAAAAATATTTGAGGGATATAACATTATTTGCTACAGACTGCTTCATATTTGGTTGAGTACAAATATGCATATTGAACTCTTTGCATGCTGGGAAACTTGTGGGCTATAAATAGTTCAAAACTAGCGGACAAAAATTCATCATATTTTCTTTTATTTCTCCTTGTAAATATCATGAATATGTCTTGGAATTTCATTAGAACCGAGTCCTGAGGACTCAATTCTAATGAAATTCCAAGACATATTTATAGAGAGAAATAAAACATATAGTCCTAATTTGTTTGGCGGATATTTTCGCCGCTAGCATGCAAAGAGTCAAGATCTCCCGTCATTGCTTTCCCTTTACATCTGATTAATATAATTATACATGTATTTTAAAACATTTAAATATGTATCACATACATGTAATTGATACAAACTTAGTATACAACATTTCATAAAATTTGCATAACAGCTTTGAAATGTCGTCCAACCTGACAGACAGCCAAAAGGTCAAAAGTTAAAATTCAAGATCATATCACCAGACAGGTCTTTAAATCTATCACAAATTCTATTAACTTTTTTTCAAATAAATAAGACAACCCCTGGTTAAAATACACTAACAATACATCTTCTCCATTTTCCCAGGTATCAATGTCTGGAGAGGGGTGATAAAAATTGCAATAAAAAATGTCCACTTCACACCGTTCTGACAGAAAATCAATTATAGTCTCATATTCATATGTTTGTGGTCAGTGGACGTATTATAGTCGAAAGATTTCTATGATAAATACAGATATTTATCAACATTGCACAAACGCAGCCAACCTAAGATTGTATTCTATATGTACATTTACATTAACACTTAGACCGCTATCTTGATTTTTTTGTCGGCTGCTGTTAATTTTCTATTTTCCATTTTTATCATCAAAAACATGCTTTGACAGCACTTTAGAATAATTTACAACACACTTTGACAGCACTTCAGAATCATTTCCATTGATTGGAAATGATTCTGAAAAACATGTTTTTATTGAGAAACAAGGCAAGATATAAAAGCAACAGCAGCCGACAATGTTGTGAGTAACGGTCTAAGGGTTAACCCTTACATTGCTGAATTAAATGTTATTGTCTGCTGTTTATTTTTCAATTTGCAGGTTTATCGACAACAACATGGTTTGGCAGCAATTTAGAATCATTTCCACTGGAAATGATTCTAAAATGCTGTCAAACCATGTGGAAATGATTCTAAAATGCTGTCAAACCATGTTTTTTCTTGAGAAAAAAAGAGAGAAAATATGAAACAACAGCCGACGACAAGTTTCGGGTCAGTATGAAAATGGGGATAAGTCCCATAAGGGATAGTATATAAATAAGTCCAACAGAACTCTTTGATATTTGATCAAATAAAATGTTACATTTGGTTGATGTAGTTTATTCCCAGTCCATAAAATGAAGAAAGAAACACATATTGAATACCTAAAACGTCATCTGAGGAACACATTTAATGCTGTTTTCAGAAATAATTTGACTGTATAGTGCTGACAAGCGATAACAACAATAAACTAAAATATATAATCACCTAATTAGGATAATCTGATAAAGGAAATTGTAACAATCAATTTGCATTGTTACTTGTTTCACGGTGTAGAATCAATTATTGTGCATTTGATTTTGCACTACAACTCTGAATTAATTTGGGCTTCAGTTGATTAAATGAAACTAAAGTGACCTTGCGGCACATGCGGCCAGCAAATATATACCCTACATCAGTAAGACGAAGGGCTTTGACACACCATTTATTTCAGCACTCACTCTTTTTTATTAAATACATGAAACATTACAAATGCTTTTGTAACAAAGCTATGTTGGTGTTACTGGTAGCCGCAGTTAGCCATCTGGCTACGAAAATAATTATCTGGGGGCCGTTTCACTAAACTGCGTACGACTAAAATGTTCGTAAGTGCAAGATTATGATAGTCTGTAAATTTTACATTAACAACGTTTTCTTGTAAACAATTATTGGATTTACATTTATTGAGCATAGGCTGCTTATGCAGCCGATGCTCAATAAATGTAACTCCATCAATTGAAATTTACAAACGATCCCAAATTTGCACTTACGAACATTTTAGTCATACAAAGTTTAGTGAAACGGGCCCCTGGCTACTAATATTTCAACATTTTTGCTACTGAAAATTTGTGTAATTATTTGAATAAGTACTTTATTAATACAGATATTGGAGCATATGTAAAATTATTTGTCTTTTTTCATTTTATCAGTTCATTTTGGCTAATACATTGTAATTTCAAAATCCCAGCGCCACCCTTGATAAAGTATGTATAACTAACTGTCAATGTTTTACTGGTTAAATGGAGAACAGTGGAGATCAAGATCAGACTGCGCATATGCGGCAGGGCTCCAAATAAGAAATTAGTAATTCAGTATTCTCACTCCATCATTTCTGAAGCAATTGGGTATTTCAAAATTTTAATTGTGTAAAATAAAATCACACTACTGTTTACACATCAACAGACAGCAATTATTGAATAGTTTGCATCGAAATGAAAACATGTCTTGGCATTTCTTTAGAATTGTCTCCTTGGAGACAATTCTAATGAAATACCAAGATGTGTTTTCATGGAAAATAAGAAAAATATGCTATATTTGTGATCTGTTTATTGCTTTCTGCAGCGTGGTAAAGGTACCACAAAATTGTTATTGCTTTTTTATTTCAATTCTGACTTCTGATTTCAATTGGGTTTTTGGCAATTTTAATCGAGTATTTAAGCAAATACGCAGCTTATCCAGAGTTCTGTGCGCAGTCTGATCTTGGTCTACACTCGTCGCTATTGTGGTGGTTTTTATAATATATCATCATCATTTATATGCATGCTTTGTTTGACAATGCCATTCAATTAAACGTGCATTTTTAAAGTCGCGCTCTGTATGATGCATTAGTCTAATGATATCAAAACACGCCCATCACTTCTATGTTTTGCTGCATCTTTGCTTGACGTAGACAATTATTTTTGGGTGATATTAATCAACCTGCGTAAATGTAAAACATGCATGACTTAATGACAGGCTTCTGGGCTGAAGGGTACCTACCATATGTAATGCACAAAGTGACTAAGATAAAAGGCTATCGACATTAAGCGGTATTTGTCATTACCTGCAGACAAAGGTGACACTCAAATAAATTAATGGAGTGGATGTCATTACTAAATGGCCAGACAATTATGTTTTGGTGCATTTTATCCAGTACATGGAAATGAAGAAAAATATACATGTATGGTTCGGCAATGATCGGCAATGGTCGAACGTTATTGTTACATGCAATTTGAGCATATATGCAGTACTTTCGGTACTTTGATAATCCATTCAAACAACTGATTTACACATTTAAGGACTACCTTTTCCACAAGAAATGGAAGACACTTCAAGACAGCATTATAAACCTGGCTAATTATAAGTATGTTATTGTTCACATATTGTACTTTTAAGGAACTAAATGCTGCGGTCGCTAACGCTCCCTCGCATTTAATTCCTTAAAAATCCAATATGTGAGCAATAACTTATACTTCTAGGCAGGGCTTCTAAAATCGGTCCAGAGTCCAGACGTGTTGGCCATTGTCGAGCGGACAGAACCCCCCCCCCACCCCCCCCCCTCTATTAAAAACTTTAACTGAAATTTCGAAGTTAAAACAAAGTAATAGACTTAATTGGATAAATGTTGTATTGGGATAAATAAATCGTGTTTATAAACAACAAAAGTGGACAAAATTGTGTATGCACCGGGTCACGTGGTGTGCCTAAATAGCGCAAAGACGGAAAAAATGCGAAAAGACAGAGACGAATCGTGATGCCGATTGATTGCAGGTAAATTTTCGGTACACTAAAATAAATAAAAAAATTACAAATCTGTTTCTTGTTTCGTTTTTTTATTTATTTATTTATTGTTGAGGTGTGTGTCATGTTTTAAATACAATTAATTACGTGTTAAACAATTAATTTGTACAATTGAATGCGTTATATACCCAACTCGTAATTCATTGCTAATTATGCTATTATCACTGCTCACACCGACTTCAAAATGAATTGTCGGGCCTAATTTGGCTAGCTGCAGACACATCAATTTAATTTAATTACGTGTTAAACAATTAATTTGTACAATTGAATTAACATTCTGTGTTTCTTTAACCCTCAGATCGAGTTCAAAGTACATCGACTTCAATTTATCCCTAATCCCTAATGAGTCACGCTTTTAACACGACAGACGTACCTTGTCGTTTATCAAAATGTTTGCGAATTGTAGATCAAGTGAGCCGGCTCATCAGGATCTGTGGCATTCCTACGTACATGTACATTTTATATACACAAAAATGACCCCTAATACAGCATAATGTAACAGTTCCTAACTTAATATGGAATAGCCCGGGCCGATAGTCCGTGTCAGTTACTTGGGGTTAAATATATTACGAACACAGATAAACACAGCGCATGGTTTCTTTATTTTATTTTAACATCATCAGAAATGGCGAGTCTAGGAACTCTCGTATCTTTACGCTGAAGCCAGTCTATTTAAGTCACTAAGCACCTGTCCCAATTACCACGCGTGTCTTAAGAAAAATCGATATTAGGAGAAACTGAATACACAGAGCTGTTGTTGCACACTGGTTAATTAACATGGATATGGCCCGCGGATATGTGACATAAAATGGACATTACTTGGTGGTCAAAAACAGTAAATTTACAAGGTTTATAGCTAAATACCAGCTGACTGGCAATTTTTCTAGGACCGATTTTTAAGACTAGTTTTCAAATCTTAATCGGTCTGAGAGTTCTAGGAGCATTGAATGTGCTGTATAGGCAGAACTATATGAAACAATTTAAATTACACTTATTGTACTGACTTAAACACAGACAGTTGAATGATTGTTATTATTTTTAGCCCAGTCAAGCATAAATCGTTTACTGTATGATAATAATATGAGCCTCATAAATTTTATGACTCCCCTGTTTTTCACGGTCTAAATGTCAAATTGCTTTGTGGGTAATGGAAGATTAACCCTACACTGCTGAATTAAATTTTAAAGAAGAAAAAACATGGTTTGAAATGGAAATGATTCTAAAGTGTTGTTAAATCAAGTTTTGTATAGAAAAACAGATAAAATATGAAACAGCAGAAGATGACAATTTTCATTTCAGGCATTCTAAGGGATAACCCTTAGACCGCTATCTTAATTTTTTTGTCGTCTGCTGTTTATTTTCTATTTTCCATTTTTGTCATCAAAAACATGCTTTGACAGCACTTTAGAATAATTTACAACATGCTTTGACAGCACTTCAGAATCATTTCCACTGAGGTCACAAGCCTTACAGTTGGCAACTCGAGTGGACACAACTCACAACTCGAGTGGACACAACATTGTTCACAAGTACCTGTCCTTAGACGGTCAAACGTCTTAAGCAGTTGACCGGACGAACAATTTGTACTTCATCGTTTAGACTGCTTCATTGGCAGACATGAAGGGTTACTTAACCTATTTTTCTTTCATCAAAATGATTCAACAGTTAAAGGTACATACCCAATCAGTAGGTACAAAATATTCTTTATAGGAATTAAATAAGTGTATAATTGTGTCACAATTCCACCAGTTCAAAACATTACAAGTGCCCGCTATACAGATATAATCATTTAGTAATATTTATTTTACTCATAGTGACTCGCGGTGTTATCAGGCCATTTTCATATGCAAATAAGGCATGATCATTTATACTAATAAAATAATATTTTCGACAGATTTTAAAGTTCCACATCAAAAAATAAATACATAGAATAAATAGTAAGGTCCGCTAACATTTTAAGGAAACACGGTTATCGCCCCTGATATCAGTGTGGAAATTTACGTCTGATATAAAATGCATAATGCCAATCAATATGTGGGGTAATGGTGAATGAATGTTTATTTTGCCAAAAAATGTTGTCTCTGATAAAAAGAATAGTTTGTGCCTACTGAGTGGGCATGTATATACCTTTAACTTAACTCTTTGCATGCTAGCGGTGAAAATATCCGCCAAACAAATTACGAGTATATGTTTTATTTCTCTCTGTAAATATGTCTTGAAATTTCATTAGAATTGCGTCCTATGGACGCAATTCTAATGAAATTCCAAGACATATTCATGATATTTATAACGAGAAATAAAAGAAAATATCATGAATTGTCATCTGCTATTTTTGAACTATTAATAGCCCACAATTTTCCCAGCATGCAAAGAGTTAAAGCTACTTTACCATGAATGAGGACAAATCATATTACGAAAAAATAAAAATACACCAGTATATTATTTGTATCTTATTTCATTTCATCTGTTTATAAAAAGTATAAGAGCCCGCTGTATATATGCTATACTTCATTAAATAAGTGGTCACAGTTCTTTAATTTACATTCAGCATATCTAGAATTATTTTAACGATGAAAAATTATGCAGATTTCATTTATACAAACTGGCAAAAATTGAATGACAGCAACTGGTATATATTCATGAACAAGTGCACCACAAATATTTATACCATTCACGCACTGCAGATTTCAAAATTTATATGTTTGTTGACAGGAGTACGAAAGCACAGGATTAACATTATTTTGACGATAACAGTTTAAAATTATAGTCACGCGTCTGGTTGGTAGGTGCGCTGTTATTCTGCGGCTTTCCCTCGGTGTAAATTCCACTTGATTAGCTAAATGAATGTCAATTCGCCTGAAGTACAAGAACACCTCCATGTCCTGCTGTTCACACCTATGGTTGTGGTTTTCATGACACGTTGTGTGGTTTTAGAATTTAATTTCTTTATTTGCTACTTTCATTCGATGAGCTCTTGGACTAAGACTTGTCCAGTGTATGACCTTATGTAGCCGAGTCCAACTGAGTATAGACGGCTTACGTCACTTGCTTTGCAACAATTTTATATCTTAACCTTTACGATGCTGAATTAAATATGTCGTCTGCTGTTTATTTTTCATTTTTTCTCATCAAAATCCATGATTTGACAACACTTTAGAATCATTTCCAATGGAAATGATTCTAAAGTGCTGTCAAATCATGTTTTTATTGATAAAGAAGACTCAATTTAAAGCAACAGCAGACGACAATTTTCGTTTCCCGCATTTTAATGGTTAATCATTTTGCGCATTCACACAATAGGATTAGAATGATTGTAGGACGCCAAATTATTAGTGATTGAATGGCAAACAGAGTTGACCCAGATCAGATTGCGCAGATGCGCAGGCTGATCTGGGTCAACATTGTTTGCAAACACCAGTAGTCGCTTTCTCAGACCGTGCCACATATTCATTTTGCGGTTTTCGGAGTCGATTCAAATTCGGGTATTAGTGTCATAATCGAGTGCTATAAGATTCTAGGTGTGAGATTGCGGTAAAGTTATCACATGTATAGAATACGTAATTTGTTTGTCATTGGTTTACATGGAATTGGGTCATAGCGTGCGTATATATATGTGTCACAGCAAGGAATCACCCCAAAAAAAATATCTGGCTCTGTAGAATTCTATTCCACATTTGCTCTGAACATTTTGTTAACTATTTGTCATAGGGTGAGAAAGCATATCCGGTCCGAGGCTCAAACCGTGGACCTCTGGATTATCATACGATCGCTCTAACCGACTGAGCTAGCTGGGCACGAATACACACCTCCTCCCCACAATGACCGTGACATACCCCCCCCACCCGCCAAATTGAAATTTGTCCCCAAATAGTATATTTAATTCATCTGTGAATTCCATATTTTTGGAACATTTTGGGCAGTATTTATCAGTCATGGTCCCTCGTTGGGCGCCAAATGCCGAGTGAGGTCCGGTTACATATTGACGTCATTTATGAAAAATATTTGTAAATTTTGTAAACATTTGTCTATCGCACATCTTCTTAGCTACAAAGTCGAATTGCGATGAGACAGAAACATTTGTGTCCAACCTCAGTCACAGGTTGAAGTAACGGACCGAGGTCTATAAATACATTAAATATGCCTAAAAGCATCAATAAACGAAAAAAAAATAAGGTAAATTTATTTTTTTTACTCCGTCCATATAGACTCCATATTGGAGTCTATATGGAGGGAGCAAAAATAAATTATTTAGCTTATTTTATTTTCGTTTATTGATGCTTTTAGGCATATTTAATGTATTTATAGACCTCGGTCCGTTACTTCAACCTGTGACCTCAGTGTGATTTATGTAGCTTTCCTTGCTGAGACTAAGATCAAAGAGCACCATATACTTACACTGCACGTCTGGGGATTATGTTGTCGTGGAAATTCTTGAAGAAAAGATTCTTCCTGATATCGTGCTGCGGACTGTAGTCTTTGCTGATCCGGAAGATCGAGAAATTCGCCGGCATGATATAGCCCACCTCTGTAAATATACATGGGACGATGGTTAACTTTCTTGAAAAATGATTACCATGTACTTTGATCGTGAATACTTCTTGAGGTAGTCAATGTAGTGATGTTGGACAACATGGCTGCAGAAACCTTGTATAATATCATCTTCACAGTATATTTTTGTTTAATAAAAATATTTAACTCTTTGCATGCTAGCGGCGAAAATATCCGCCAAACGAATTAGGAGTATATGTTTTATTTCTCTCTATAAATATGTCTTGAAATTTCATTAGAATTGAGTCCTGAGGACTCAATTCTAATGAAATTCCAAGACATATTCATGATATTTACGGGGAGAAATACAAGAAAATATGATGAATTTTTGTCCGCTAGTTTTGAACTATTTATAGCCCACAAGTTTCCCAGCATGCAAAAAAAAAATCCTTTAATAACTTTCCAACTGCATAATGAAGTTTAACCCCTTAAACTCTACCGAGCATAAAGTCAACCATTGCACACACTGTAGATCCAGATGATGCGGCTCGTATTGAGCCGTCTCATCAGGATCAACAATATGAGCAAATATGTATTAGACCTTGTGAATATAAGAAATATACAATTCATAATTCTTTAGCTTTCAAAATAACTTTATGTGACTATAAAGCCAGGGATTCCGCTGGCGATCGCCACTTTCGCAATTGGCGATAAAAATAAACAATTGGCGATAAAAAATTACAATTTTCGAAAAAAAATCAAAAAAAAAAAATCAAAAGTGGCGATGGGAGATGTTTAACGGAATCGACTGTGAAAATAACATCAAACACTGAGTAATTATAGTCAGAAGTCAACTGGCGGCCGTTTCACTAAACTTCGTAGGACTAAAATGTTCGTAAGTGCAAAATTATGATAGTCTGTAAATTGCACATTAACAATGTTTTCTTTTAAACAATTTTTGGATTTACATTTATTGAGCGTAGGCTGCATATGCAGTCTACGCTCAATAAATGTAAATCCATCAATTGAAATTTCAAGACGATCCTATATTTGCACTTACAAACATTTTAGTCGTACAAAGTTTAGTGAAACGGCCCCCAGGTGTCTACTTAACAACACTGTTCTGGTGTCTACTTAACAACACTGTTCTGGTGTCTACTTAACAACACTGTTCTGGTGTCTACTTAACAACACTGTTCTGGTGTCTACTTAACAACACTGTTCTGGTGCCTCTGTAAAGAAGAATACATGAAACGTTTTTCTGTGATTCTTATGCACGTTCAATCAATCAACAGACAGGCCCTGAAAATGAAATATAACATTCATGCAACATAAATATTAAAGTGGTTATCAACCTACAGGTGGGTATTGCAGCCCTGATACAAAATGAGTTGTGCCAAAAATTTCACAAAAAAATGTTTCCAATTTTTTGGAAAATATATGTTCTGACCGACCATTCTTTGGAAATCTTATTGAGATGTTGAAATGAGTAATAATATTCAATGACAAATAAACAAAAGTGATTTATTTGTCAATAAAAGTGTGTGTTCAAAATAATAGTTTATCATTACATGTACGTTAATATGAACAACATATACTAACATTGTTTTAAAGTCAAGTCACTCTTTTTATTAAAAAGAGTGACTTTAAAACAAAGTGGTCGAAAATTTAATAAAAAGAGTGACTTTAAAACAATGTGTATTAAATGTGCTTCCCTTCGGAGGTTTTTTTTTTGTTTATTTGTCTATAAAATTGCATGTTGAAAAAATGTATCCTTAGACAGATGACAGACATATATATTAGAAACTACTTTGAGAATAATAACCTACCATATCTGTGTTCCAAGCTGGGATGGCACTGAACAACAACAACAATTACCAAGCTACACAAAACTGCGAAGAAAACTGTTACATCCATCTTCATTCAACGCTTATTAATATGACCAACCGAGATACTAATATTTCTTCGACCACAAAACTGGACTTTGTCTTAGTTACTTGACTGTTATATATACAAGACACGTAGCAACCTAATTACGAATGACTAGCACAGTCCGTTCTTTGTGTCACGAACACCATAGAAGTCACGCCAGCTTCTGACTAGTTCCACTTATGTACTGAAGTTTCTGACCATAGTGTCAGTAACCCTTTAGAGAAGTTTCTCACAGTTTTGGGTTTCACAAAAATGAATCCACATGTTCTCAATCGTTGAGAACTTGAGAAAAGAAGAGAAATTGCTGGCTTGTCAAAAAAATTCTGCACAACAGATTATGGATTATGGAGATTAATGTATGTTGGTCAGATTGTGGAATAATATTCCTTACTGAATAGATAAATAATTGTTCATGAAATGTTAATTTACCACTTTTTATGAAATATATGTTGAATGATGCGCATGTATAGCTGTTATTTGAATTTCTTCGTCCAGTCTGAATCGTTTGCGATAATTTTATGTCATTTATGGAACACACGGCTGGTTTTCTGAAATAATTTTAGGAGAATTTTCACGTAGACAGGCCACTAGTTGAGCTGCCATGATAAAAAAGGACTTATTGAAATTATGTACAGTGTAAGCCCAGATCAGACTGCACGTCCGTGCAGTCTGATCAGGGGCTACACTGTACAAAATTGAGCTTTGTAAAGAATACTAATTCCTCTATCAGGCTGTATATGTTTGCGGAATGATCAGCATCTACGCTGGTCTACACTGGTCAGGAATTCCATAAGTCCCTTTTGGGATGGTCATTAGCTTGACATGTTATGAATAAAACCTTATGATGGTATGGCTGACTGAAAAATTATTGCAATATTTTATGCCAATAATCTAAAATTTCAAATGATGTTGGAAGTTGCATATTACCCTTCAGGACAACAGTAATTTTCACCTATGCACTTTCAACATGTGATTCAGCGTTATTTTATTATTTTCGCCACAAAAATCACCAATACGATATGGCATTTATCTCATGTGTCCAGCGTTGAAGTGATACCTTGACATCAACTCCTATCAGCCAGAACTTTATTAATAACAACAGGAGTTCAAATTGACATGAAAGAAAGTTGACTTGCTGCACATACGATGATAACAGACTATGTTGATGTTTCCTCCAATATAGAAAGTTTTTCAATAAAGCAAACCAACCCTTTTGCTCAATGCAATCAGTGTGTATACAGTTTGACAGTTTCACGTTCAAATACAATGGATACTGTGGCAAACAGTGTATAATATTTGTATACAAATTTGTGTCTACCCTTGTTTCAAACCAAGCTGTGGGTTTTTAGCTGTCACAATAAATTTATCACACTTTTAATAACATAATCTGATTTAAGCTTGGTCATGTCAGCATAAACTTACAAGTTATTATAATAATATGGTGGCTATATATTAACCCTTAGACCGCTACACACAACAATTGCCGTCTGCTGTTGCTTTTATATCTTGCCTTATTTCTCAATAAAAACATGGTTTGACAGCACTTCAGAATCATTTCCAATGGAAATGATTCTGAAGTGCTGTCAAAGCATGTTGTAAATTATTCTAAAGTGCTGTCAAAGCATGTTGTAAATTATTCTAAAGTGCTGTCAAAACATGTTTTTGATGATAAAAATGGAAAATAGAAAATAAACAGCAGACGACAAAAAATTAAGATAGCAGTGTAAGGGTTAAACTTATACAAGGCTAACAGTCTACGCAACCTTACGGTAGGCAATGTATATATCTATTAACCCTCACTACGCGAGAGATGAAAATTATCGTCTGCTGCTTTTCATTTTTTCCTTAATTCTTAATAAAAAAAAACGGTTTTGACGGCACATGAGAATCATCTCCAGTGGAGTGGAGACGATTCTCACACACTGTCAAACCAGGTTTCTGTTGAGAAATATTGATAATGAAACATTTCCAGCAGACGACAAAATTTAATTCAGCATAGTAAAGGTTAACCCTTTTCAAACCACCAGACCATAAAGCCAACATTTGCAAACAGTCTGTAGATCCAGATGAGCGGACACGTATCGTATCGAACCATCTCATCAGGATCTGCATGTTTTATCATATTTTTCAGATATAAAAATACCCCTTATCTGGTTAATGGAATAGTCCAGAAATGAGCATGGAACAATCCATGTCTTGATATTTATAGGTGAAAGGTTTAAACGTACACAGGGCTGACACTACGACCTTATGGTGGCTAACGTATGTCACAATATTGGTCAAAATCTACTACCCTAGCTCGGTACTATAGTCGTATCACTGTGACTAAATACAAGCGACCGCTTGCGAACAAAGGCCAGGACAGTACATACACACTGACTTTTATTCACAGTGATCTTAACCACTAAGAAACTAATGTATGTCTCCTTATTTTGATACTATTGGTAATATGGTAAATTTTGATACAACCAAGCATATTGCATTTGCAACCACTGTATAATTCCAGCACAAAAATATTTACACAATTCCTAACATTTGATTGGTCCGTAGCAAGTCTCTGTCCAAAATTTATATCCCAGTAAACTCCCATGCCAAACTACTTTCCG
Source organism: Conchocele bisecta (assembly GCA_029237695.1). Lineage (NCBI taxonomy): Eukaryota > Metazoa > Mollusca > Bivalvia > Lucinida > Thyasiridae > Conchocele > Conchocele bisecta. The sequence continues at coordinate 66,510,220 of CM055277.1, forward strand.
TAACCGTCAGACGCAGTTAAAAATAATTCTTAAGAAAACGGTGAATTTATTTCAAATGCTGGAATTATAAGGAATGAATGGCCTTTTTGTGGAATTTATCGGGGATATAAACTTGGAAAAGTCGCGGGAATACTGGACGAGGCCTTCCGGCCTTCGTCCAGTATTCCCGCGACTTTTCCAAGTTTATACCCCGATAAATTCCACAAAAAGGCCATTCATTCCTATAGTAGCCACTTTAAAACTATATTTTGTATAATAGTCTCCAACTACATGCAAGTATATTATATGGTTCTAGTACTGACTATCAATAAAATGAATATCTGAAATAGAGGGAAAAGGTATTATACAAGCATTTTTTATTTCTCCTCAAACTCCAATACTAATATGTATATATGACATGTGCTTATCCAAATGAAATAAAATATTGTTTAAACCAATAAATATCTGTCTTTCCATGACAAAATCATGAGCTACACTGGTCAACGCATGAATATGTTCCATTTTGTCATGATGGCTGTACATTTATAAAGCCAGATTCTCAAAACAAGGGGCATAATCCAGGGTATTACCAATCTATGTCAACAAGGGAGCTAATTACAAATATGGTCAAACTGGCTTCCCAAGTCAAACCATGAGAAAACATGGTACAGTAATATGACAAATGAAGGGGTCAGTGGGAGTTAGCCACCTTCTTCCATTGACCACTTCCATTACGATCCATATTATCTCGTGAAGAGACTGCATATTCTGCACCGTATCATTCACTTTGACCACTTCCATTACGATCCATATTATCTCCTGATGAGACTGCACTTTCTGCACCGTATCATTTACTGCTTTTTTTCATTGTCTCAGATGTTTGGTCAAAGTGATGGAGCGGAGTCCAAGCTCCATGAGTGTGTTTTCTTATGAGTTGATTGAATGTTTTATTGTGTTATACATGACAGGCCATGACAAAACATGACTTATTGAGTTTTCAAACAATGTACATCCTGATCATTTTATACATTCATTCTCTGATAATGGTGCTATGGCTTTTCATGTGTGGTATCCAGAAAGTTTCATCAAACAAATAGCAGGTACTTCAATTCGGCCCCAATCAGTCTGAGTGGATGCAAAAGCTGATCTGCAGCTATACTGGTTTCAAATACAATAAGCTCCACTTTTCCAAACCGTGTCAATACAATTATAATAAACAGCTTAAGTCCCTTGATTTACAGAGATTGACCTAGTAAATAACATATAAATCTATTTCACAAATGCAGAGTATGATACATGTCTTAACCCTTTCTTTATATGCTGGGGCTATACCAGTTTAAAATTCTAAATATTTATCTTATTTCTGCTTGGAGGTATTTGTTGTGCCCACCATTTGAACTGTCTCGTTGAGACAGTTCAAATGAGTGGTCACAACATATACTTTAGATGAGAAATGAGAAATTTGTTGGAAAATATTTTGAAAATTTAATAGCCCTAAAGGCATATTACCGGTACACATGTAGCAGCTGATCAAACAAGACATCAGAACCATTCAAAACAGTTATTTAACCAATCATATTTAGGGCTATGCTAAAAATTGGTTTAAAAATTGTTAATCTATATAAACTGTATTTTAATGTGTATTGTAGAAGGAAAATAATAATTTATCGACAGTTACATTCATAGTACATGTATAATATAAAGAAAATAATAAATTATTGATAAAATAACTAATGTTCATACATTATAGGAATGAATGGCCTTTTTGTGTAATTTATCGGGGTATACCACAAAATGGCCATTCATTCCTTATAATTCCAGCATTTGAAATAAATTCATCAAGAAAATGTGTTTATTTTCCGTTTTATTAAGAATTATTTTAACTGCGCCTCACAAGTAGTTTGGCGTGGGAGTTTACTGGGATATATATTTTGGACAGACTTGCTACGGGCCAATCAAATGTTAGGGAATTGTGTAAATATTTTTGTGCTGGAATTATTGTGTAATATACAATACAAATATTAATATTACGTACAACACACCATCATAATATAAACAAGAATTCTGCGGAATCAAATGTCTCGCCTTGTTCCGCCTTGACCTTGACCATGGGGCCTTGACCTTGACCCCGAGAATAGTCCTATATTCATCTACATATCATAGTAAAGGTATGTATAAAGTTTGATGACTGTAGCTGATAAGGTGTTGAAGTAATGACCGTAACACGAAAACTTAACATTGAATGACGACGACGACTCCGGAAAAGCAAAACCTTAGTCTCGCTTTCCGCTTTCGCAGGCGAGACAATCATGTGTTTCATGAAAACTTATTACAGCAACTTGCTTCAATAAATCACCTGCTAAAACATAAATTAAGTTTTAATTACCATGGTAATTACCTGACCACAAAGAAAAAACTAAATGATCTATTGTTGAAGATGTGCCAGACAAAATTAAATGCGGTATGCATGTAGATGTAGATGTATATGATATAACACACTGTTATAAATAAACTATATATGAGCCCAAATATTTTATAAACGTGCTATTAACATTTTACATACATTTTGAAGTAAAATAAAATTGAATTCAGCAACATCCAAATTTTGAGCTGATGAAAATCTTTGCGCGTATCAAAGCCATGTTTTTGTTTGTATGCATGTGCTTCATATATGTGGATGGGGCTGGATAAATGGGCCTTATGGGTTTTGCGACCAGTGTAGATCCAGATCAGCCTGTGCATCCGCACAGTCTGATCAGGATCTGCACGGTTCACGATTCCATCAATGTAACAACACCTTCATACTTCTAACAAGCAATATGCACCGTTATCAGGCTACAGGAGAGTGCTATTTGATCAGGAACAGTAACACTGGTCACAAATATCATAAGCCCCATTTCTCCAGTCACACATACATTATGACACATGCATGCTTTGATGTCATAAATGGGTCCATATACATGTGTCAGTGAATTACATAACAACTGACAATAATCTGAAAGTGTATATGGTAAGTAAACTAACTTTATCATATCGATGGTCGATACACCTACCCATGAAATACATAGTCATACGATGCAAATAAAAGTCATATGTTCTCATCGATGAAATAAACAACTTCCGGTGAAAATACGACTACTTCCGCTATCTATATTCATATTCTGTATTTAGAAAGAAAACAGCGCAAATATGCTGCAAATACACATTCATTACCGTATACAGTCTAAAAAAACTGCTAATTTCCATGGAGAGGTATATAATAAATAGAATATTCATATTTTTGCAACGAATATGACATATATGTTCATCTCGTGGTGTGAAATGTCCATATTTCACGAGTGAAATATGGACATTTCACACCACGAGATGAACATATATGTCCATATTTCACGTGAAATATGGACATTTCACACCATGAGATGAACATATATGTCATATTCGTTGCAAAAACATGAATATCCTGTATGTATTGCTCAAAATTTCAAAAATGTTCGGAATAGATACGGTCATTCGTCATCAAACTTCCTGTCAACTGTAGATGTCGTATAGTAAAATTATGGGAAATTTTCAAAATCATTTAATAGTAAAATCTTATGGTGGCCGGCTATAAAAATAGAATTTAAAACAAGTGTGGATATTGTTCGATAAAGCTCAAACTCAAACGGTGGCAGACTCAGGACTCTAACTGGAGAAACGTTACAAATTTGTGGACGTAAATGTACATGGACGGACGTACGGAACCTCAAGAGCAACGCAATAATTATGCCCCCTTGTTATCACATAGGGGTAATAAATATTACCAGTAGACAAGGTACTAATTTTTTATGGTGGCAGTAAGAATCGAGTGACTGAATTGCAAGCAGCATAGACCCTGATCAGACTGCGCGGAGGCGCAGGCTGATCTGGGACTAAGCTGATCGCAAATGTCGTAATTTCCAATTTGCCTGCCGTGAAGCTCACATAACACTCGTGACAAAATTGTGAGGTGTGGGGAGGAGGGTAAAACACAACGATTCGAGCTGATTTGGTTTATTTGGTATAACTATATAAACTTTATATACAGGTTCCTTTGAGCTCAGGTTGAAAAGACCTCACATCATACATAAACATGTTGCACTCAACAATTGTTATATATGTTCTATGAATTTCAGCAAGATAAGGATATAATTCTCAAATGGACATGTGAACTTTCCATGAAAATAATTATAAAAGTGCTAAATTTGTTACCATACGAGGTCGTGTCCGACCAGAGCTGGAACCCTTTTATACAATATATTAAGAAATACCAAAGAAGGCCGAGTCAAGTCGAATCCCTGTGGGGTAAAGTGCATATTCTACAACTTCGGGAGTGAAAGTTAATAATTAATTATACACTAATAACAATAGTGTGGGTAATGTACATCACGAACACCTGATATTTCGGCCAGCTTGGACCTACAGTCTTCTCCATCATATCTCAGGAGTGAATGGGTGAATTTTGATGCAATAAAGCTGATAACATAGCAAACTTGGAATGGAAAAGTCGCGGGAATACTGGACAAGGCCTTCCGGCCTTCGTCCAGTATTCCCGCGACTTTTCAGTGCATGCCATCAACTGATGATGCCTCATAGCTGTAGATTCATCACAACTAACCTCTGATAACATGGACAGACTTATTTTCAAAGTTATTTTGAGCAAAATACGTGAAACTGCCACAGAACTTTGAGAAAAAAAATGTATGTAAATTTTCTCAAAATAACTCCGAATCGACTACAGCTATGAGGAAATTGTCATCGGCAAGCGACTTTGCATTGTTCCCCGGGTATCTACGTGTTATCACATCAAAACTGCTCCAGTAGTTGCTAACATAGGAAAATATGTCACAGAAGGCCAAAAATGCAGGTGTACGTAACAATTACACTACCCACCGTTATAACAACTGGTCTTATAATACATGTAATATATATATAAATAGGTAACTGTAACTGTTAGCTGGTGTTGTAACTCATTTATTCCACTCACCCGGATCTCGGACAGTGATCTCCTCTACAAGATATAAATAACATCAATAACATAAAAACATAAGTAAAGAATAACTCATTACATGCATAATTTTTCATGCAAAAAACATAAATATTAAATTCTCTTAATTATGCATGAAAGTATATGTTGAGTACACAATTCTAATGAAATTCCAAGACATATTCACAGAGAGAAATAAGAAACATACTCATAATTTCTTGGATGTTATTTTCACCGCTAGCATGCAAAGAGTTAAGCCTGTTTTTCTCCTGTTTCACATATTTGTCGCCTGGGTCTGAAGGTGGGGATCTTAAATGAAACCAAGTGTCTAACAAATTGCTCATGTAATAATATTTTATCAGTTGTTATGACATAACATTCCATGCCATAAGACAGTTAAAAGATAAAGTGGCTTTAAGGATTAGTATTATCACAGTTGACCATTCCGCAATTCAGGACAGGTTAACATAACCTCGCGAGAACTTAACCCTAGAGAATTTAACCCTTAGACCGCTACATACAACAACTGTCGTCTACTGTTGCTTTTATATCTTGCCTTATTTCTCAATAAAAACATTGTTTGACAGCACTTCAGAATCATTTCCAATGGAAGTGCTGTCAAAGCATGTTGTAAATTATTCTATTTTGATGATAAAAATAGAAAATAAACAGCAGACGATAAAAGATAGCGGTGTAAGGGTTAAAATGTGGCTCAGCTTGATCACAAAAAATCCCCTACGACATGTGTGGCTGCTGTAGATCCTGACCACATGTATGCAGACCGATAAAAAATGGTCAAGTTATTCGGTGATATAAATATCGCTACGATTCACTGATTAGCGACCAGCGTAGCCCCTGATCAGACTGCGCATATGCGCAGGCTGATCTGGGGCTATGCTGGCCGCCTAAGCCATAATGTCTGCTTCATCAGCCAAGGGCCCAAATATGAGTCATTCAAAAGAAGAAAATATTGGTATTAGAGATTAACATACTTAGCATATAGTCTCTAAATCCAGTCAAAATTTTCAATTGATTACAAGTCATGTTAATATAGTGTCAGAACAGATTTTCATACTTAATCATTTATACGGTAATCTGTTTTCCTTCTTCATATTTTTCTATGAAAACAGTTTTCTAAGTAAAGTCAGTTTTTTATCCAACTTAAGTGGATTACGTGCAGTTCAGCAAAAAACTCATAATGTGTGTAAACAGTGACATATTTTCTATTAAAAAGCATTTATGACAATTTTGCCATTTCATACATCGCCATGGTAACTGACCTATTAGCAGATAAGGCTGATAAGGTAAAAAGCTATTCCTTCAAATGAAGTGTACTCAATATCATACTTATAACCATGATAACCTGGGGTCGTTTCACTAAACTTTGTAGGACTAAAATGTTCGTAAGTGCAAAATTATGATAGTCTGTAAATTTCACATTAACATTGTTTTCTTGTAAATAAATATTGGATTTACATTTATTGAGCATAGGCTGCATATGCAGCCTATGCTCAATAAATGTAAATCCATAAATTGAAATTTACAGACGATCTTAAATTTGCACTTACGAACATGTTAGTCGTAAGAAGTTAGTGAAACGGGCCCCTGATTGTTCGATCCCGTATTTAACCTGCTGCATTGGGGGGAAAATTCCAAAATCAGAACAGAATATTTACAGTAGGAAAAAATATATTCAGCCCTGAAATTAGAATAACCTGACATGGTGCCAGGTCCATATCACACCAAAGTCACTTGGCCCGTTCCCCTAAAGTAATACAAATAATCGTAATACTCACATAAGGGGTATAACCAGATTCAACTGTCACATACAAAATCCCAAAGACGTACGTGAGGGCCAAACCAGGTCTCTGGTTGGGATTCCGGTAAGTGTGAACCCCAATCGTTAAATTACCCATCACATGTGCTCACCTACCACCCACTGGAAAGGGTATAGGTTCGTACATTTATATTTTTAATTTTGGCTACCCTATTACAGTGGAACCTCTCTAAACTGGACACCAAGACAGCACCTGTGATCTTGTTTTGATGAGTTTCTTAGTCATTTATCTCAGGTGATAATGTCTGTTCGTGATCGCATAGCACACAACTATGGCTCAGAATGACAAAAATGCCTGATTTGCAGTGAAACCTCTCTAAGCCGGACACCCTGGGGACTCCCCAGGGTGTCTGGTTTACAGAGGTTTCACTGTATTCTGTTGTTACGTGAAATACAGATACAGTAGAACGTCTAATTTCAATCCACACGAAAATCCTCAGTTTGTTTAATTTTAATTGGGTTTTGTTGTAATTCGTTATCTGTAACAATACCATCTGCTAATGGTTTTAAATCACCTACTCATCTTGGAGTGCTTATAAAGTTATATAGCTGATACAATCATTGGAACCTCTCTAAACCGGACACCCTGGGGATCTCCCAGGGTGTCCGGTTTAGAGAGATTCCACTAAATCGTATACACATGACTGAGACTGGGAAAATTGCACCAATACTGCACATTATTTTACATTGCTTATATAATGCACTAGTTTCACTCACTGAATGTTAACCTACATTTAAGGCTTCAGCACCAGACACAGTAATTGTCATGTCTGCCAATGTGACCGCAATTGGATGTATAGAGAAATACTCCATTAGTTCTCAGTGTTTTCTCCTGGGCCACATCTTTCGGAGATTTTGAACTACAATTACTTGCTAAGAATCAGGAAGTGTGATTGCACATTCTACACTCAAATTTTCTACTCAAAATCATGAAGTTTGATTGTTCGAGCCAGAGGTGTGCTCAGTCTAGGCTAATTAAACTGCTTACCCTTTAGCAAAGCTCCAGTTAAGGTGCGTAATTTGATCAACTTTGGGGGGAATTTTGTTATTTCTTCACCAAAAATGGCAAGTTGGGAGTGCTTTAGAATCGTCTCATTGAGACGATTCTAAAGAACTCCCAACTTACCATTTTTGGTGAAGAACTAAGAAAAATACCTCGAATATTTGGTCAAATTACGCATCTTAACTGGAGCTCTGTCTAGTACAAATTTTGAGAATGTGCTCTGAAAGTTTTACTATCACAAACCTAGTGAATGCAGCTGGAGAAATTGGGCTTATGGCATTTGTTGCCAGCCTTTGATTACACTCACCCGATCTCAACTCACCATGGTGAGTGCATGGGTGAATGTTAACTTCACACTCTGATTTATTAAATGAGCATGATGTTTCACAAATATTGCTTATAACAGTAATTGGTTACCCAATTATCTCCCCTGTCGACCATCTACTGTGAAAATATACAACTGAATGCAGCACAAACTCCTTTAAATTTTATCAAATAAAAGGATGCATTTGATTGACAACTTCTGATGTTTAAAACCTCAAAGTACTGTTAATTTAACCCTTTCACCCTTAAATAATTGGAATGGATTTGCATATGTTAATTTTCAGACCAATCAAATCGTCACAAAATGATTTTCAGATTAGTCTATTTATGAACAGGGTGAGTGTTTTTTCTCTTTAAAAAAAATATGAAAATTACTTGCAAAAAGTGCAGACCCTGATGAGACGGCTCGTTACGAGCCGTCTCATCTGGATCTACACTATTTGCAAAGACCACTAACGAGGTGTGTAGTCTTGAAAGGGTTAAGGGTTAAGATAACCAGACACGCAGGTACGTTGTACACTGTTTCTGTATCCACATGTGTTAATGGTTGCCAGAAATACAAGATGCCAGACTATAAAAGTTGGCAAAATGAACCGCATCTGCCATTTAATTCTGTCCAATTTCATCCACCATCTGCTTATGTAGGCGGAAACGTACGTGCATAGAAATGCATGCTGGGTAATAAAAGTGGATTTTATCGATTCTGGCATGCAAGTGAGACAGACTGATTGATTGACACGTGATGCTGTGAATACATAATATTAAATGTGACTGGAGACTGGGGCTAATAGCTTTTGTAACCAGTGTAGATCCTGATAAATAGCTTTTGTAACCAGTGTAGATCCTGATAAATAGCTTTTGTAACCAGTGTAGATCCTGATAAATATCCTGACAAATATTACAGTGGAACGCCTCTAAACCGGACACTCGGGAAGATATGGATGTTTAGCTTAGATGTGTTTCGCAGTTATGTATCTGCGATTACAATTGCTTTTCATGATTGAAAAACACTAGAATGTGTCATGAAGCGCTAACATGTCTGATTTACAGTGGAACTTCTCCAAACCGGACAACCTGGGGACATCCCAGGGTGTCCGGTTTGGAGAGGTCCCACTGTGTATAATGTTTGCCCCAACCATACTGGTGAATTATTGGATTCAGCCTGACAACACCATTAAATAAACTTCATTTGATCAAATTCAAAGGTGTTTGTGCTGCAGGTGTATTCTTAGATCGGAGTTGGGCCACGCATGTCATAATTATGTCCCAACTCTCCAGAGACCATTGAAAATGAGTGAAGAAATATACAAATAGAAATGTATAATGTCTCATTATAAATGCACTTCATTATTTTTCAATTTTGTTTTCATGAATGAATGAACTGTTGGCCGACTGCATAAAATACCATTTCTGTTTATTAACGCTATTAATATTCATGAAAATGAGAGTTAATAAACATACTGAAATAAGTGAAGTCTCTCCTAAGCTGATTAACATGATTTTGCACATGAATAATCTAATCATAGTGTTTACAAACAGTCCGAATTATCAATGTAAATTTATAGCTGAAATGGTTCTTCTGAAGCACTAAGCGGTTTTGTCCCTCGTTGAGGTAAGCACAAGTGGTGTACTGATTGAAGAGCTCTACAAATGTGATAGGGACTGGAGAAATGGGGCTTATGGCTTTTGCCATCTTGTCATCTGCTGATTATTTATATTTTACATGTTTCTCATTAAAAACATGTTTTGATAATAATTTTGAATTATTATTAATGGAAATTATTCTAATGTGCTCTCAGACCATGTTTTTAACTGAGAAAGAATATGGACTGCCGATACATTTTCATACTTTTTTGATGGTCGAAAATTTAATAAAAAGAGTGACTTTAAAACAATGTGCATTAAATGTGCTAATCCCTTCGGAGGTTATTGGAAATTACTAAAATATTTTGTCCTGGTTTCGTAATGAATATGACCGTGAAATAAACGTATTTATGCATGTGTTGGCACAAAATACTGCATAATTACTTCTAACGAGTATATTTTCAGGTTTCAAACGTGGAAACAAGAAAATGTGGCATATCAATTTTTTTTATTTTTTTCTCTCGAAAATTGTAATTTTTTATCGCCAATTCTTTATTTGTATCGCCAATTGCGAAAGTGGCGATCGCCAGCGGAATCCCTGGCACACAAATGCAAATTGGAGATTGGTGGGAGATTGGGAGATTGATGGCAGATTGGAGAAACTATAACAACTTCTTAACCCTTTCACCCCTAACTAAGTGAAATAGATTTTGACATGTTAATTTTCCCACCAATCCAATCATCACAAAGTGATTTTCAGACTAGTCCATTTATGACAAGGGGCTGTTTTTTATCTAAAAGAATATGAAAATTATGGCAAAAAGTGCAGATCTTGATGAGACGGCTCGTCACGAGCCGGCTCATCAAGATCTACACTGTTTGCAAACAGCACTGAAGTGTTGAAAGGGTTATAAGCGGAACACTACATATGCCTCAAAGACAGAGGGGGCGGGGGCATAATAAACTTGCCAGTAAGCGGTAATGCAGAATTTTGTCAGTCTGTTTGCATCGAAAATAAATACCATTCCGACAATAAACATGCGAAGGGAAATGTTCCAAAAGATGTATATTCCAAACATACCGTAACACTAATACAAAGTACTTATGCATCGTGACTGGAGTAATGGGGCTTGTGGCATTTGTGACCAGTGTAGCTCCTGATCAAATCGCACACTCGTGAATATAATATATTAAACAATTCTGCATGCTATTTAAATTGATTATTGAAGTTAAGGTCTTGTGTGACCCCTGATCATCGTTTGATTCAAACATAATTGGTTATGTATTAGCTTGTTACTGTATACTATACGGCGTATGGAGTTGCTATGTCGGTCATCTTAGTGTTTACAAGCCATCAGTCAGTTTTACTTAGTGTGGCGTTTGACACATACCACAAATAATATGACATACATAAAAGTGGTGCAATATCTTCGAAAGACTTTAAACAACAACATCCTATGGTATGTTTTCATCACACTTATAATATACAATGAATGATTTCTGAGTTTGTTGACCCGTTGTTAACTTTTTTGAGAATCCAGTAAAGACAGTAAGACAGTAACAGTAAGACAGATAGACAGTGCAGTCAATATATACCTGTATTACCATATATACCTGTATCATGTGTATTTTCACTGGTATCTACTCGCCTACTATGCGAGTAGATATGGGTAACGTGTACACTAACAATAAACTGTGCATCAGATTGAAATATTTACACATTGAAATTTATTTTGAGATTGATGGAAGATGCTCAGATATCTCGTCTTTTGTATTTTGTTAGCATAATATTTATAGAACGCTGTCTATGATGTATTGTATCAAATATTATTAGTTTTACTGTCATATTTGCTGTATGTGTCAAATGCTTGAAGTGGTGAAACTGTATGATGGCTTGTACACAAAAAGATGGCAGAGATGGCAACTCAATGTACCATATAGTACACAGTAACAAGACAATATTCACGTATCTTATATTCATATATTACATCACTATTATGAAGCAATTATCACTGAAGCCAGGTGTATCTTTCTATGACCTAATACCTTAACAGTTTTAGATGTGAGTTCATCAGCCCATAAAGTTTCATTAGATTTTCACAGAACTTAAATCATAAATGTCTGGTACTAATAAACAAATGACAATCTTCTACAAGACCCAGATCAGTCATCCAATCATTAATAAAGGCTTAACTAACACAGAGAGCATTGTGTTAACTGATTTCTATGTATGTTTTTATGTCTTATTGTATCAATCACTGTGTCATAGAGTGGTCATTTAATTTCATTTTACTGTCAGTTATGGGAATTGGTGGTTGATTTGTATGCAGGGCTCCAGATAAAGAATTAGTAATTGAGTATTGTCACTCCATCATTTATGAAGCAATTGGGTATTTAAAAATGTTAATTGGGTAAAATAAAATAAATTCAAACTATTGTTGACACATCAACAGACAGCAATTATTGAATAGTTTGCTTCGAAATGAAAACAGTTCCTGGCATTTCATTAGAATTGTCTCCTTGGAGATAATTCTAATGAAATACGCATGGCAATATAAGAAAAATATGCTATATTTGTGGTCTGTTTATTGTTTTCTGCAGATGATAAAGGTACCACAAATTTTTCATTGCTTTTTGATACTCACTACTTCTGATTTCAATTGGGTTTTTGGCAATTTTAATTGGGTATTTAAGCAAATACGCACCTTATCTAGAGCCCTGTGTAGGTCATACAAAATACAAGCACTTACTGTGAATGTGCATTTCTTTATAAAAAAAATATGAAACATTCAGCAGAATTAATACCAGAGCAAGTCGTAACATTTTAACCAACCAAGCTACCATATGTCTTTAAATCTGTGTCACGTCTACTTTATGATACCTGTCAGGTGTCGTGATTTATTTGCGGGTAACATCTGAAAGAACGCTTTGATCCTGAAGTAGACTATAGAGCCAACAGGTGCCGATAACCGATTTTAGTTTCCGAGGTAATTCGCCGCGTTGATTGACAACTCTGTGTCAATGTGACGATCTTTTCAACTCAGGTGAGAGAGGTGTTTTGTGGTCTACTGTGAACTAGCCACGGGCAATTTTAGGCTTCATTAACCTCGAAGATCTTGATGACACAGTGAGATATTACCGTATACTAATTACGCCATCTAACCAATAATAACCGATTGTGAGTTGAATCGTGATTAAACGATGTACTGCGGTTTTAATTTTTTTTAAATATTTGCGATAAAGTTTTTGTTTGTCGGTCCAGGTGGCAGCCGGGGTATCCGTGAGCCTCTGCTCACTTGCTCTAGTGGGTACATGTGTGACATCATCAAGGTGTACGATCACGTGGTACTAACAACAACAACATGTACCGATTCAAAGTACGTATTCTTTTATAGTGTCCTTATTACGTAACGGATTTTGATGAAATATGGCGCATCAAACGCGTCTTGTTAAGCTGCATTTGGTGGTCTCTTGATTTTCGCCCAAACTTCTGTCGTTTTTGCGAAGAATCTTCGCAAAAACGACATAAGTTTGTGCCAAACTCCCTAGACCACCAAATGCAGCTCATGAAGACGCGTTTGCTGCGCCATATTTCATCAAAATCCGTTGCATATTAAGGAAAATATCAAAGAATACTTACTTTGGAGTGGGCAACGTTGTTGTTGTTGTGATCATGCACCTTGATATAGAGGGAAATAATATACTTGTGTTTGTCAGTATCCGCACAAACAACCTTTTCAGTTTTCATACTTGTTTTTTATGCACAAAAACTTGTGTATTATTTCCTGCTATTCAAACATGAAGAATGGGATATCTTCTACATTGCACCTGTTATTTGCACCTGCTGAACAAATGCAAGTTAACCCTTTCAACACTACAGACATCTATAGCAGGGTTTCCAAATAGTGTAGATCCAGATGAGCCATCTCATCAGGATCTGCACTTTTTTCAAGTAATTTTCTCTTTTTTTTAGAAAAAAACAACAAGAACCTCTTTTGAGTCTGGAAATCATTGCATCATGATTGGATTGGTCAGAAAATTAAGGTGTGAAAATCCATTCCAGTTACTTAGGGGTGAAAGGGTTAACACAATTGTCGTCTGCTGTTGCGTCATATTTTCTCTTTTTTCTCAAGAAAAACATGATTTGACAGCACTTTAGAATCATTTCTAATGGAAATGATTCTAAAAGGCTGCCAAACCATGTTTTTATTTAGAGAAAATACAAAATAAGAAATAACAGCAGACGGAAATTTTCAGTTCCTGCCTTCTAACGGTTAAACCATCAAAGAGAACATCAAGTACATTTTTCGCATATAAGTCGCAATTTTGATTGACATTCTTCATCAGCCAGAGAAAAACAACGGCAGGAATGTATATAAATCATCCCTCAGCAAAACAACAGTGTCATGCGGGGGTGGAATTTTCTAATTACACAACCCAAATGATACTGGATGGGTGACAAGATTGAGTACACTAATTGCCAAAACAGAGAAAGGATCGCAAGGTTTGTAACTGCGGAATATTGTTTCACCGGGTGCATTTTCTGCCAACATCCTATCATCTTATATATAATTCATATTTTCCGCTACAGTTTGTTTCTATGTTGACAAGTATAGGTTAATGTTTGAGTAACAATTTGCTGAGTGATGTGGAAATGTCAGCCACGGTTGAGTTCTGAAATTCAAGATGGCCACCATTTAAAAAAAAAATCAAATATATGAAAAACTTGTGATCTAAATACAATATATTTGATATAAAATATAATTAATGTATTATGCACAGAAAAGCTGAAGGAAAATGTAAATATGTGCATGTGAAGGAAATTAAAAAATTCAAGATGGCCACCAGTTAATCACCGATTTCAAGAAACCAGCTTTAATAACGCAATTGCTCTAGTTACTGATCATAAAGAACGTCCAAAATCAAAGTCTTATTTTTAGCAGCTGGCACAATTGAAGGGGTCAGAGGTCTATAAGGGCATTTAACCCCCTTCTTTCACCGACATCTTTAATTGGCCAGTTATTATGACTTCCAATGAACTGTCCAACTGTTTTTAATACTGCTGGAATAAAAGTTATCTAACCCTTACAATGCGGGAAACAAAAATAGTCGTCTGCAGTTGTGTCATATTTGAACTTCTTTCTCAATAAAAGCATGGTTTTACAGCACTTCAGAATCATTTCCATCAGAAATGATTCTAAAGTGTTGTCAAAATATGTTCTTCACAAGAAAAATGTAAAATAAAAAATAAATAGCAGACAACAAAAATTAATTCAGCATTATAAGGGTTAATTTTCAGAAACAACCAAAATTTGTACATGTGCATATTGTCAATTAAATCAGTAAAACTTGTCTCACATTTACAGCTACCATTAGTCATGATTTAACAATATTTGTTTATCTGCATGATTTTTTTAAACTATGAATAAACATGGATTTTAACACTGTTGCTTCATTGTCAAACAATTAATTCCACTACATTTTAGGAATGAATGGCCTTTTTGTGGAATTTATCGGGGTATAAACTTGGAAAAGTCGCGTGAATACTGGACGAAGGCCTTAAAAAATTACAATTTTCAAAGAAAAAAAAACAAAAACAAATTATTATTTTTTTATTTTTTTTTTTTCGAAAATTGTAATTTTTTTATCGCTTCGTCCAGTATTCCCGCGACTTTTCCAAGTTTATATCCCCGATAAATTCCACAAAAAGGCCATTCATTCCTTATAATTCCAGCATTTTAAATAAATTCATCAAGAAAATGTGTTTATTTTCCGTTTTCTTAAGAATTATTTTGACTGCGCCTCACGGTTACGGAAAGTAGTTCGGCGTGGGAGTTTACTGGGATATAAATTTTGGACAGAGACTTGCTACGGGCCAATCAAATGTTAGGGAATTGTGTAAATATTTTGTGCTGGAATTATTTATCAATAACAGCAATCTGAAATAAGGTATGTTTTATCATCGAATACCAACAACAGTACCTTGGACAAACGTGTACCATTTGAAAAGCATATAAATGGTATCAAGTTTGTCCTGTTACTTTCCTAATTTCTTTTGTCAACCTATCATTAAGAATTCCAAAAACACCTGTCGATAAAGATTGATCATCTACGTAGATAAAAATGTGCTTTGTAGCGGGTTTTAATCAATTTTCAATTTAACCAAACACAATTGTGACCACCTATGGGCCGGGGGCAAGTGAAATATATCTTAAAACACAGGTGGTAACCGAAAACTATCAGCACCGTTCGGTGATTAACTTTAACATTAACTTAAATTGAAAGGGTCAATGAAAGAAGGGGGCTAACCCCCAAAGTTAACCCCCTTCTTCCATTGACTTTCAATTGTGAAGACATATGACTTAGAAACAGGTGATTTTTGTTCTACCAAACCTATATATGTTTACATATAACAGCTACTTATAGAATAGCATTAATATCTAATTTTCAAAATATATTGAAGAGTGGAGAACCATTAGAGTGGCAGTGAATACACATTTGTAAGAGCTGATATTGATAGATTAGCAGTCATTATCAATCAAATTTCAGGATAAATATTTTCATAATTAAAGAAAAAAAGTTTTTTAAATTATTTTTATCATTTCTCATTACATTTTTTGGCTTTAATAATGTTCCTATACTCTCTATTTATATTGAACGAATGTGTATATAATGACCCCTCAATTACAAATGAACCGATGTATCGAAGGTCATCAAATATACTTTAATAAAAAGTGAAAAGTGCACAGAATACATTATATATTTCAAAATATTATACCCGGAGGCCATTTTGGAATAATAATGAAATTTGTTTAATGTCATAAAAAGCAGCATCGTCATTAACTTTTCAAGATTACATTAAGCGATATACACCATCTTATACCAGTATTATTACACACACAGCCAAATAAATAATAACAAACATTAACACAGGTTTCCAGGTAGCAACATTTTTCAAACATTTTTTTTTTCTTCATTTCTCCACGAAAGTATATGATGTAACCACTCATTTCAACCGTCTCGGTGAGACGGTTCAAATGAGTGGTTACAACATATACTTCCGTGTAGAAATAAGAGAAATATTTCACATTTTCTATCAGCAAATTTCTGCATTCTCAGCATGAAATGCGAGAATGTGTTCAAAACAACAAATAAAACTTACCCATCATTTCTTCCCGTGAGTATTCTACGCTTTGTTGTAAACACCCGTATGTTCCGTGGCACGATTGTTTCTCTTTCCTGGGTCCTGGACACCGTGCCCCACCAAAAGCTCTATGCTGGGTGACTGAACGCTTTCTCTGTTTGCTGCCGCGCCCGCATGGGTTGTTACATTGTGTCCAGTCGCTCCATTCGCTCATTAAACAGTCCTGAGCTGAAAGTAGAAAAATTCACACTTATTGTTGATTGCAAAGTGAAGGGTTTAACATCCTAACTCAGGTCATATAGAGGTTGTATATCAATGGACTATGCCCTACCGTTCTACTATTGATTGATGATTGGTTTATTGAGTGATTGATTGATTGTGTGATTGATTGTGTGAGTGATTGAGTGGTTTTGTGATTGATTGAGTGAGTGATTGATTGATTGATGCTTGCTTAGTTAGCTACCTTTGTTAGTTGGTTGGTTGTGGTTGTGGTTGGTTGTGGTTGTGGTTGTGGCTGTGGCTGTGGCTGTGGTGGCTGTGGCTGTGGCTGTAGCTGTGGCTGTGGTGTTGTTGTGGTGTGTGTTGGTTGTTGTGGTTGTGGTGTGTGTTGTGTGTGGTTGTGGTTGTGGTTGTGGTTGTGGTTGCAGGTTAGTTGGTTGGCAATATATGTGGTTTTACCAGATTACAGATTTGATACACACAACATAGATCTTATGGTAATCAAGTTTATGATCGATGTAATAAAACACTATCAAACATACAGTGACCTAGTGCGCGATATCACAAATTACCGTTCTAGATCTCCCTGATGCTTATCGTGAACGTGTTTTTAAACGTACTGAAGCAACTGTATTGTACGAATTGGAGCTGACTTTGTGTGTATCAGAATCTGTCATTTTAGGCATACTGTGTCTCAAATAATCAAAGTTGTATTTTGTTCATTTCATGCACTGCAAATTATCTATATCAATTACGCCATTTCATTTGATCAAATTCCAAAATGGTTACGTTATATTGAGGTATATTTCAGAATTGCAGAAAAACTGACGTTACATTATGCTAGTTATTATTCGGTATTACATAATATTTTACATTCAGTTGACTCATAACGGGAACCAATTGGGTTCAGAAATGTGATATACCGGTAAATCGATAATTACATTATTTTTTATTTCCTCCATAATTCTGTTTAACTCTGCATGCTAGCGGCTAAAATATCCGCCAAACGAATTAGGAGCATATGTTTTATTTCTTTCTGTAAATATGTCTTGAAATTTCATTAGAATTGTGTCCTCCGGATTCTAGTCTTCCATTGCATGCTGGGACATTTGTGGGCTATAAATAGTTCAAAAATAGCAGGACACAATTCTAATGAAATTCCAAGACATATTCATGACATTTAGAGAAATAAAAGAAAATTTAATGAATTGTCATCTGCTATTTTTGAACTATTTATAGCCCACAAATGTCCCAGCATGCAATGGAAGACTAGAATCACCACAAATGTCATAAGCCACATTTTACCAGCCACAGCCCAATATATTTGTATTTGAAATGGGAACATTGCTGACAGAATGGACCAGACTGCATTTGTTACCAGTGTAGCCCCAGATCAGCCTGCGTATCAGGGCAGTCCGCTCTGCTCATACTACCATCAGTTGACACTTATTTTTTTGTGTAATTCTCTAGAAAAATGTCTTGAACATTGTTTGTCATTTACAATGGCCTTAGACAATATAATTTCACGTTGTGATTTTCCATTCATATGGCGTATGTAGGTTAGAAATAATTTTCATTCATTGAATCATATTACTTATTGTACGAAACGCGATACGGTGATTAATTAGAATTTAAGCCGTCTGCATAGCGGTATACAAACATAAGCATAATCGGTGTGTCCATTTTTTTGTAGTTTTAAAGGTCACGACATTACTAATGATGAGTCATTATGTTATGTTAACTCTTTGCATGCTAGCGGTGAAAATATCCGACAAATGAATTAGGAGTATGGTACTAAATATTGTTTACACTGGTTGCAAATGCCATAAGCCCCATTTCTCCAGCCACAGTCAAATATTCGGTTACTGGGGTATGGAACAGAAAGTTGGGGTATCAATGCTACCCAATTATGGGTTCAATTAAAGAGACTTTACCCCCAGTTTACAAAATGTGGCCATAAATCATGAGCATGCTTCTAAGGCCAAAGTCTAAGTGAGGCCCTTAATGAATCAAATAAGTGTTAACCCTTAGACCGCTACACACAATACTTCTTGTCTGCTGTTGCTTTTATATATATCCTTGTCTCTCAATAAAAAACATGGTTTGACAGCACTTCAGAATCATTTCCAATGGAAATGATTCTGAAGTCCTCTCAAAGCATGTTGTAAATTATTCAAAAGTGCTGTCAAAACATATTTTTGATGATAAAAATGGAAAATAGAAAATAAACAGCAGACAACAACAAAATTAAGATAGCGTTGTAACGGTTAAAGATGTATGTGGGACTATCGGGCTAGTATTATCTTTTCAGAGCAAGGCAAAGAAGTACAATGTATGAAGTAAATTCAACCGTTTCCAAGCCAAGCCTGATATATTGATATGAAAAGCAGATATTTTATTATCCAGTAACCGTTTATGCTAGAAATGTGCAAGTTTATTCGACTCCTTGAAAACCATGCAGATTTGTTTACTTTGCATCATTACACTGGCGTTATTCGGTAATTCGGCATCATTCGACTAAAGAAACACGAACGAAGGCAATTTTCCAATGCAGGAAACAAAAATAGTCATCTGCTGTTGTTTTGTAATTTCTCTTCTTTCTCTATGAAAACTTGGTTAGACAGTACTTTAGAATCATTTCCATTGGAAATGATTCTAAAGTGTTGTGAAAACATGTTTTTGATGTGAAAAATGTAAAAAATAAACAGCAGATGAAAAAACTAATTTAATTCAGCATTGTAAGGGCTAAGCATGTCAATAGGGCCTCCAAACAGGACACCATTCTAAGCCCAAGGAGGTCCAACTATCTGTCGGGTGGGATATAATATTACCTGCAGTGGGGTATTCCTTTTCATGTGCCTGTCTTCGGGTGGTAATTTGCCGCTAATTAGGGGAGATAATCACTCATGGTCAATTGCCAATTATCAATAGGAATATGAATATTTAATTTACGACGCCGTTCATGCTCAACAGTTAAACTGATTTCACTAACAATGCAAGAAAAAACTGATAGGATACACAATGTGCGTTACGGTGGGTTTCGTAAGTCACATGCTTCTGGTATTTTGGTCTGATTCTACCTATATTTGTTTCAAACATCTCCTTGTAACCCTTTCAACACTACAGCCAGGAAACAGGTACCCTTTATAACACTATAGTGGTGTTTGAATTCTAACACTATAGTGGTGTTTGCATGCTAACACTATAGTGGTGTTTGCATTCTAACACTATAGTGGTGTTTGAATTCTAACACTATAGTGGTGTTTGCATTCTAACACTATAGTGGTGCTTGCATTCTAACACTATAGTGGTGTTTGCATTCTAACACTATAGTGGTGTTTGCAAACAATGCTGATCCTGATGAGCCAGCTCGTGACGAGCTGTCTCATCAGGATCTGCACTTTTTTGTAACATTCATATTTTTTTGGAGAAAAAAAACCACAAGCAAGCGGGCGTGATAATAAAAATCTTCATACAAACATTTTTAAAGTAAGAAGTTCAGTGACACAGGCACCATGCGCTTGTGACATAGTTTACCCACCTGGATATACACACCGTTTGCTGCCGACCTATCACGTTTCTGTTCCTGATTGCGTCATCGCGTCTCGGTATAATTATTGTGTCCGCGCATGTTTTTACATGTATCAAACAATGGTGCATTCAGATGTACAGAGACACCTACAGACATCTGTGATTTCTGACAATTTCGGAACTAATCAAAGTACAATGTACATGTAATTGAGAAAGTAATTAATGGAAACAGGTACCTTTTTTAATGATCGACTCTCAATAATATGTATTTCTTAAGCAAGATGCCAGCAATATTGCTCCAAAGATTGTCGTGAAAAACATCTGCAATAATTCCAGCACAAAAATATTTACACAATTCCATAACATTTGATTGGTCCATTGCAAGTCTCCGTCCAAAATTTATATCCCAGTAAACTCCATGCCGAACTACTTTCCGTAACCGTCAGGCGCAGTTAAAATAATTCTTAAGAAAACGGAAAATAAACACATTTTCTTGATGAATTTATTTCAAATGCTGGAATTATAAGGAATGAATGGCCTTTTTGTGGAACTTATCGGGGATATAAACTTGGAAAAGTCGCGGGAATACTGGACGAGGCCTTCCGGCCTTCGTCCAGTATTCCCGCGACTTTTCCAAGTTTATACCCCGATAAATTCCACAAAAAGGCCATTCATTCCTATAATATTTTCCAGTACTCATAACATTTTTGACCGATTTAGTCACATTATATTTGAATTTTAACACGCTTAATAGAAAACAAATGAAAGTGAATGGGTTTAACGTCCCAGCAACAGCTAAGGTCATTAGGGACGGGACCACGTTTTAAAGTCTCATCCGACAGACCAGTGGAATGGAAATACTATGCAAGTACTTTTCAAGCCCAGGGTGAGGATTGAACTCACAACCTCCAGCATAGAAATCCAATGCCATGCCCCATAGACCACACCCCATTCATATGCTTAATTAAATATGTAAGTCAATGCGCTGCTTATCCAAAGCCTCTATTGGGGGAAACAATCGTAATGCTGTCCATGTCCATATTACATCAATTACGCACATGGCCGCCTATAGAGATATTGTTTTCATATATCATATATGTGACGGTGACTGGAGAAATGACGCTTATGGGCTTTGCGACCAGTGTAGATCCAGATTCACAGTCTGATCAGGATCTGCACTGTTCGCCATTCCATCAATGAAACACCCGTCTTTCATCTAACAAGCAATATAGCTCATTACCCGGCTACAGGAGTGTGCTATTTGATCAGGCGCTATACTGGACACAAATCCCATAAGCCCCATTTCTCCAGTCACAGCCAAATATTACACATGCTAACCAGGTGTATTGACATCCATCCCTCCCAGACAGATTAACTAATCTAGAGATAATCTATAGATAATATGTCTCTGATCTGTAGATGATAGGCAGCTGATCAGCAGCCAAGGTTGCAACAAGCAAATGTGTTCATAGAAAATGGATACCCCACCAGATGATTTAATAGCAAAAAACAGTGTGGATGGTAAATTTTTCGAATTCTTGAATGGTAGATAAATCCATGGACCCAGGGACCAAATAAAAATCATAATTTACTTTGCGCAGTGTGCTATGGTTATAAATCAATTTCAGTGGCAGATTGGAGAAACTTCTAAACCAGACACATACGGACACATACATGGACACACACGGATGAATTAACATTACACCCCTAAATGACCCCCTCCCCCCCACCCCCGCCCACCTAAGAAACAATAGGCTTAGGTGGTACAAAATGAATTCCATTGTTTTCTTTTGTCTTAGGTCGCGTGACCATCCCTGTAAGACCCAAAACGTATGCCCCGCAACACACAGGGATGGACACCAGGGGCCCGTTTCACTAAACTTTGTACGACTAAATTGTTCGTAAGAACAAATTTAGGATCGTCTGGAAATTTCAATTGATGGATTTACATTTATTCAGCATAGGCTGCATATGCAGCCTATGCTCAATAAATGTAAATCCAATAATTGTTTACAAGAAAACATTGTTCATGTGATATTTACAGACTATCGTAATTTTGCACTTACGAACATTTAAGTCTTACGAAGTTTAGTGGAACGGCCCACAGGGCATGAAAATTCCACGATTAGAAATTCTGAGTTTTCTAATGTAAATTTCTTATTTTTGCCATCTCTGTCGAAGTAAGGACGAGTGAAACTTTTAAAAAAAATTGTGCCCTGGACACACATTCAAAACACTATGTACCTGCAGGCTCTACCAGTTCTAAACATACTGACAAACACTGCAGATCATGATCTTCATCTACAGAGCTGGCAATGTTGGTGTGATGGTCTGTAGGGCTAACTCGTATGTTCGAAAAATCAGGCAATATACTACTTACTAACCAATTGTATGGAAGCATACTGGTGCCAATGCTAAAATATGTTATTAGGAGATACTAACTCCTAATTAGAAGATGCTAACTCCTAATTAGGAGATACTAACTGCTAAGTAGGAGATACTAAGTCGTAATTAGGAGCTAGTAAGTCCTAATTAGGAGATATTAACTCCTAATTATGAGATATTAAGTCCTAATTAGGAGTTAGTATCTCCTAATTAGGAGATACTAACTCCTAATTAGGAGATACATATAATTTAGCATTGGCACCAGGATGCTTCCATACCATTGCTAGTCTGTGGAAGACCTACTAAGTCTTTGCAGATGTGAATTTCTGGAACATTACTAGTGGAACTCTCATGGCCAGCTGGAAGGTTGAATTCCAGATCCATCAGCATAGAATTAGGTCAAAAAAAGAGATCTGTAACTCCGTGGAATGTACCATTATTCCACAGACAGCTAAATACCCCCAAATTGTCCGTGGAAAAGTTCAGACATATGGTTATGATGGAATGTTTATTTACATGGCAGGAATGTATTACAATGATTCTGACCTCTACTATAGCTTGGTAGAACTTGATGAAGTCATGCCATTTATATAAATCCATATAACTCAGTCTGGCTGGAATTTGCTGAAAAGTGGGGTCCATTTTCTCACCCCCCCCCCCATGGGGCTTAGCATATGTGTGACCTAACCCAGCTCTTGATCTGCTAGCACGCTCCTGACATATGAAGAACAAATACTTTGCCTAAGAAACATGATAATTATTTCCTTGACTGAATGGCAAACAGTGCAGACCCTAATCAGACTGCGCACCTGCGCAGTATGATTAAGGTCTAAACTGGTTGCAAAGGCAAAATGTCCCCTTTTTTCCAGACACAGACACATTAAAGGTCACAGATGCTGAAGCAATATCTACAAAATTTGGCACTGATGGAACAAAACCTTGCAGGATTGCATTGCAGATAAGCTAGAACATTTTACTCCACACTGTTCAGTTATTCCATGCACATAAATGTTCGAACACAAATACAATATTACAAATATACACATAGATCCTGCGCAGTCATTCAGCAGTCTGATCTGGGTCTATGCTGTTGGTGAAGACACAATCACACGGTACTATTTTCTCGTGAGTTGACCCACATTTGAAGCCTGTGTGTGTCTATCAAAACAGGAGTTGAAAGCAGTAACTAGAGAAGCAGACTAGTAGATCCTCGGATGCTTATATCTGAGCATGTACTCAGTGTTCTCATTCTCAAAAACATGCAGTTTGATTGACCGAGTCTGAGCTGTGCTCAGTCTCGGTCAATCAAACTGCATGATTTTGTGTATGGATTCAGAGTCTTTTATATCTGTGATTCCGACTGTTAAAATGAGGCTTATGACATTTATGACCAGTCTAGCTCCTGATCTATGATTAGAGAAATTGTGGACCGTTTAGTTCCTGAACTGTGACTGCAGAAATGAGGCTTATGGCATTTGTCGGCAATGTATCTGAGACTTGTTTAGCTCATGTTTCCAGCAGATATACTGTTTATCTGTAGTCTGGTAACACAAGCAACCACCTCACATATCAGCAATGCGAAATATTTGCACTTATCATGCTTTATATACATCATTTGTGATCATTTATCATAATTTGTACCGCATTTATGATTCATGAATACGTACAGCTGGTAGTTAGTGAGTGCAATACACACTAACTAAAGGCATGTTCTGTCTGTATTATAAGCCCCTATGTGTATGACGGGAACATGTGCAGGGGCGGATCTAGAGGGGGGTTCTGGGGTTGCAACCACCCCCCACCCCATGTCTGAATTTAAATGCCGTAAAACACTGGAAAGTGCATTTCAAAGAGCTCGAAAATAGGACAACCCCCTAGTTGCGAAAGGTAACTCTTGCAATTACTCCCGTACCGTCCGTAGCTAGCTACGGACGGTACGGGAGTAATTGCAAGTTACCTTCGAAACTAGACAACCCTCCCGTTCCCGAAATTCTGGATCCGCCCCTGATGTGACTTATGTATAAGCCCTATACATTATTTTTAACATGATATTTGTGACTTATAATCTTATATATCACTTGATCTAATGCTTATAAGATTCTAAGTCGTAAATATGCAGTTTGAAATTATGCTCTGTAAGCATCTCAAACTTCATATTTGTGACTTATAATGATATAAGCCATTATGTAAACATTAGTTTTAACCTCGTATTTGCAACATATAATGTTATAAGACACTTCATAAAGCAGCGCAATTTTTACTTGAGTCGCAGGTCAGCCTATGCAACCACATTGTATGATCAGGGTCTTTGAGTCAGGGAAATATTTCTGTGTTGCTTGCGGCTGTACGAGTGTGTTCAGCTAATGAGACTGGTCAAAATATCAATAAGGCCCTTTTTCTGACACAAATATCTCATGAAAAACACAGGAAGCTCCTACCAATAAAATACAGTAGCCTTTTGACCCTCATGATATCTATCAGATGCTGCAGTTATTTCCTTATCAATCCACAAAATACCTGCTAAACCCACATTAATGTGATTGTGATGGGTGAAATGGGGCTTATGACATTTGTGGCCAGTCTAACTCCAGATCTGCTTGTGTAGCTTGATGATTTTATATGCTGTTCGTTACAAGAAGGTCTGGTATTTCAGCGATTGAATGGCGAACAGTGCAGACCCTGATCAGACTGCACAGATGTGCAGTCTGATTGGGGTCTACACTGGTCTACAGTTCCATAAACCACATTTTTCCAGTCACAGAAACACTTGATCCCTCACAGGTGCCATACCGGTTCCATAATCAGCAGATTTGAAAATATGCATATACTGACATCCGACAGTAAAATGTTGCCCCCAGACTCGGGAATTAGACAGATTCAATTACATCAGTCAGAAATTAGTTTCCCTCACACATGATCGCACATAAGCACTGCCATGGGGAAATCGAAAAAATTTGGCTGAATATATTCAATATTTCAGTCAGAAATATTTCTAGCTTGGAATGATTGTAGAAGGAGTTAACTCTTTCAACAGTCTGCAGACCTAAATCGTAACAAGCCGTTTCATCACTATCTGCATGGTCTGTGAAAAAGATCTCATATTTTTTTCAACATTCAAAAATTCCAATAATGAAATAGTCTGAAAATGAACATGGAAAAATCCATTCCAGTTTGTAAAATTGGTAAATATGTTCAACCACTTTGTAGAACAAACTGTAACCAGGCCAAGTAACAAGTCTATTTTCACAAATAACAAACGCTATTTTCATGCCAATCAAATCGGGAGATTATGACAGATTTGTCGCCTGCCTGTGGGAAAGTTATTTACCTCTGACAACCAGTAAATATGGTAACTATATACTGGTAGCACTCATTTACCAGAAATAATTTCTCTGTCAAATTACAAGAGCATTTGGACCTATAGTCGGACAACCAATTTCAAATGACAATGGTTATATTATATATAGAGGATTTTGCATGCCACCAATAACATGACCTTGAGCTTTGTCACCTTCGCAATTTTAAGAGTTTCTCCAGTTCGAGTCCAGGGGCCCGTTTCACTAAACTTCTTACGACTAAAATGTTCGTAAGTTAAAATTTAAGATCGTCTGCAAATTTCAATTTATGGCTTTACATTTATTGAGCATAGGCTGCTATCAATAAATGTAAATCCAATAATTATTTACAAGAAAACATTGTTAATGTGAAATTTACAGACTATCATAATTTTGCACTTACGAACATTTTAGTCGTACAAATTTTAGTGAAACGGGCCCCAGTATGCCACGGGGGCATATCCAAGTTTTACGAACATAAGGTCTAGTTATAATTTGTTCAACAGAAATAGTTAACTCTTTGCATGCTGGGAAACTTGTGGGCTATAAATAGTTCAAAAATAGCGGACAACAATTCATCATATTTTCTTTTATTTCTCCTTGTAAATATCATGAATATGTCTTGGAATTTCATTAGAATTGAGTCCTCAGGACTCAATTCTAATGAACTATTTATAGCTCACAAGTTTCCCAGCATGCAAAGAGTTAACTATTTCTGTTGAACAAATTATAACTAGACCTTTAATATGTTCGTAAATATTTACGGAGAGAAATAAAACATATAGAATTTGCTTGGCGGATAATTTCGCCGCTAGCATGCAAAGAGTTAACAAACAAGCAAAAATACAAGTTATGTTCAGTTTGTATTTTGTAGCATTTTTATTTTTCCACCAATTAACATTACTGGCTTACCGGAAACAAAAGTCGTAAAACACATCAAAGCAATCATGGTCCATCTATATCTACATGTAGCCTGGTTCTTTTAAAATGGGTCGAAATCTGAGAAAAGGGCCCTACCACATGTGTGACCAGCGTAGATCCATATCAGCCTGTGAATACGCACAGTCAGATTAGGGTCAACGCCGGTCGCCATTCAGTCAATCTAACATTGAAACGGAAAATAACAGTATTTGATCAGTGTAGTCACTGTAAGATTTCATATGATAATCAGGATCTACGCTGGTCACACATGCCCAAAGTGCCATTGTATCAACCAGTGAGGGTCGCAACCTGAGATAAGTGACCTTACTACATTTAAACCATCGTAGATAACCGCCGTTGTGCGTATTCACACGATCATAAGTTAACGGTTTTACTGAAACCAGCAAGGCTTGTACTTGACACATGGTTGAATGGCGAACAGCGTAGGCCCTGATCAGAGTGCGCGGATGCGCAGTCTGATCTGGGTCTACGCTGGTAGCTAACATTGTAGTACTTTTCATCAACTGAAGTAACCAATAAATGTTCATATACTTCGTACCACACTGCATGTTCTCCCATATGCAATGAAAATGTCAAAATCGGCACTTCAAATGTCATTCTAGATTTCACTACACACAGTTAAACTATTTTTTTCTTCAATGAAACGCATCGTTTATTTCAATTTACTAGAAACATCACTTAACTTGAACATGACAAGCTTGGCCTGCAATTACCATTAACTACAAATGATACAGGCCACATGCAAGGAACATGTTACATGCTAAAGACTTGTCCATTTCATCCAATTCATTGTGAGATACGACTGTGACTGGAGAATTTGAGGCTTATGTGTTTTGCGACCAGTGTAGATCCAGATCAGCCTGCGCATCCGCGCAGTCTGATCAGGATCTGCACTGTTCGCCATTCCATCAATTAAACGCCCACCATGCTTTTAACAAGCGATATAGATATAGGCTATAGATCAGGCTACAGGAGTGTGCCATTTGATCAGTAGCTACACAGGTCATAAATCCCATAATTCCCTATTCCTCCAGTCACAGCCACATACATGGCTAGCAAGTGCTCCAGATAAGCAAAGTTTGTGTCTAAACAGTAATTGTCCTCCTAGATTTGAAATTTCAATGTGTATTTTATGGACTATTGAATTTCCAATACAAAATACAGTTGCTTCTCAAATACTCAAACAGGTTATTTGCTGAACAGTCTGGAAAATTTCCTATATAAATCATTCAAGATTTTACCTAAAATTCGAACTACGGCAAATTCAAACTCTCGAATGTCACCCCCAACCCTAACCCGAATTTTCTAGCCATCATGCAAGGCAACTGTAAATTACCCTGTACTACAGAAAGAAAATCTGGGATGCCCCTACCCTAACTTCCCCACTCCTAGATGCTGAAAACAGTATGTCATTGCTCCAGATAAGCTGCATATTTGCTTAAATACCCAATTAAATTTGCCAAAAACCCAATTGAAATCAGAAGTAGCGAGTATCAAAAAGCAATAACAATTTTGTGGTACCTTTATCATGCTGTACAAAACAATGAACAGACCACAAACATAGCATATTTTTCTTATTTTCCATGAAAACACATCCAAGGAGACAATTCTAATGAAATGCCAATACATGTTTTTATTTCAAAGCAAACTATTCAATAATTGCTGTCTGTTGATGTGTAAACAGTAGGTGATTTTATTTTACCCAATTAAAATTTTGCTCAGAAATGATGGAGTGACAATACTCAATTACTAATTCCTTATCTGGAGCCTGATGTATGTGCATGATTTCTACAAGTGATTTTGATGAGGGATACACTATTGACGTCCTTTGTTCTACGATGACTAATTTTCATCATTGATTGTGCCATGATTATACACACAGTTTCAATCGCCATCGATTGGAGGAGACATTTCAACTGACCAAATTCACCTTACAATATTTATGACCAGTGTAGCTGCTGATCAGTCTGCACATCAATGCAGTCTGATCAGAGTGTACACTGTCCATCATTTGGTGCTAAAGCACCAATACTGTGACTAGTGAAACAGTTATCATGCAGTAGAATCCGTCTAAACCGGATACCGAGAACATTTGTTGAGCTTAACTTAGATATGTTTCATTGCCATTTACCTCCGATAACAGTGTCTGTTTATGATCGCTAAGCAGCCATGCGTGTCTTGAAGTAGTCATCTGTCTGTTGTACAGTGGAACCCCTCTAAACCGGACACCCTGGGGACCTCCCAGGGTGTCCGGTTTAGAGGGGTTCCACTGTATTGTAACTGCGTAACCGCATTTGATCACTTCCATAGACACTGGTCTAAAGCCTTGTAAAGCCTTTTTTGTCAGCTGGTGGGTGGCCCCTTTTATGCTGCCCTTATGTGTACTGGGTGGGTAGAAGTGTTAATGCAATTATGGGACACAATTGTGTAGCCACATGCCAGTCACAAGTCGTGGTCTTTGATCATGTGATCTGGTTTCCAACTGCTATATTAGATTATATTGGTCAGTCAGTACATGCAAAAAGGAACACCTTGCCATTTGTAAAGATTAACAATGTTTTGATACAGAAAAGGTGTTATGATTTAGGACAATATTTGATCAAGACTGTGTAGTATGATTTGAAATTTATTTCTGGTGATGAAAATTAAATGCGAACAGTGTAGACCCTGATCAGACTGCACAGATGTGCAGTCTGATCTGGGCCTATACTGGTCACATATGTCAAGTAGTACATTTTAGTACACACAGTTTTTTTTAAATGACTCCTCCAGTCTCCTGAGTGACATTGTTTAAAAAAAAATGTTTTCCAATATTGAAATATAACAAACTTCACATTATTCTAGACTTTCTAGTTTGTTGTGTTCTGTCTGTGATGCTAGTATTTTTTCAAAATATTTGTCACCGAATGTAAATTGCAATTTTTCTGTTTTCCTTTTTACAGTTTTTGAGACACAGTACGCATGCACAAGTCACTTTGACCAACCAAATCCAAGATATACAGCTCTTCGATTATAATAATGAACAACAGACATTTCCATTTTTTTAGTTCAAAGTTGAGTCTGGAATATATGTCACTTTCAAATTATGTTCGACACCTTCATTCGTTTTTAGTGGCAAATACAAATGCTGAACCACATTTTTAACATTCAACAAGCCGTACAATGTGTTACAGAATTTCATTGTTCATTCAAGCGAAAATAAAATTCCCAATTCCACAATCATTTGTAACTCGCTATAGCCATAATTAACCAATCCATAATGCATTTTCTTTGTTAGAGATTGAAAGCTTTCATAAAAGATAATAAAATCATGATTAATTTCAATAATTGACTCAGCAATCACACACGAACATTTAATGATATTTAAATTTAGCATTTGGAACAGTTTCTGGTATTAATTACAGAGTGTTGAGATTCCACTGTAATTCAGGCACACGAGTTCTCCATGATTGTGTGTGTTTTGCAGTCATGAACAGACATCATCACAAAATGAAGTACAGTGCAACCTTTGACAAGTAAACCATTCTATGCTATGGAGAGGCTTTTTATTCTTGAACAAAAAAAATATTTCTTGTATTTATGCACGGAAATATATGTTGTTACCACTCATTTGAACCGTCTCAGCGAGACAGTTCAAATGAGTGGTAACAACATATACTTCGGAGTAGAAATAAAGAACAAACGCAAACAAAAATATTTAGAATTTCCTTTACCGGCGATTGGGTATTCCGCATATTATGGGTTAAACATATCGCGGTTTTCCAGATGTCCGGTTTGGACAGGTCCCACTGTCTAACATACTAGAGCAAGTGCCCTCCGGTGCAGAAGCACACGAATACCTCCAGCTACGAACTTGACGACAAGCAAATGCATTAAAGCAAATTTCAAAATGTTAGGTTTTCATGTTGCGAGAGGAACGTATGACTGGACGGACGGACGGAAAGGCGAAAACTAAATACCTCTAGGCATACTTAGTAATCTGGGGGCACACCAACAAATCACTGTCAACAAATCACTGTCAACAAATCACTGTCCTGTCAACAAATCACTGTCAACAAATGGGAAAACTATTTAACCCTTAATACGCTGAATTAAATGTTGTCGTCTGCTGGAAATGTTTTTATTTTCAATATTTCCCGACAAAAACCTGGTTTTGACAGCACATGAGAATCGTCTCCACTGGAGACGATTCTTATGTGCTGTCAAAACCAGGTTTTTGTTAAGAATTAAAGCAAAAATGAAAAACAGCAGACGGCAATTTCCGT
Source organism: Conchocele bisecta (assembly GCA_029237695.1). NCBI lineage: Eukaryota > Metazoa > Mollusca > Bivalvia > Lucinida > Thyasiridae > Conchocele > Conchocele bisecta. The sequence continues at coordinate 66,541,770 of CM055277.1, forward strand.
CAACAGCCTAGTAAGGGTTAATGAAACCAGATAGCTAAAATCCCTGGAGATGACTCCCATAATATTCAGACAATAAAATCTGACAATAATCACCTCAAAATCATCAAATACAATTGTTGACAGAAGGCTAATTTTCTCCCCAGGAAATTATGGGCCCTCAGTAAATTACTGGTCTTTTGGGGCTGAAATCTGGCTCTCATGTTTCATGTCCACAGTGGTTCTGATAAAAGAGAACTAATTCTGCATTTAACCCTGACACCGCTATCTTAATTTTTTTGTCAAGTCTGCTGTTTATTTTCTATTTTCGATAAAATCATCAAAAATATGCTTTGACAGCACTTTAGAATAATTTACAACAAACTTTGACAGCACTTTAGAATCATTTCCATTGCAAATGATTCTGAAGTGCTGTCAAACCATGTTTTTATTGAGAAATAAGGGCAAGATATAAAAGCAACAGCAGACGACAGTTATTGAGTGTAGCGGTCTAAGGGTTAACTATAGTTTTCTCCCCAAGAACCATGAAGAACAGACAAAATATGGTGTCTTTAACCCATTCCTTTCGGAATACAACTTTACGAGTATGGAAATTTATGAATATTTTATTTTTGTTTTTGTTATTTCTCAATGAAAGTATATGTTGTGACCACTCATTTGAACCGTCTTGACGAGACGGTTCAAATGGTGATCGCGACATATACTTCTGAGCGCATAGAAGGAAACTATTTAGTATCCTCAGCATGAAAAGGGTTAATCCACATCTGTATGTTTGTGGTCTCTGGACATCTATTGTGGTGCTGCATTTGTCAGAGAAAAGAAAACACATTGAAGGGGTTAATGGAATAAGAAAACGTGGCCTGTCGGTACAAAATGTATGCCCCCCCCACCCTCTAGGATGGCAGATTGGAGAAACTCTGGGTAACTTCTTAACCGGACCCATGGACACGTGCATGGACCGGATGGACACATGGATGGACACACAGTCTACATGCTTCCCGGCCAGTGTTAGGGCCGGAGTTGCTAAAATATATTTTTACACATCCAAGGAAGGACCTCGGTGAATTAAGGGTCTAGCAAGACTGGATGCATAAAAAGGGCTCCTTGTACAAATATACATAAGGGGCGTAGTCCCTTTCCAGTGACCCCTCCAATTGCAACCATAATTGTTGACATTTAGAAGCAGATGTCTAGTGTTTAGTGAGACAGACACAAGCAGCTAAGGTTTCCATTAAATTAGCAATTTATAGAAAATTGGTGCAATTTTATAAGTTGCCAAACATCAGTGAACTGTTATTGTGTAAATAATAAATGTATTGGAGTCATAGAGTGGAATATAACTGGTACAAGGACCACCAAGCTTATCCCTTTCACCCCTAAGTAATTACTGGAATGGATTTTGATATGTTAATTTTGAAACCAATCCAATGGTCACAGAATGATTTCCAGACTGGTCCATTTATGAAAAGGGGGTGTTTTTTTTCCTAAAATATGAAAATTACTTGCAAAAAGTGCAGATCCTGATGAGACGGCTCATTACCAATACACTATACAGGCCTGCGGTGTGGTTCATTACGAGCCGGCCCATCTGGATCTACACTATTTGCCAATACAATTATACAGGCCTGCGGTGTGTTACGAGCCGGCCCATCTGGATCTACACTATTTGCCAATACAATTATACAGGCCTGCGGTGTTGAAATGTGTTAAAATGGGATACACCTGGTACAAGGACCACCAATGATGGTTGTTTGTTTTCTGTCTGTAGCCACAGATGAAAGACTCGGACCTGCGCCATAAAAATTCTCATTGAATTAAGATGCCATTACCCCACCCACCTCTTGTTGTACAGTATATTACATTTCCATACCCCACCAACCTGTTGTCATACTATATACTGTTTACAAACATTCGTATGCTTTTATTTGCTTTTAATTACAAGACAGACAGGAATGCCTTCTTATGTGTCTGTGACTGGAGAAATGGGGCTTATGGGTTTTGCGACCAGTGTAGATCCAGATCAGCCTGTGCATCAGCACATGTTACATGCTAAACACTTGTCCATTTCATCCAATTCATTGCGAGATATGGCTGTGACTGACGAATTTGGGGCTTATGGGTTTTGCGACCAGTGTAGATCCAGATCAGCCTGCGCATCCGCACATGTTACATGCTAAACACTTGTCCATTTCATCCAATTCATTGTGAGATATGGCTGTGAGTGGCGAATTTGGGGCTTATGGGTTTTGCGACCAGTGTAGATCCAGATCAGCCTGCGCATCAGCACATGTTACATGCTAAACACTTGTCCATTTCATCCAATTCATTGTGAGATATGGCTGTGACTGGCGAATTTGGGGCTTATGGGTTTTGCGACCAGTGTAGATCGCATCTGCGCAGTCTGATCAGGATCTGCACTGTTCGCCATTCCATCGATCAAACACCCACCATGCTTCTAACAAGGACGATATCCAGGAGTGTGTTGTTTGCTCAGGAGCTACACTGGCCACAAATATGATACTAGCCCATTTCTCTAGTCACAGCCACATATACAGTGGAATTTCTCTAAACTGGACACCCTGGAAGGTCCCCAGGGTGTCCGGTTTAGAGAGGTTTCACTGTAAAACGAACAGATGACTACTTCAAGACACGCGTGGATGCTTTGTGATCATGAACATACATTATCATTAGAGGTAAAGGCAATGAAGTTAACTTAACATGTGTATGTGTCTGGTTTAGAGAGGTTCCACTGTACTTGTAAGCAATCAACATTTCTTTGCCAATGAATGAATACAACTTGCCTGCCGACGTATATATAGTTATACCGATGAAAGCTGAAACACGCCGAATGCCTGTGAATACAACTTGTGGGCCGACTTGCCCATCAGACAGCTCCCCATCATAACAAGCTCCAGGGATGTGTGAAATGTGGTGCCATGCTCTGTGATGTAACTGATAATTCCCAGACAATAGGCTGCGAGTGCCACAGATAGTCAGTGTAGTAATGTGTGTTTTGTAGAACCTTTTGATATGTTTCTCATTGGCACAGATAATCAGTGTCTTAACCCTTACACCGCTATCTTAATTTTTTGTCGTCTGCTGTTTATTTTCTATTTTCCATTATTATCATCAAAAACATGCTTTGAAAGCACTTTAGAATAATCTACAACATGCTTTGACAGCACTTCAGAATCATTTCCATCGGAAATGATTCTGAAGTGCTGTAAAACCATGTTTTTATTGAAATAAGGCAAGATATAAAAGCGACAGCAGACGACAATTGTCGTGTGTAGCGGTCTAAGGGTTAAAACCTGTTTTGCAGAATATTTGATTTATTACATTTCAAACTATTATATGCATATATTATTATATCATACATGTTTGAATAGCTAGAAATAATACACTAGTGTGCGTCAGCTTCCGCATAAACAAAGTGTTCACTTTGTTTACTTGTTGATTATGCAGAAGCCGACATACACGCGTGCATTATAACACGCTATTCAAACCTGTACAATGGAATATCCTCTATTGCTCAAAACTTGTTCATTTAAACATTCACAATCACATTACAAATTACCATTTACATACTTATATTATCAGTGTAATTCTCTTCAAAACATTTTTTTTTATTTTTTATATTTTCTTACCAATGAAGCGACGCAGTCATAAGTACCTCACTTACCTTGAGCCCTGTAGCCGATTTCATCAACATTGCAAAGTATACTTATCTAGCAAAGTATACTTTGAGGGAGTAATCATTTATTTTTCCGAAATGCATTATTTCATACAGAACTAACGACTGCATATAGTTGATGATTACAAGTATGCAGAATTATATACTGAATTTATTACATTATCACAGCCAAATTGGCTGTGATAATGTAATAAATTCAGTATATTTTGGCTGTGATAATGTAATAAATTCAGTATGATATAAAAATTAATAAATTTATCCTAAAATTTAAAATGTCTCCCTCTAAGTATACTTTGCTAGAAAAGTATCTTTGCAATGTTGGTGAAATAGGCTGCATGAGCTAAGCAGAGACATGAAATAAACCAAAAGCCCAAGTACCTCACTTACCCTGAGCCCTGGACCAGTTACAAAGGCAATAATTAACGAGATGTCAGCCATAATCAGAGTAATGAAAGTTTCTAATTATCAGCAACATTCATGAGGTCTGCTGGACTGCTCAACTCTTTGCATGCTAGTGGTGAAAATATCCGCCAAACAAATTAGGAGTATATTTTTTATTTCTCTCTGTAAATATGTCTTGGAATTTCATTAGAATTGAGTCCTCAGGACTCAATTCTAATGAAATTCCAAGACATATTCATGATATTTACAAGGATAAGCAAAAGAAAATATGATGATTTTTTGTCCGCTATTTTTGAACTATTTATAGCCCACAAGTTTCCCAGCATGCAAAGAGTTAACCTATTTCATGTTGCAGGTACCGTACTCAATTTGTACGGTGGCAGAGAATATACATATTTTCTTCTTATTTATGTCTCATAGAATGCTGTTACCTCTCCTTTGAACCGTCTTATGGGGATGGTTAGAAAGAGTGGTAACTACATATATTTTTATTGGGAAATGAAGAAAATATAGAAATATGTTGCAAAAAGTTTAAACCTGTGAATCAGTATCTGGCATAAAATGGTATAATTGTTACTTTTGAACAGATATTAAAATTTTTTTAGGTTGTAGAAGAAACATCGCTACATCAGAATTAGATTCATTCACCTATTAAACATTAATCTTATCTTAGAATTAGTCTAATTTTGCTCTTTCTCAATTAATATTCAGACTGTCTTTCCAAATAATCTAGCTTAAATTCTCGTTAGTTTCGTGTATGTCTGCTCTATGTAATTTTTAACATTAACAGATTAATGTAGTGTTATTATGAGAGAGATACTGATAGTACTATCAGTAAACAGAAGCCCCACTTATTTTTTCAGCTAATTTGAGTGAATTATATGTCTGTGTGTCCTTTGATCCTCGGTCAGGTAATTTAGATGGTCGGTTATATGAATAATGTTTGATAAGCAAATGGGATTTTTTTTAAATGTTACAAAGATAAAAGTTTTACTGAGATTTACAGTGTGTATACTTTTTATATAAATATTAACCCTTAGACCGCTACTCACAACAATTGTCGTCTGCTGTTGCTTTTATATCTTGCCTTATTTCTCAATAAAAACATGGTTTGACAGCACTTCAGAATCATTTCCGATGGAAATGATTCTGAAGTGATGTCAAAGCATGTTGTAAATTATTCTAAAGTGCTGTCAAAGCATGTGTTCGATGATAAAAATGGAAAATAGAAAATAAACAGCAGACAAAAAAAATAATAAGATAGCGGTCTATTTTAGGGTTAAGAAGAGAAATAACAGAATTATGTTTGTACTTTTTGCTTTGGTTTTGGTTCATATGGACTGATGATTATTTATGTGGATGCACCCCTCAAAAACTCTAGCCAAAAGTTAACCTTGAGTACAGGGGCCGGCCGCATGGGTGGGCTATTGAATGAAAATATGGATGATGATAAATAAGCAAATGTGGAAGAGACTTCCGCATCTACTAAGAAAAGAGAATTCCGCATTTACTATGAAAATTTTGAAAAACATATAGTTTCTGTAAATAATTTTCATGAAATATCATGCATCTTCTAAGATACAACATCATATGGCTCGTCTCATATGAGACACGCCATGTGATTTTGTACCTTCGGACATCTGCGTAATTTCATGAAATTCGTTTACAAAATTGACATTATTTTCCGGAAAAGGCGTCAAAAGTTGACAAGACTTTCAGAGTACATGCGGAATTATATTCCGCATGTTGTCTGAAACTTTTGTCAACCTTCGACTTTATTTATGAAAAATATTGTAAATTTTGTAAACATATTTAATGAAATTCCGCAGATGTCCCAAGGTACAAAATCACATGGCGTGACTCATATCAGTATTTACCAGTCTGACAAGTGTCTGTACATCGTGTTCATTACATCTTTCACCTGTCAGACGCGTACTACGACCTGGTCAGAAATCACACCTGTGTTTCTCGTTAACAGTGATGCAGCTAATTAGTAGTTAATTACGGTAATTGGGCAGTCTGGTATCTCAGGTTTGGCTGCAACACCCATATCATCATGAGGATACACGTTTTGTCTACTTTTAAAGTGATAAATAGTCTTTTTTTTGGTAAAAAATGTTTGTGATCAAGAGAATAGAAAATAGCACTAAACTTTATTTTCTGAAATTTATAATCTGAAAAGAATCTACCTTGATTATAGACATGTAAGACAACAAGAGATACATTCCGCATTAACAGTTTCCTGCCAAACATGAACTTCTATCATGTGCCAAGCAGAGGATAGAATTGTAATATTTGCAGATATATGTTAATAAGATGGTATTTATTTTGCAAGACCTACGTAAATTACCCGCACATAGTTTAAACATGGCTAAATATTATGAGTATTTTGTTGAGGATCTAAATTTTACAAATTGACTGAATATAGACACCTTTAAGCATTTGAACAGCACCCACCCACCCATTAAAACACACATTTCACCCCAACAAACCATGAGAAAGATTGGGGTTTACATTTTGAAAATGTAAGAAATAAAAAAAAAATATCATCAAATGCTTGTGTGTATATTATTACGGTATCACGCGGGATGTTGGTTTATTGCAACAAATTAATAACACGTCGCTTCAATTCTGCCCGAATTCTTCACATTGTGAAACCAATCGCAAGCAACTTCATACATCTATTCCAAACAATCGATCCAATACACAGACAGAAAAAAAAAGATTATCTACAAATAAATGTCGAGCATGATATCTAGCACAAATTCATATTAATATTTATGTTAATGGTAACAGATTGCACATGGTGAGCGAGGATCTTCTATTCTGAACCAGGTTGTATGTGTCGGAGATCTTCTCAAAATTGCTCATGAAAGCACAGATCTCTGAGTTAATTACCCTATCTTATAGAACTCCCACAAGAAAACGATTTACTCACATAGAACTACAGAAAGGCCAACAGCATAGAGCCTGAAAAATCCTTTTTAGACAACTTCTCCCATGAAATCATGATCTATCAAAGAAATTATATTTTGAGAACAGTGTTTCGCACTGTTCTCCAAATAGCAGAGCTCCAGATAAGCTGCGTATTTGCTTAAATACCCAATTAAAATTGCAAAAAACCCAATTGAGATCAGAAGTAGTGAGTATCAAAAAGCACAACAATCTTGTGGTACCTTTATCATGCTGCAGAAAACAATAAACAGACCACAAATATAGCATATTTTTCTTATTTTCCATGAAAACACATCTTGGTATTTCATTAGAATTGTCTCCAAGGAGACAATTCTAATGAAATGCCAAGACATGTTTTTATTTTGAAGCAAACTATTCAATAATTGCTGTATGTTGATCGGTAAACAGTAGTGTGATTTTATTTTACCCAATTAAAATTTTGAAATACCCAATTGCTTCAGAAATGATGGAGTGAAAATACTCAATTACTAATTCCCTATCTGGAGCCCTGAAATAGAATTTCTTTGATACAAAAACAGGGGTGGGAACACTTCCAAATGCCAAATCCTGAAAATGTCTAAACAAACATAATTTTTTCACCCACAAATGCATAGAAGTGTGCTTCCCATGTTGAAACATTCGTATTACTCTACAAATATCAGTAGCCTCAAATCCTGATTACAGGATATGTCCCGAAAATTCCTACCACTGTAGAAGTATGTGATTTATAGTGTGGTAACATTTGTGCATACTGTTACTGCCGGTCTAGTGGTGACTGTAAGAGGTTGCTAATTCCAGAAAGGGGGGTTTTGTAATGTAGGACTAAATCAGTATTACTGGTATCAAGTCCAACAGCAGGCTTCAATATTTGAGCCTCTTCATCAACTGAGGGATAGTTCTCCACTGGAAAACACACCATGTAATCTTCATGAATAAACAGTGCATAACCCATAATATCTCAGAATGGTTTTCGGTGTATAAAATTATGTACTTTTTAGATTTTGAATAAATTTCCCGATTTTCCTCCTATTCACATGCGAAAATTAACACTTCTAACACCCCAGGCCTGTATAGTGGTATTGGCAAAACATGTAGATCCAGATGAGCCGGCTCGTGACGAGCCATCTCATCAGGATCTGCATTTTTTGCAAGTAATTTTCATATTTTTTGAGAACAAAAACACCCCCTTTTCATAAATGAACTACGGTAGTCTGAAAATCATGTTCTGATGATTGGTAGGAGAATTAACATATCACAAAGGTGAAAGGGTTAAGTGGCCATTGTGAGCTCTGTCTAAATAGCAGAGCAGCTCATGGTGGACATTTCGGCTCTTCACGTGGGGCAGGGGGTAAAATAGTTCCCCAGCAGGTGAAATACCAAACGATTATTAATCAGTGGGTACTAATTATTACCACCATCCCCCAATCATGTTAAATGATGTTCTGATAAAGCACATTTTCGTATGTGACATCTCAGTTTTACACCTGACAGCTAGAGGTCAAAGGTACTTGAAAAATAGCCACTGTCAACATAAACAGTCATTTCTCAGGGCACCCGATAAGATATAAATTTTCATGATACACATACAATATTTCATAGTTCTCCGAAAAGGTAAACAACTTTTATTATTATTGTTCACAGCGCTCCCTCACATTTAATTCCTTAAAAATCCAATATGTGAACAATAACATACTTATAGTTCAGCCAAGTGTACAATAATGTCCCATCAGAGTATTGATTTTTTCCTATATTAAAACAATTTTTTTGTTAACTCAAAGCATATGTGCAGGCTGATCTACACTGGTCACATAACCCATAAGCCGCATTTCTCCAGTCACAGCCACGTATCAAAGAGCAAGCAAATACAAAAACTATCTGGAGCACTACAATGGCTACTCCACCCAGATTTAATATTAGCATAATAACTTAGGGGTCAAGTAATTTGTCACCGAGTACGAACATCAAGTTGCGGTCAGCTTACAATCATTCATTAAGTCCCAAGTTTGAATCCATTTCATGCTGGGCATACACTATTTTGTTTGGGGAAAATCATAAATATTTTGTTTATATCTGCTTTGAAGTATATGTTGTTACCAGCATTTGAACCGTCTTGTCGAGATGGTTCAAATGAGTGGTAACAACATATACTTTCATTGAGAAATAATAAAACAAATTCTCACAAATGTTGAAAAACAACAAAATTATTACGGAAAATAAACAATTACATAATTTATTATTATGTAATGACACAATCCATTAATAAATATTTTTATTAATATTTCGATACCCTTTGACATATGTCAATTGTCTTTACTAATTAACCAGATGATTATTTTCACTATGTGTACAATCCTATAACTTTTCATGACCTAAAAATGTTAAATTGTAAAAGTATTTTTCTTCAACAGATATTTGCAAATGATAAAATAACACTTTTACCCGTCAATGTTTTTGTAATACCTTTCATAGTATGTGCTTAAGCATTGATTAAACAGGTACCGTATATGTATTATTATAGTAATATATAAATGTCACCGTTTGTACAAATATTTGCATATTCGTCTACAAACCCACAATGATGTCTGAGTTTATAAGAAACTTGAAATTACTTAATATTACAACAGTTGACATAATTTTAAAAGTACACAAGAGTTTAACAAGAAATTACAGGACATTTTTTAATGCTTCCAGTCGAACGAGAGTGAGATTTTCCTATTGTACCGGGATACAGTGAAACCTCTCTAAGCCGGACACCCTGGGAGGTCCCCAGGGTGTCCGGTTTAGAGAGGTGTCATTGTACATCAGGCATTTGATCATTCTGAGATATAGTTATCTGCTATGCGATCACGGACAGACATTATCACCCGAGATAAATGACCAAGAAACTCATTAAAAATAAGATCACAGACGTTTTCTTGGTGTCCGGTTTAGAGAGGTTCCAAAAAAACTTTTGTAATGTTGAATGTCAAACAAAAATGAAGTTGTCCTATTTTTTCATTTTTTTGTACAATTGAAGGGTCCGTGGAATAGATGTTCAGAAAGGTCGATAATCTGGGCAAGCTTAACCTATTTCAGTCTATTATAATAAGGATACAATCATTTGAATTGGAAAAATTACATTCTTTTGTTTATTTCTCCATAAAGGTATATGTTGTTACCACTCATTTGAACCGTCTCATCGAGACGGTTCAAATGAGTGGTAACAACATATACTTTCGAGATGAAATGAAGAAAATAGGATTTCCCCCCCTAAAAAGTTTCATACTACTTAGTACTATAAGTGTATCCAGTCTTTAATGGGTTAACAACACAGGCAGTTGTGTATCTGATAAAGTTAAATTCTGCAAAATATATTTAATCAGTTCAACAAGTTCACACAATTTAGCAAAGTGAACTGGATATGTTTTTGTAAACACTTTTTCATAAGATATAAAACACATTTAAGGCTGGGTCTCTAATGAACTGTAAATTATTATAAAATATGAATTAATGCAGTAACAGCTGATAATCCATACAGTCTGCCTTTTGTGATTGAATCTCAACTCAATACTCCGTGAAGTTGATCGTGAATGAAGTTCATATATCAAAAATACATATCTTTAGTGTAGTATCGTTAAGTATATGCACTTTTATTTTTGATGAATTGACAGGTTTTATCGGTGACTGAATGAAACACAACCTAGTAGTACTATTACATACATGGGCAGATTCAGGGGGGGGGGCGGACTCGCCACACGCCGCCGCCCCCCCCCCCCCCTAAAATTCGCCAAGTAAAGATTTTTTGCAAGTTACAAGGCACATTTCATGCCAAGTGCCATGGTATTCCATGCATTTTTCGGTTGTTTTCTTATTGTTTCAAAATTTAAACGTTTTCAATCAAAACATAATGTGACAGTGTCAATATTTTTGCTCCAAAATGTGCCAGAACGCAGGAAATGCGATGTAGATTTGCAAAATGTTCCGGGTGTGAATGCCCCCAGACCCCCCTAGCGCTATCTCGACTATTTTGCAATACATGTACTTGTCTATATTATGTACTTGATAATATAGTCAAGTATTGCAAAATAGTTACGCGCCCCCTAACCCGAAATCCTGGATCCGCGCCGGACATACATGCAATGTTATATGTGGCTGCGACTGTGACTAGACAAGTGGGGCTTATGGGATTTGTGGCCAGTGTAGATAGTGATCAAATAGCAAGCACACTCCTGTATCATGATCATGATCTGTATCACTTTTTAGAAGCATAATTAACTCGTGTTTGATTGATGGAATGGAGAACAGTGCAGATCCTGATCAGACTGCGTGGATCGAGAAGTTGCGCTGTATTTGTGGCTGTGACTGGAGAAATGGGGCTTATTGGATGTGTGACCAGTGTAGCTCCTCATCAAATAGCTTGCACACTCATGTAGCCTGATAATGATCTATATTTCTTATCAGCAGCTTAATGGGTGTTACATTGACGGAATGGCGACCGGTGCAGATCCTGATCAGACTGTGCGGATGCACAGTCTGATCTGGATCTACACTGGTCGCAAAACCCATAAGCCCCATTTCTCGAGTCTGAAAGCTACATAATGCTTGCGTGTTTTACCTGATCCTACCCCGAATACTATCGTATAATCGTGCTCGCAGGTAGATTTCGATCACATGACGAAATAAGTGAAATGTGGTACAAAGGCTTTCACCTACCGGTAACTGTGGAAACACGAAACACCATTCACACGAACATAAGCTTAGTAGGTCATAGTTATTTTACACTTACAATATGTGTTATTGCTGAAACAATATCTGATCCGCAACTATAGTGTTCGGATGAATAATCATTTGAGCACTACAGATATTTATTTATTGCATAAGCACAATATCATCCATTGAAGAATTACAGATCACCTAATGTGTTTTCTGTAGTGATCTCATTCATATCAGCTGCATTAACCCTTTCAACACTGCAGACCTCTTTCCTAATTTTTGCAAACAGTGTAGATGCTCATATGAATCTACACTGGTTGCCGATACCACTACACAGGTCTGTAGTGTTGAAAGGATAGAGAAAGTGAAACCTCCATGAACTCCAGGGCTGTTTCAATATTTCCCCAATGGTCGCAAATGAAAAATAAATCAAGATCTTAAAGAGGGTGTCATGTGTGTCACATGACACCCACTACAAAATAATTGTGGTGTATGGAGTTTTTGACCAGTGTAGCATCTGATCAACCAACCAGCACACTTATACACACTGATTCGGGTCATCTGTTTTCGTTAGAGGCCATTTTGTTTGTTTGTTTGTTTATCGGTGTTTAACAGCCTATCAAATCATACATATTTATGGTAGGCTGACCTGGGGCTGAACTGGCCGCAATCTCAATAAGCCCCATTTTTCTCATGGCAAATCACAAGTCACAATCTTGATCAACCTTGTTTCCCTCTGCTTGTATCAAATTATACACATTTATAGTATTGGTATATAATTGTACTAGTCTCAAATTATACGGGCGAAATTCGAAATTGGTCGCGAATAAAAGACTCAATGACCAGAAATAATCAGTTTCGCCAAAATCAGCGAGAAGTAAAAATACGGTGAAACGATACACGTATATAGTTGTCGGTAGAGACGTGTAAACGATATATACACGTATTTCGGCAGGTGCATAGGAAAGATATTCGAAACTAAGAGAAAAAAAGTTTTTGTTGATTTTAAATGTTACCCGAGCTGTTTAATTTAACTTCTCACCTGTTCAATAGCTATACAAGCTACATGTATATAGTACTGTGAAAATTCACGATTTTCAGACTAAGTCATGAGATCTATGGTCATCACCAAACATGGCTACCAGGAAATCTATACATTGCAAGTGTTTGTTTATGGAGCTTTTGTCTAAGATAGTTATTTTTTTCATAATTAATACAAGACATAGACGCTTCCTAGCACTGGCTTAAGCGAATCTCAATGCAAAATGGGACACAAATTGGAAAGAATAACCACAAATGACATCTGTGCTCATTGACAATGAAGGATCGACAAAATGATATCACTTGATATGGAGACTTTTACAGCTACCAAAAAGCAACCGAAAACGTTATTCCCCTATTGTTACATGGTTTTCGTTGTTTGCACATATGTGCAAACAAATAGCGCGTGCTGTTTGCACATGGCTTTAGGCAATGCTCATTCCGGGGCCGAGCGTAATGGAAGTGCCTTCATGACGTCTCTACGCGGAAGTGCCTTCATGACGTCACTACTTCATGACGTTCATGACGCGGCCCCGGAATATGCATACCGAAAATTATCTACGTGAATGGGACGATTTATAAAAGTACTGAAAATACTGAATATAATGCTCAATTTACATCAGTTTTTTGTTGGAAATGTAACAATAACGTTTGATCATGTCCAGCCGTGTGCAAACGTTTGCTGTGGCTGTGGCCCTAGGGAACTGTTTGAACCCGAGGCCTGCGGCCTTGGGGTTCAAACAGTTACCTTGGGCCACAGCAAACGTTTGCACATGGCTGGACATGATCAAACCTTATAATATTAACCCATTGAGATCAAAGGATACAATCATTTTTGTTGAAAAAATCTCATTAATTTCTCCATAAAGTATACGTTGTTACCACTCATTTGAACCGTCAAATGAGTGGTAACAACGTATACTTTCGAGAATAAATGAGGAAAGTAGTTTTTTTTTAAAGAAAATTTCATGCTACTTTAATAGTATCCCGTCTACAATGGGTTAAGATATTAAATAGAACTGTATCGGAAACAGTAGGGATCAAATATTAAACACTTTAAAAAGTATCAAAGTGTTACCGATGACTAATAGTGGTTATATGTTAACAAGACAGCTTTGATTGAAGTGGTGACATTTCAGCTGTGCTACTTAACAGGGAACAATAAAATGTTTGTGTACAAAATCGTTACCCAATACAAATCATAAATTGCTGTGACGATGAATTTTGAAAAGGCGCATAAAGAATTCGTTGCGTTTTCTGTCCAATGTGCATGAAATCGGTTTTTGTTGTCGTATATCAAGAGTGACAGTATGATTTATACGTGCGTCTCCTGTAGCCGATTTCATCAACATTGCAAAGTATACTTTACTAGCAAAGTATACTTTGAGGGAGTAATCATTTATTTTTCCTGAAATGCATTATTTCATATAGAACTAACAATTGCATATATTTCATGATTAAAAGTATGCAGAATTATTATACTGAATTTATTACATTATCACAGCCAAATTGGCTGTGATAATGTAATAAATTCAGTGTAATAAAAATTAATAAATTTATCATAAAATTTAAAATTTCTCCCTCAAAGTATACTTTGCTACTAAAGTATACTTTGCAATGTTGATGAAATAGGCTACTGGTCCTGATTGATCAAGTGTTGATAGGTTGATGAAATAGGCTACTGGTCCTGATTGATCAAGTGTTGATAGGTTGATGAAATAGGCTACTGGTCCTGATTGATCAAGTGTTGATAGGTTGATGAAATAGGCTACAGGTCGCAACAAAAATTGGCTTGTTGATTTTGCACTCAGTGTAGCACCAGCAGTCGATTTCATCAAAATTGCAAAGTATACTTTGAGGGAGTAATCATTTATTTTTCCTGAAATGCATTATTTCAAATAGAACTAACAAATGCATGTATTTCATGATTAAAAGTATGCAGAATTATTATACTGAATTTATTACATTATCACAGCCATAATGGCTGTGATAATGTAATAAATTCAGTATAATAAAAATTAATAAACTTATCCTAAAATTGAAAATTTCTCCCTCAAAGTATACTTTGCTAGAAAAGTATGCTTTGCAATGTTGGTGAAATAGGCTACTGATCAGACTGCACCTCTGTCATGGGCTACACTGTTTGCTGGTGAATTGAACGCAATTTTTTTTATTTATATTAGTGAACAGTTATATCTTCAGGGTTCAAGCTAGCCCTTCAAAATAGGGAGATGTTTTCACTAAAAAATTGAGAAAATAGACAATTTTTTCCAAAATTTCTGTTTTATATGTTGAAAAACTTCTCTTTTAACTCAGAATAGGGAGTAGTCTTGACAATTTAATGACAGAATTTCGCCCTGTAAACTGATCCCTGATCCCTATCAGACTGCTCGAGTGTGCGAAATGATCGGCAGCTATGCTGGTTAACCATTCACCCCTAAGTAACTGACATGGACTATTTCATGTTAAGATTGAGACTGTTCCATTAAGCAGAAATTATTTCAATTAAGAAGTCCCGCACCCCCTAAACTTAAGTTCTGGATCCACCCCTGGAAAGTGTTAAACATTACAAGTTGTATTAGAAATTTTACCTACTGTCTGTTTCACGAAAGCTGCCCAAATTTTACGCCATATAAGCAATTCAAAAACAATATTTTTCTCGATAATATTAAAGTAAAGGAAAAGTTCAGAATGAGCCTTCTTTTTATTTCGTGAAATTTGGTCAAATATTGATTTTATTGCGAAAAAACAATTTCCCCATGTTAAATCCCCATAGACATCTTCACTCTGTGAAGATGTCTATGGGGATTTAACATGCGGAAATATTTTAGTAGAATTTCAGAAATACTGGATAGATTTTCAAAATTTAATGTTTTTTTACTCCTCCCACAACTCCTCTGCCTCCTTTTCCCCCATGTTAAATTCCCATAGAGAAATCGATTTTTCGTAATAAAATCAATATTTTACCAAATTTCACAAAATAAAAAGACGGCTCATTCTTAAATTTTCCTTTACCGGTAATTTAATATTATCCAAAAAAAGAAAGTTTTTGCAGTGTCTATATATCCGGAAAATTTGGTCAGTTTTCGTGAAACAGACAGTAGGGTAGTTATAGCAATTTGTACTCTCTGGTATAGATATTATTTTTTGCATATAATGCACCGAAGTCAATTTAATAATTGTCATTAAATTATTTGCACCTGTGTTGGAATACAAGATGGCCCTACCATATATTGTATGCCTTCAAACAGGAAATAGTAAATCACTTTACAATAGAATAGACATATCTGGCTGTGATTGGGAAATGGGGCTTATGGGATTTGTGACCAGTGTAGCTCCTGATCAAATAGCACACTCCTGTAGCCTGAACGTGATCTATATTGCTTGTTAAAAGCATGACTTCAGTGATGGGATGGTGAACAGTGCAGATCCTGATCAGACTGTGCGGATGCACAGGCTGATCAGGATCTACACTGGTCGCAAAACCCACAAGATCCATTTCCCTAGTCACAGACACATGAGTTTAATGAGTGTCAATAATATCGTGAATAGAGTGAAAATGCATACGGTTTTGCAGAATGAATGCATTATCGGCAGCAAAAATTGTCAAAAACATGAAAAATTGTCACATTTTATCGATGCATCTATGTTTGACACTGATTTAGGGGCAGGTAATTTTAATGTTCAGAGATAAGATGACAACACAAGAGTATTTTGATTCCCCCAGATAAGTGAAATATTTCACACGGTCATCCTGAAATAATAGAAATGGATCTTTCCAACTTAGCTTACAAGCTCTTCCATTCAGAAAATTTGTAATTTTGCAAAAACAAAGATGTAAAAACAGAGAAATTATCCACAAACAGTGCAGAACCTAATCAGGCGACTCGTTTCGAGCCGGCTCATCTGGATCTACACTGATTGAAAATATTGGCTTTATGGTCTCTTTGTACCAAAATTGTTCAACTATGTTAGTTCTTTAGGCAAGAATGGATTAACCATTATCTCGTAAAAGTATACAGTCCGAGTGTTTGTTTGTTTATTGGTGTTTAATGGCCTATCAACAGCTAAGGTCATTAAAGGCCAGGCCAACAGGTTTGATCCCACAGTTAATCTGCTGTCTTGAGGGGAAAATCCCAAAATCAGAACGGACTATTTACATCGAGATAAATATATATTCAGCCCTGAAATTAGAATAAACTGACCTGGTGCCAGGTAAGGATGAATCCCGATCATTAAATTACCGTGGGTGGTTGGTCGGGCGAACGCGACGGTGTAAATTAACGGTGGGGTTCCTCCTTATAGGAATCACGATTTGCCTGGTTTGGCGCTCAGGTACGTTTTTATCTTTAGCGCTTTTGTTACCTGGGAGTTGAATCGGGTTATTTCCCATTTTAAAAGTAGTAAGATTATTACTGATCCTACTGCTTTTGGGAGGGGGCCAAGTGATTCTGGTGTGGCAAGGAACTGGCATCAGATCAGGATTATTCTGATTTCAGTGCTGAATATATAGTTTTTTATTGTAAATATTCAGTTATGATTTTGGGATTTTTCCCCCATTTGTACATTTACTTGAATATGTACTTGTACAGGTAATATATGGGATTTAGTACTAAACTCATTGACCCGGCCTTAAATGACCTTAGCTGTTGATAGGCTGTTAAACCCCAAGAAACAAACAAAACAAACATGGAATTACCCATCGCATGCTCCCAACCAACCAAAACTCCAGTCCCAGTGCAATTTAGAAGTTAGCTTCCTACATCCCAGGGACCGGTTGTTCAAAACACCAGTTAGCTTAACGGACTGTTAAATCCTTAACGGACTGTTAAATCCTTAACTGAATGGTTAAAATCTCTGTTAAAACAGAGATTTTAACCATTCAGTTAAATCCTTAACTGAATGGTTAAAATCTCTGTTAAAACAGAGATTTTAACCATTCAGTTAAGGATTTAACAGTCCGTTAAGCTAACAAATGTTTTGAACAACCGGGCCCAGGCAAACGACGACATAGTTCTGATTTTGTCATTCTCATGCCAGGCTCAATTCACTTAATATGGATATTAGATAACAAATTAACAATAATAGTAGTGTATCTCATACACAGCTGTTATTATGTGTATTTGGCAATCTCCAAATATGACTGTGACTGGAGAAATGGGGCTTATGGGTTTTGCGACCAGTGCAGATCCAGATCAGCCTGTGCATCCGTTATAGATCGTGATCAGGCTACAGGAGGGCACTATTTGATCAAGAGCTACACTAGTCGCAAATCACATAAACCCCATTTATCCAGGCATGGCCACAAATGATATACTTACAAGTGTACACAAAGTATTAGAGCAATAAATGTGGGTGGACAGACATAAATGGGTCCCGTCTGACAACTTTGGCCCCTAAAACAGGCACAGACAGTTATTAGATTATTCATATGGTCAAATTCATCAGAAAAGGGGACTATAATAAGTGTACCAGTCAGGAGATGGTGTATTCACCTATTCCCTTCGAAATACACCATTACGGGTATGAAATTTATTAAATATTTTATTTTTATCTTTGTTATTTCTCAATGAAAGTATATGTTGTGACCACTCATTTGAACCGTCTCGATGAGACGGTTCAAATGGTGGTCGCGACATATACTTCTGAGCACATTGAAGGAAGATATTTATGATTTTTCGCAAACATGAAAACAGTTAACAGGAAAAAATCAAGAGTTTTGTGGAGAGAACAATAACTTTAAATGGATGGAAAATATGGGATACTTTTACTGAAGATATTAATCTTTTTGTATACTCACACAGTCAAATTTGGATCAAACCATTTTACTGATGGCTGTAAGGATACTTTAGTGGCAAACATCATAGGAACTGATCACGTTTTCCGCTTTATAGGCAACAGGTTACACTATATCGCGCTCGCTACTGCACACCACAGTCAACGGTCAAAATTTGCATAATAATAGCATTTACATTTCACGAACTAAAATATAGAAAAAACCTGATGGGCTTTCACGCTCATACTTCGCTGTATTGTTATTGAGAGTCAATTCTACAATATGACACAATAGTATTACCATAAACTTACCTAATAAAGAGTGTACTGGTATTAGCAAAATTCTTAGGCCACTCTCCAGGAAGTAGAAAGTTAACAAAGAACGCATCAAACTCGCATTTGGAAAGACTACTCCGTCATAACTATTATGTAGTGCAGTGTAATGAAAAGTCATTATAGAGTTATTCACTCAGAACTAGCACTGATCAGTCTGTCACTAGGCAACGGAAATTTATGTCATAACGTTGCTTTTATCAAAACAGGGGACCGTTTCACTAAACTTCGTAGGACTAAAATGTTCGTTAGTGCAAAATTATGATAGTCTGTAAATTTCACATTAACAAAGTTTTCTTATATTGGATTTACATTTATTGAGCATAGGCTGCATATGCAGCCTATGCTCAATAAATGTAAATCCATCAATTGAAATTTCCAGACGATCCTAAATTTGCACTTACGAACATTTTAGTCGTAGGAAGTTTAGTGAAACGGCCCCCAGGAGCCCAAATGGTACATTAATGACAGCCGTTACGCCTTCATCTGTGCAAAACGAAAGCATTTGTATAAGTGCTGTCGCGCTTGTTTGTAATCGTTGTAAAATAAATAAAGTTTAAAGTTTAAATGGTACAGCCTCCGTAGTAGACGGACAACACGAATATAGACGCGTCACTCAGCGTACAACCACAACAATGATGCACAAAATAAGTGCATTTAGGGAATGAACGGCCATAAAATAGTCCACTCCATATATCAGTGCATGGAAAGATTCCGTCACGATGACTGGCATTTCAGTAGACTATTTCACCAACATTGCAAAGTATACTTATCTAGCAAAGTATACTTTGAGGGAGAAATTTACAATTTAAGAATAAATTTATTAATTTTTACTATACTGAATTTATTACATTATCACAGCCATTTTGCATTTTGGCTGTGATAATGTAATAAATTGAGTATAATAATTCTGCATACTTTTAATCATGAACTATATGCAGTCGTTGGTTCTATATGAAATAATGCATTTCGGGGGAAATAAATGATTACTCCCTCAAAGTATACTTTGCTAGATAAGTATACTTTGTAATTTTGATGAAATCGGCTACTGTAGTTCACTAATACTACAGGCGAAACCCTCTAAAACGAACACAAATAAAAGTCAGTTCTACTTAATTGTAACCGAATTCATTGCCATTTATCTCCGCTGAGTATTTCTGTTCGTGATCGCAAAGCATCAACACGTGTCTGTCTGTATTACAGTAGAACCTCTCTAAACCAGATACCCTGGGGACCTCCCAGGGTGTCCGGTTTAGAGAGGTTCCACTTACCATTTTTCACTGTCTAACAGTCATTCTGAACAAATACCTAAATAATTTGCAAGCATCGACTACCAATGCGAACTTTTGTTATAAATTTAATTTTCCACTTTTTGTTTGTTGGAGTTTAACGGCCTATCAACAGCTAAGGTCATTTAAGGCCAGGTCAATGGGTTTAGTACTAAATCCCATATATTACCTGTACAAATCAAGGGAAAATCGCAAAATAAGAACTGAATATTTACAATGAAAAATCTGTATATTCAGCCCTGAAATCAGAATAATCCTGATCTGATGCCAGGTCTTTGTCACACCAGAATCACTTGGCCCCTTCCCAAAAGCAGTAGGATCAGTAATAATCTTATTACTTTTATAATGGGCAATAACCCAATTCAATTCCCAGGTAACAAAAGAGCCAAAGATAAAAATGTACCTGAGGGCCAAACCTACTGTCTGTTTCACGAAACCTGCCCAAATTGTACGGCCATATAAACAATTCAAAAACAATATTTTTTTCGATAATATTAAATTAAAGGAAAATTTAAGAATGAGCCTTCTTTTTATTTCGTGAAATTTTGTAAAATATTGGTTTTATTACGAAAAATTGATTTCTCTATAGGAATTTAACATGGAGGAAAAAGAGGTAGGAGTTGTGGGAGGAGTCAAAAAATGAAAATTTTTGGAAATTGACTCCGAAACCTAGCTAGATAGCTTGGAAATGATCTAACTAAGAAAACAAAAGTTACATTTTAAAAATCGGTCAAGTATTTCTGAAATTATAAAAATTTGCCCATGTTAAATCCCCATAGACATCTTCACTCTGTGAAGATGTCTATGGGGATTTAACATGGGGAAATTGTTTTTTCGCAATAAAATCAATATTTGACCAAATTTCACGAAATAAAAAAAAGGCTCATTCTTAAATTTTCCTTTAATTTAATATTATCGAAAAAAAATATGGTTTTTGAATTGTTTATATGGCCGTAAAATTTGGGCAGCTTTTGCGAAACAGATCGTGATTCCTATGAGGAGGAACCCCTACTGTTAACGTATGCCGTAACGTTCGCCAATTTTCCACTTTAAACTTCTTAGTAACGTCAATCAAACAGGCATGTGAACCTAAAGGTCAGATTATAAGTAGGGATCACTGGGCCAGTTTTCACGTGATTTGTCACAGCATAGACATGAAGGACAATACAGAACAAACATTGTGTAATAGCTGTCTGAGCCTATCAGGAAACATGGTAAATAAATACACCTGTATAAGGCCAACCATAAAATAACGTTTGGTTCCCATCCAACCGTGACCCTGGGTTGGTAGCTATGTAGAAATGTATTTCTACACAGTGGAACCTCTCTAAATCTTACACCCTGGAGAGTGTCCGTTTAAAGCGGTTCCACTGTAAAACAGACAGATTACTACTTCAAGACACGCGTGTATGCTTTGCGATCATGAACAGATCATGAACAGATCATGAACAGGCAGTGTCATTGGTAACGAACCCAATAAAGATTAAGCAGAACTTATTTGTTTCTTTGTCCTGTTTAGAGGGGTTCGTCTGTACTCTCAAATTGATAATGCAATCTTTGGGCGAATACCAGTTTTAAAAAAAAAATGAAATCAATGCTATTGTCAGACAGTATGTGTACACGTGTACTTGTAATAATGATATATACCGTTATAAAACCTGGCAAAAGGTATAAGTAAATGGGCTTAATGTCCCAGCAACAGCTATAAAGATCATTTATCAGGTAACCTGCGCTGTATTGACCGAATACATACTGACCGATAACATAGTGTTATATCAGGCATTGACCTGATACAAACATCCGGGTTACAACGAACGAAGTGAAAATTGATGTTCCATTGGTCGGATGACGTCATGTGACGTTACCGAATGACGTCAGTGTAATGACGCAACGTAATCAAGTCCGCATTCTGTCCATAGATAGCGACATCATATGTGGTCATTTTCGAGCATAATACGTTACCTGATAAATGGAATACCAGGCTAGTGTCTTTTGATATCAAGTTCATCAGGCTCGGCTCAGAAACGGTAGGAATTCCTGGGAAAGCCTCGGAATTCCTACACGTTTCCTAGCCGAGCCTGATAAACTTGATATCAAAACACACCAGCCCGATATTCTCATGTAAAGATAGAAGATGAAAAACTATTACAAAAGAGAAATGTTTCATCAAAAATGCATTAGTATTATCATAGACCAAGATTAACCCTCACTACGCTGAATTAAATGTTGTCATCTGCTGGAAATGTTTTATTTTCAATATTTCTCGACAAAAACCTGGTTTTGACAGCACATGAGAATCGTCTCCAGTGGAGACGATTCTCATGTGCTGTCAAAACCAGTTTTTTGTTAAGAATTAAAGCAAAATTGAAAAACGGCAGACTGCAATTTCCGTCAACAGCGTAGGAAGGGTTAACCGTTAGACTGCTATCTTAATTTTTTTGTCGTCTGCTGTTTATTTTCTATTTTTATCATCAAAAACATGCTTTGACAGCACTTTAGAATAATTTACAACATGCTTTGACAGCACTTCAGAATCATTTCTCAAACCGTGTTTTTATTGAGAAATAAGGCAAGATATAAAAGCAACAGCAGACGACAGTTGTTGAGAGTAACGGTCTAAGGGTTAATAAAATAAAATAAAAATGTTCTACCAATAAAATATGTTATGAAACAGGCTTATTGATGGGGTGGTAACATGAAGGTTTGTTTGTTTGTTTGTTTGTTTGTTTGTTTGTTTGTTTGTTTGTTTGTTTGTTTGTTTGTTTGTTTGTTTGTTTGTTTGTTTGTTGGGGTTTAACGGCCTATCAACAGCTAAGGCCATTTAAGGCTGGGTCAATGTGTTTAGTATTAAATCCCAAATATTACATGAAGAAACTTTCAATCATTTTAGTTTTGGCCTAGACTATGACTAAATACAATCACACAATCGGGATTATATAAACATACTTATCAAATTTCGGCTGAATTTTTGACTGTAAATAAATATGAAAATGATGTGGAAATTGCTTCCATTGCAGTAACTGTATACCTGAATGGATAAGGGCCAACAATATTGTTTTCTTTGTTGTAATCTGTCCCACAGGGGCCCGTTTCATTAAACGTCGGTGTACGACTAAAATGGTTGTAAGTGCAAATTTAGGATCATATGGAATTTTCAATTGATGGATTTACATTTATTGAGTATAGGCTGCTTATGCAGCCTATGCTCAATAAATGTAAATCCAATACTTGTTTACAGACTATCATAATTTTGCACATTTTAGTCGTATGAACTTTAGTGAAACTGCCCCCAGGTGATTTTAGCGTGTCTTGGATGGTCAATTATTGTTTGTATATACGATAAAATTTAATTCAATGTAGTAAGGGTTAATGCCTTTTCACTCTCAGTTGAAAAGCCATTGAGTATTTTAACCCTTAGACCGCTACTCACAACAATTGTCGTCTGCTGTTGCTTTTACATCTTGCCTTATTGCTCAATAAAAACATGTTTTGAAAGCACTTCCAATGGAAATGATTCTGAAGTGCTGTCAAAGCCTGTTGAAAATTATTCTAAAATGTTGTCAAAGCATGTTTTTGATGATAAAAATGGAAAATAGAAAACAAACAGCAGACGACAACAAAATTAAGATAGCGGTTTAAGGGTTTACATTGTTGGGAGTATTTGTACTCTCACTTTTGAAAATCACTACATATTCAGCTAACATTGTTGTGCATACCAGTATGTACATTATCTGGAGCTTGGAGTTCATAAAAAAGTACAAACTTCAGGGCTCCAGATAAGGAATTAGTAGTTGAGTATTTTCACGCCATCATATCTGAAGCAATTGGGTATTTCAATATTTTAATTGGGTAAAATAAAATCACACTACTGTTTACACATCAACAGACAGCAATTATTGAATAGTTTGCTTCAAAATGAAAACATGTCTTGGCATTTCATTAGAATTGTCTCCTTGGAGACAATTCTAATGAAATACCAAGATGTGTTTTCATGGAAAATAAGAAAAATATGCTTATATGTGGTCTGTTTATTGTTTTATGTAGCATGATCGCTACATCTGATTTCAATTGGGTTTTTGGCAATTTTAATTGAGTATTTACGCAAGTACGCAGCTTAACTGGAGCACTGAACTTTATGAATGAACAAACACAATCGATATTATTAGGTTTGAGGAATTTGATTCCTCAAACCTTTTGTTTTCGTTGGTTTTTTTTTCTTTTTCTTTTTTTTCTTTTTATTCAGCCGTCGAGACTACAGCCCAAACCGCTGGTCGGATCGACTTCAAATTTTGTATACCGATTCGCATCAACAGTGAGACGAGAATAACGCAATTTTCAGAATTCTCATGACGTCACTTTTTACGAAACCGGAAGTGACGTCATATATCATATAATTCCCTATAACTTCCTTATTTTCCAACCGATTTCAAAAATTCTTTTTGAATTGTAAAGCTGCGAGAATTCTCTATCTTCGCTTCGCTGACAATGTTTGGCTATCTGCTCAAATGAGAGAGCTATAGACATGTGAAATTGAGAAAAATGAAAAAAATCAACAATTTCAGATTTTTATTTTATTTTAACGGGTGGTCTTTGAAAACAGTTTCCAATTTGTACAGTAATCTCAGCAACATAATTTTTTGACAGCGTCACGCGGGACATTCATCCACACAGAAGATGATATTTTTCAGAGCAATGGCTTGAATAGTTCTGATTCTATTGTCTTTCAAACTTGGACGTTTTTTTTCAATTTTTCAAATTTGAAATGGTCATAACTTTTTTATTATCTAACCGATTTCAAATATTTTTTTTGCATTAAAAAGCCAACAAAATTCTCTATCTCCGCTTCACTGGTAGTTTTTGGCTATCTGCCCAAATGAGAGAGTTGTAGGCATTTGAAGTTTTTAAAAAAAATTGAAATGGTCATAACTTCCTTATTATTCAACCGATTTCAAATATTTTTTTTGCATTAAAAAGCCAATAAAATTCTCTATCTCCGGTTCACTGGTAGTTTTTAGCTATCTGCTCAAATGCGCGAGCTACATGCATTTGAAGTTTGAGAACGAGCATATAAACTTAGCCGCCTAGAACAGTGTGTACAGCTGACAAACTTCGAGGTGGAGGCCAGACAGGTATGGTGGGCTGTATCAGACACTGGATTTATATACGAACTGACATGCTGTGAGTGCTTTAGAATCGTCTCAACTTCAATGTCAGACTAGGGGGTTAACGGTACACATTTCGTAGAACGTTATATAATGAAAAATGCTTAGGATAGTCAAGCGATTCTGAAAATACAAAACTTTATTTTTTCAATTTCATTGGAATTGCATCAATTTTTTTTGAGTTTCATATGTTTTCGTCATTGGCAATGTCTTCTAATCACTTTGCCAGTGTACGTTTGTCAGTACATCAAGCCTCAAACCGTTGATGCAGCTTCAGCTGCTCTAGTTCAAGTTGTTAGTCTTAACATCAGCAACAAGAGTGTTGCCATTCAAGTAACACAGACACTTATTTGGCAAAAAAATGCTGCGCAAATTGCTGTAGTAAGTCACGCAACAATGATCATAGAATATTTGTACATTAATGTACACTTACCCATTCATAAAATACGATTATTTTATACAGAATTAGTTTTTCTTTTTTTGGAAAGTGTTCTTGAAATTTGAACAGATCTGTGAATCATATTAGCGGAACAAATATCGCAGCATATTCAGTTAATTCCAAAGTTTGAAATTATCCAATAATTTTCATCATTGTCCCCGCTTCACCTCACTTAAAAAATATTTAAAAGGTCAGAGCTCAAGATAAGTTTTGTATCTAACAAGGTTTATACCGCCAGATTTCAAATTCAATGCTTATTTTACTTTTACAAATATAATATTGATTTTCTTTCTTATTAAATAAGGAACAATTTATAAAATAATAAAACAAATATAAAAATTCACCTATTTGTGCTGCAAAAAGCAAAGTTCAACCAAGTAAATGTTCAACGTTAACTCTTTGCATGCTGGGAAATTTGTAGGCTATAAATAGTTCAAAAATAGCAGATGACAATTCATTATATTTTCTTTTATTTCTCCTTATAAATGTCATGAATATGTCTTGGAATTTCATTAGAATTTTGTCCGGAGGACACAATTCTAATGAATTTCAAGACATATTTACAGAGAGAAATAAAACATATACTCCTAATTCATTTGGGGGATATTTTCGCCGCTAGCATGCAAAGAGTTAATACTGTAATTTAACGACTCAATTTGAAAATCAATGCATACTTTCACATTGCTGTCAATATTTTGTACCCCCACTTTTGGTAATCAATACATATTCTGCTAAAATAAGTGAGTAAAATACGCCAATACGCACCTTATCTGGAGCTCTAAAAAGGTTTTGACCAACATTACCTTATCGTTTCATTACCAAGTCCTGTATCTCATATAGGAAGGTACATGTTCACGATTCTTCATATGCCAAAAAAGAAAGTGGGGCTTATAGGTCTTATGACCAGTGTAGCTCCTGACCAAATAGCACACTCCTGTAGCCTGGTAACGATACATTGGGCTTGTCTAAGATGCATGATAAGTGTTTCATTGATGGAATCGTAAACAGTGCAGATCCTGATCAGACTGTGCGGATGCACAGGCTGATCTGGATCTACACTGGTTTCAAACCCCATAAGCCCCATTTCTCCGGTCAGTCACATATATCATATGCGTATATCCATGCATATAATGCATGCCTATGCTGGTAACAGTCATAATTTTCCAACCCACCGACTCTAATTATATTTTATATCTTTGATCTTTTGCGACATTGTACATAAAATGCACAAATGCAAAAGTGAAATGTTGAATGGGGATATGTCTGTGCAAGTCAAATATGAAAGTTAAGTAGGTCAGTAGGTTTGTTTTAATATACTCAATTCACAGGTTTACATGTACTGTATATATTCTAATGGTATGTCCCGCTCTCGATAGCCTCCTGCCATGTATTTTAGTAAACAATAAAATGTTGCCTATCAGCACACAAATGCCCCCAGTTGCAGATTGAGAAACTCAGGCAAACTTCTTAACTCTTTGCATGCTGGGAAATTTATACGCTATAAATAGTTCAAAAATAGCAAATGACAATTTCATTATATTTTCTTTTATTTCTCCTCATAAATGTCATGAATATGTCTTGGAATTTCATTAGAATTGTGTCCGGAGGACACAATTCTAATGAAATTTCAAGACATATTTACAGAGAGAAATAAAACATATACTCCTAAATTCGTTTGGCGGATATTTTCGCCGCTAGCATGCAAAGAGTTAACTGGACCAACGATCAGAGGGATGGACAGACACAGTCCAAATACTATAGAGACTGGGGTGGGAGGGGGTGGGGGGGGGGGATAAAAATATTTAATTTTCATATAGAAATGTAATGTTTAAACATCAGAATTTCAACATTTTCCCATTGTAATGCACAAACACATTTAGCAATTCTAATTGTATTAGAATAAATACAGTACATGTATACGAATGTGGAATTTGATGTGTTTGATACAAGTAGCATTGATAACACATTTTACGAGACACATAACGCCTATTTTGTCGTGAAAAAGTTACACTGCCACTGTACAGCAGCAGTGCATATGGAAACCTAAATTCCATCACCACATCCATCTATCAACACTATTTCCCTCAGCCAGAGGCCTCGCAGCTGGGGCCACTATTTTGGCGTGGCGGCCCCAATATTTTGGCAAGCTGGGTGTAGGTTGTGTGGCCCTAATATTAAAAGACTTGGGGAATTTATTTAGGTGAAATAGTGACCCCCCACCCCGCCCCACCCCCACCCACCCACCCCGAGGTGTTCTGGTTTTCCAATTTTCTTGGGGGAGGACCCCCCCCCCCTATGATGTGCAGTCATGAACCATTTTTTACGAGGGGGCCTCGTGGATCCAATGTCAACTGCCTTCCAACGCGCCTGTCAGATACGACAGCTTACAAACACTCCAATACCTATTTGGATTTACACATCTATAATCAGGCTTTATTTACACGACCATTTTGGTCGTAAAAGATTTGGCGACCCATATTCAAGCCACATGCAGACCGTTTGTTTGCAGACAATGAAAGTGAAAGGGTTTAACGTCCAAGCAACAGTTAAGGTCACATACAGATGGTACCTCAGGTTCAAGCAGGTTCCCACTCTTTTGTGAAGACCAAATTCCATGACTTTTCCATGACTTTCAAGGACCCGTTTTCGAAATTCAAGGACCCATATTTGCATGGATTATGCTGATGAAACGGTGTCGAGCCTGGAATACACTTGTGTTGGGGAGAGAAGTTACTTCTCTCCCCAACACAAGTGTATTCCAGGCTCGACACCGTTTCATGTAGTACTTCAGTTCTGAATTTACAAAATCCCGATTTGGTGCCAGGTGCCCTTACCACATCAAATCGTTTTGGCTCGAAATCATGAAATTCCACTGAACTTTTCTCAACAACACCAATAATTGGACTGGAATCCAAATTCGATGACTTTCAATGACCTTTTCAGAAAAAAAGGCAAATTCCATGACTTTCCAGGCCTGGAATCCATTTTTCAAAATTCCATGACTTTCCAGGAATTTAAGGACCAGTGGGAACCCTGTTCAAGTGTGATCCAATACACTGATGGGATCGACAGAAATACTATGAAAGTATATGTTCATGCGGAAGAATGATATATATTATATAAACGCATGGGTGAAGATATTGAAATATTAATCCTGAGTGATCACATTTCACGAAACATTCAGTTGCATAAAATTGTGCCTCAAACTTTGCAAAATGTAAAGGCCTCAGGCTCCAGATAAGGTGTGTATTGGCGAATTTCATGCACTTACTTTAGCTGAATACGCATTGATTATCAAAAGTGGGAGTACAAAATACTCACAGCAACGTGAAAATATGCATTAATTTTCAAATTAAGTAGGGGAAATACTGTCATAAAGTTGAAATTTACTTACTTGAACTGCAAAAAGCAAACAGTGTTTTTAAAAGTAAAATATGCATTGAAATATGGGGGTAAAACACAAAACTTATCTGGAGCTCTGAGGCTTGACAAATTCTCATCCCTAAAATGTGGTTACGACTGGAGAAATTGGACATATGGATTTTGCAGTGTAGATCAAGATCAGCATGTGCATCCACACAGCCTGATCTGGATCTGTACTGTTCACTATTCCATCAATGAAACATCCATTATGCTTCTAACAAGCAATATAGATTGTTATCATGCTACAGGAGTGTGCTATTTCATCATGAGCTACACTGGTTAGAAATCCCATAAGCCCCATTTCTCTAGTCACAGCCACAAATAAATGACCAAATTAATATTATGTGTACATGTATATCAAGGTGCATGATCACGTGGTTACAACAACAACAACGTTGCCCACTCCAAAGTAAGTATTATTTTATATTTTCCTTAATATGCAACAGATTTTGATGAAATATGGCGTAGAAAACGCATCTTCATGAGATGCATTTGGTGATCCAGGGAGTTTGGCACAGACTTATGTCGTTTTTGCAAAGAATCGATTTCCGTGTCGGAGACACGGAAATCGATTCTTCGCAAAAACGACAGAAGTTTGGGCGAAAATACAGATAATTCATCAAAATCCGTTACGTAATAAGGGCAATATAAACTAATACGTACTTTCAATCGGATGGATTCTGGAAGTTTCAGTACTCGTTGTTGTTGTTAGTACCACGTGATCATACACCTTGTATATTATCATCCATAAAAACCCTACAGACCATAAAGCCGACACTTACAAACACTGTAGATCCAGGTGAGCCGGCTCGTAACGAGCCGTCTCACCTGGATCTACAGTATTTGTCTCTATTTTTCATATTTTAAAAACAACATTCCTTGGTACGATTATTGTATGATTAATGAAATAGCAAAAAAAATGAACATGTACCAGTCAATGCCAGTTATTTCAGGGTGAAATGATTAGGCCAAAAAAAATAATTGTTCGTTTCCGCTAACACCTGGAAAAAAGATAATTCCATTCACGACACACTTTTTGTACTGGATATGTTAACTCACTATGGGTTAGTGCAAAAACTGATCACCTGCGGAACTAGAGACTGAAAGGTACATATTTTATCAATCATCATCCATAGGCAAATGTACTGTGATGGTGCAAACCCATTCCCATACATACGTTTTCTCTAGAATAAATTACTGTTTGAAACTCCCGGAAAAAAATTGTACGAAACTGGCGGCTAACTGTTCACTGCTACCTAACTGTGAGAATTAAAGATAATAGCTGCTGTATTTATACACATGAAATGTCTTGATTCATATTTTCCAGAATTTGACTGATAAACTGAGCACAAAACTGTGAAAACTATATATAGTTTTAGATACAAAGCAAGACAGACCAAAAAGAGATAGGATAAGTTGGCACAGGGCACTATTTTATCCCGTCAACACGGTGCGTATGTGCCGTGAAACACGGTGCCGTGAAACATTTTTGATATCCAGTCAATACTATTTTTGCATTTTACAGCCATTTGTAGGTGTTGACGGGATAAATAGAATAGTAGGTTAGTGCCGTGAATGGGAAAAAAATATCTGGCGCGGCACGGAAAGGGATGTGCTCGGCAGAGCCTCGCCCATCCCGTTTCCTGAGCCTTGCCAGATATTTTTTCCCATTCATGGCACTAACCTACTATTCTCTATCTATTTTCCTTATTTCTGAACCAAAGTATATATTGTGACCACTCATTTGAACCGTCTCGGCGAGACGGTTCAAATGAGAGGTCACAACATATACTTCTGATGAGAAATAAAGAAATTATTGAGCCTTGCCGGATATTTTTTCCCATTCACGGCACTAACCTACTATTCTCTATTTATTGGTCGTGCTCGCCGTTTAGGCATAGCACGATTAATGGCTACCCCCATAGAATTTATCTCAAGGGAGATCACATATAATAAAGGCACCTAATAGTTCCATTTTATTCCAAAATTTGGATGGGAATTAGTTAATTAATTTCCAATGGCCTTAAATTATACTGGTAGTTGAAATCTGCTTTGCTAATCATCTGCATGTCATATGAATTTTGAATCTAATGCAATGGGTGGGAAGAGCGATTTATGTAGAATATAAATTGGAGATTAAATTATGGGAGGGTAGAGGTAGAAAAGGCTTGTGAATATATTGTAAAAGAGAACTGGTTAATTAACATGCGATCTGATAAAATAGAGTGAAACCTTGCTAAATCAAACACCAAAATTAACTATATCTGTTTATTTTTTCAATATTTTTCAAAAACAATTTCATTGTCATTCATCAATGTTGATAATGTCTGTTCATGATTCAACCCTTTTAATGCTGAGGTTACATGTACGTCATTTTGTTTGTGGAAAATCATAAATATTTTATTTATATGTGCTCAGAAATATATGTTGTGACCACCATTTGAACCGTCTCGTTGAGACGGTTCAAATGAGTGGTCACAACATATACTTTAATTTAGAAATAACAAAAATAAAATATTTAAAAATTTCATACCCGTACAATGTGTAGTCCGCATGTAAACGGTTAAAAGCACACAAACATTGTTTAATAATACATGGTTCAGCTAATCATTCTATTAATTGACAGCATTACACATTACTAAAACTGTACATGTACAGCTAATATATGGGATTTAGTACTAAACCCATTGACCCGGCCTTAAATGACCTTAGCTGTTGATAGGCCGTTAAACCACAACAAACCAAAAAACTAAAACTGGAAATAAAATTAAAATTGTCACTCGTATATGTGCATACCATTTAGTAAAAAAAACTAAAGTGTCTGCGTGTCAAAATGTGATACTCAGGCCAGTAGCCAGACCTGTTTGAAGGGGGGGTCGTTTCGAAGGTCCAAGGGGCCTGAGGTATCTAGGGGGGGGTCTAAAAAAGTGGACCTTGAGGCTATAAAAGCTGACCTCGAGGTTGGGCGGGGGGGGGGGGTCGTCCGACCGCTCCGACCCCCCTGGCTACGGGCCTGATACTTCATGTAGGATTACCTGATTACACATGTTTTTGTACTACATTAAACCATTTTGCCATGTGTGTGAAAATTGGATTGTAAGCTATCTACAATGCAGTTATTATTTAAGTTCCTGGATTTTTACTTATAAGCTTCAACTGAAATGCACTTAGTAATGGCATCCTCAGCAGGGGCGGATCTGGAGGGGGGGTTCCGGGGTTGGAGTCTGAATGTAAATGCCGTAAAACACAGGAAAGTGCATTTCTGGACATCTACATTTCAAAATTTGTCCTGGGGGGGGGGGCATGCCCCCTGACCCCCCTAGCAATACTCGCTTCACTCCGTGGAGCTCGAAAATAGGACAACCACCCTGTTCCCCAAATGCTGGATCCGCCCCTGCTCAGGAAATTGAAAAACAAAAACGTTCACAGTGCTTGTACAGCTTTCTGCACCCATTAAACATTGACAGAAGTCTGGATTTGTCCATATATAGACGACCATGTCTATACTGGACAAAATCAGTTGTGAAAATGTACGTTTACTCATGGGTGGAACGGTAGTAATGTTTTACACATGCAGAAATGCATGGTGATCGTGTAAAAAGGGCTTGTGGTGTTTGCAACCAGTGTAAACCCCGGAGAAGATTGTACATGGACCATTCGCACAATCTGATTGGGGTCTGCACTGTTCGCCATTCATTCAGCAGAACATGTGCCATGAATTGAACAATGTAGATCTATCGTTATCAGGATGCAGGGCTGTGCTAGCGGATCAGGAGCTACACTGGCTATACATGACACAAACATTATTTTCTTTGTCGCAGTCACAAATGTGACAAAGCCAGGCTTATTGCCTTTGCGACCAGTGTAGACCCAGATCAGCCTGCGCAGCCGCGCAGTCTGATCAGGGTCTACACTGTTCGCCGTAGTCAACAGACGACTAAATATTAAACCTCTAAACATTTCAACAGACTGTTTCAGTATTCTGTTGATGATCGGTGTCTACACTGGTCAGAAATTCATTACACCTGGTTTTGTCAGATTGTGGTGCAACTATGGTATGTACATGTACATGCATTCACAGCTGGGGGTCTTGTAGATTGAAGATCAAAGGACAATATGGGGCCAACTTTGGCGAATACACAAGGAAGTATTACTGACTAGCATTTGAAACCAGCATAGACCCAAATGAGTGTTTATATATGGTACACAAGTAGAATGGCAGAGATGTGAAATGGTACTGCTATGGACATGAATCGAAAATATGCTTTAATACATAAAATTGTCAGACTGTAAAAGTGTAGACCAAAGGTGATTCTAGTGTGTCTTGGATGGTCAATTATTGTTTGTATATACATGAAACACCTTTCTAAACAATGTACAAAACAATTCAAATGCACAGGTCTGACGATTACATAATCTTCAGACTGGGCGGATTTTAATTGTTTTGTACATTGTTTAGAAAGGTGTTTCATGTATACAATATACAAACAATAAGTAATCATCCAAGACACGCTCAGGGCTCCAGATAAGGAATTAGTAATTGAGTATAAATGTCACTCCATCATTTCTGAAGCAATTGGGTATTTCAAAATTTTAATTGTGTAAAATAGAATCACATTACTGTTTACAGACCGCACTTATTGAATGTTTGCTTCTAAATGAAAACACATCTTGGTATTTCACAAACAACTCATGAGGTTGTTTTTTGTTTTTTGTTTCGTGCCTTTTAGTTCCTAGCAGACATACATGTACATGCATGTATTGGATTCCATTTCCAGATGGTGAGAAAGCTTTTCTCCCACAAAACATAAACTTGATAATTGTTGTCATTCTCACATCCGAAACTACGGAGCCCCACAGGGGACGTGGAATTCTTTTTTTTATTAATTTGTTCCCACAAAATAACAATTTGTTCCCCCAATTTAACAATTCGTTGCCACGAAATAACAATTTGTTCCCACAGGAATAAATTGTTAATTCATGGGACCGAATTGTTATATCGTGGGAACGAATTGTTAAATTGAGGGAACAAATTGTTAATTTGAGGGAACAAATTGTTATAACGTGGGAACGAATTGGTATTCAAGGGAACAAATTGTTATTTCGTGGGAACGAATTAATAAAAGAAAATCCATGTTCCCTGTGGGCTCCTTACGCCACAGCTTGAAACTGAAACACTCCATCTACCCAAAACGCAAAGGGGTGCAGAACGTATGTAGATAGGTATATATTCGACCTTTAGTGGTACACCCAAGTGTCAATAAACGTGATATATTTGACAGTGTGTTTGATGGGTTTATAGACGTGTGGTAAATTGTTATTGATATATGGACCTCTATAGATGCTATCAAAGTTGTTACACCCCTTAGCTATATTATAGACACATTCCTTTATTTTGCGACATAACTATAGTTATATACTATGATTGTATGGCTCTATGGTTCAGTTCTCCCAGATAAGCTGTGTATTTGCTTAACATTGCCAAAAACCCAATTGAAATCAGAAGTAGCGAGTATCAAAAAGCAATTATCATGCTGCAGAAAACAATAAACAGACCACAATTTGACAAATATAGCATTATTTTTTTTTCATGAAACCACATCTTGGTATTTCATTAGAATTGTCTCCAAGGAGACAATTCTAATGAACTGCCAAGACATGTTTTCATTTCGAAGCAAGCTATTCAACAATTGCTGTCTGTTGATGCGTAAACAGTAGTGTGATTTCATTTTACCCAATTAAAATTTTGAAATGCCCAATTGCTTCAGAAATGATGGATTGACAATACTCAATTACTAATTCCTTATCTGGAGCCCTGATGGTTGGTAGTCATCAAAAATAGGTACCCCAACTATCACAGCTACTGACATGGAATCGCTCTCAGGGCTCCTGATAAGGTGCTATTTGGCGCATTTTACGCATTTATTTTAGCAGAATATAAATTGATTATCAAAAGTGAGGGTACAAAATACTCACAGCAATGTGAAAATTAGCTACAATATGCGTAGGGTAATCGGTTAGTAGCGAGAGCGGAAGTATGACTATTCATTCTATGTGAAAATATGCATTGATATTCAAATTGAGTAGTGAAAATAATGTAATAAAGTTGAAATTTACTTACTTGAGCCGCAAAAAGCAAACAGTGTTTGCTTTTTGAAGCTCAAATAAGTGAATTTTTAAATTTGTTTTATTGTTTTATCATTTGTTCCATATTTAGTAAGAAATAAAATTTTAGTAAAATACACATTGAATTTGAAATATGGGGGTATACTACTCTTAGACACAAAACTTATCTGGAGCACTGCTCTAGTGAAACAGATCGCAGCAAAGTCAATGAAAATATTCAATCCTGATGCAAGTACCTATTTAGACAAATGCTAGAAGTACAACAAGTAGATCTATTCAATGGAAACGGAAAATTAATTCCAGTTTCTCTTATTTTTGGGAGAGAATTCGAGTCGGCAGGGGTCAATATTTTTGTGTAGTTGTTTTTTCCGCTCGCATATATTCAACTACATATGAATCTAACCGCTACGATGTACTCCGACAGTAAGTGAGGGACCCAGTAAAGCGGACTAAAATAGTTGAATATGCGTCGCATAAAAGAACATTTTTAATGGGTGGGCTCTACAAACGTGCTACACCTCCGTATCAATATATTAATAATTGTATTCTTTACAGAGAGTAGCGGTCTTTGGTAGCATTTTCGTTCTATCACTCACCTTGACAGAAATCCTCAAAGTCGGTACAGCAATCCTTCATTTGCAGACACTTGCTATCGCAGAAACAGTTCCCAATGCTCCCATCCAGTTTCCTGGAATTGCGAACATAGCACGTGTTGTTGACATGGGGACAGCACAACCCAGCCTCCCGGCAATTTCTAAACGCCTTCACCCGCTGGTTAGCATACTGTCCGGAGACAACGTAGACCCCGAAACAAGCGACGATTAATAACATATACTTCACTTCCATTGTAAAAGTTGACTATTCAGCAAAATAATCCTGCTATCTTTAAACTCCAGACAGAAAGAGTGTATATTAGAGCCTAGATCCCAAGCGATAATTAAGCGACTGTATGTCTGCTAGTCCCACACTAATAGGTAAGCGTGCGTCAGTGAATGGCAGAACTTCTACGGAAAGCGCAAACTTTTATAGTGCAACTTTCTTTGTTAAACTGAATGTTTTCAATGTAATCATGAGATGAACGGCTTTGAGTGTAATCTCCGCCTACGAGTTTTGAATAGCATACAAAAAGTATAATTCCACGTTTATGATGAGTCCACTCTGCGCTGTTTTAGAGTCACTGCCCGCGAGATATAAAGCTGACTGACGTGTAGCGAGCTGTCTGCTAGTGGCTGCCACCCCCGTGAGATTAGTGAGACAGTCCAGTTTACGCTGAATGCGGCGAGATCAATGACTCACGTGATCGACGCCGCCGCGTTACGATTGGTTGGAGGGGTCGGCTCAAAGCACACCTGAGATATGTTGGTTGTGTATTCATTGCAGTCGCTTACCTGTATGATAGCGATTGTGCCGGCGTTTACATTGAGGTGGAAGATGATTGTTTTATTGTCGCAGAAAAAAAAAGAAGAGAACATATCTGGATTAGCCAGTGGTCATTGTATAGGACGCAAACTGTCCGTCCGCTCGGTTTCGTCAAAATGTTTATACCTGTAGCCTATTTCACCCACAGGTTGAAGTAACGGACCGAGATCTATACATACATTAAATATGCCTAAAAGCATCAATAAATGAAGAAAAAAACATTTGTTTCTTCATTTATTGATGCTTTTAGGCGTATTTTTTTTGTTCTTCTTCATTTATTGATGCTTTTAGGCATATTTAATGTATTTATAGACCTCGGTCCGTTACTTCAACCTGTGATTTCACCAACATTGCAGAGGGAGAAATTTTCAATTTTAGGATAAATTTATTAATAAATTCAGTATAATAATTCTGCATGCTTTTGGTCATCAAATATATGCAGTAGTTAGTTCTATATGACATGATGCATTTCGGGGGGGGGGGGAATAAATGATTATACTCCCTCAAAGTATACTTTGGTAGATAAGTATGCTTTGCTATTTTGATGAAATCGGCTACTGGACTCACAGATGAAATCGGCTACTGGACTCACAGATGAAATCGGCTACTGGACTCACAGGCATTCGGCCTGTTTTCGGCTTTCATCTGTAACGCATGGAGATGTAAGTCGCCCTGCGTTACAGACAGAAAATTCGGGCTACACTCCCACATCACAGGTTTTATATAGGGAGACATTTCGTTTGTCCATTCTTTAGATGTGTCATTTCTCGGGCAAAATAAACATTCATTTACTTTTACTGGACACGTTACAGGTGCATGCCCACTCATTAGGTTAATTCATCATTACCCCACGTATTGAAAGGCATTATTATACATTTTATATTAGACGTAAATTTCAGTGGCGATAACCGTGTTTCCTTGAAAGGTTAACGGACTTTACTATTTATCCTCTGTATTTATATTTTGATGTGCAATGATCATACTTTACAATCTGTCGAAAATATATTTTGTTCAGGTGACTCATTTAATTGCATAAATAATTAATAAATACCATGCGTCAATTGCATAAGAAAATAGCTTTTGCGAGTCACTATCAGTAAAATACATATTACTAAATGATTATATATGTATAGCGGGCACTCGTAATGTTTAGAACTGGTGGTATAGTGACACAATTATATACTTATTTAATTCCTATAAAGAACAGTTTGTGCCTACGGAGTAGACATGTACCTTTAATTGGCTTTACTTTTTATATGTTATCTCCCTTGAGATAGCATATTGTGTCACGCAAATTTCTATGCCCAAGAAAATAGTTCACTATGCCAACTTAACCTATGGCGTTTTGGTATGTCTTGCTTTGTATCTGATACAAAGCAAGACATACCAAACGCCATAGGATATTCATAAGTTGGCACATACTAATCTAAAACTCTACATATACTATTCTTTATTGTTTTCACAGTTTTGTACTCAGTTTTCAGTTAAATTCTGGACAATACGAATCATGACATTTCGTGCGCATGAATACAGCAGCTATTAACTTAGTTCTCACAGTTAGGTAGCAGTGAACAGTTAGCCGTCAGTTTCGTACATTTTTTTTTCTGGGAGTTTCAAAACAGTAATTTATTCTAGATAAAACGTACGTATGTAAATGGGTTTGCACCACCACAGTACATTTGCCTCTGGATGATGATTGAGAAAATATGCAACTTTCAGTGTCTAGTTCCGCAGGTGATCAGTTTTTGTGGAGATAACATATTTCAGTACTTTCAGTACTTTGATTCTGTTTGCTTTATCAAACGTGGAGTTAACAATCTTAATATCAGGGGCAACAACCGTATTTCCTTAAAAGGTGAACTGACAAAACTATTTACCAGTTCAGTCTATTTATTATTTTATGTGCAATGATCATCTTTATAACATGTTGATGACAAATATATATTCAGGTGACGCATTTAATTGAAATAAATATCTTTAAAATGTCTCGCCTCATGTACATATCAATGTTTTAGCCTGATACAAACGCGCGTCTCTGTCGGTATATTATATATTCAGTATAGGAATGAATGGCCTTTTTGTGGAATTTATCGGGGTATAAACTTGGAAAAGTCGCGGGAATAAGGCCTCGTCCAGTATTCCCGCGACTTTTCCAAGTTTATATACCCGATAAATTCCACAAAAAGGCCATTCAATCCTTATAATTCCAGCATTTGAAATAAATTCATCAAGAAAATGTGTTTATTTTGACAGACGGCAGCCATTTGTTTACATTGACAGCACTGACAGCGCACCTGTAGAAAGTAGTTCGGCGTGAGAGTTTACTGGGATATAAATTTTGGACAGAGACTTGCCACGGGCCAATCAAATGTTAGGGAATTGTGTAAATATTTTTGTGCTGGAATTATTACGACATGATTATATAATTATATACTTCGGGCACGTGACGTCTCGTGTAGTTTTTCTCTTCATGCTCATCGACTGATCTGTATTAGAGATATACATAGCCGTACAGGGTTTTGAATGTCTGTCTGTATCAATCAATCACTATCAATAAATTAGATTTCACTCATCTCTTTCGTCGCGTTCTGTGAATATCTGAGACCCAGAGACTTTACGGGAGTTGAGTTTCAGTAGCCTATTTCATCAACATTGCAAAGTATACTTTGAGGGAGAAATCATTAATTTTCCGAAATGCATTATTTAATACAGAACTAACGACTGCATATATTTGATGATTCACAGTATGCAGAATTATTATACTGAATTTATTACATTATCACAGCCAAAATGGCTGTGATAATGTAATCAATTCAGTGTAATAAAAATGAATAAATTTATCTTTAAATTGAAAATTTCTCCCTCAAAGTATACTTTGCTACATAAGTATACTTTACAATTTTGGTGAAATAGGCTACAGATATTCCAATAGAAACAAAATGGCTACCCCGCTCCATACCTCTCGAGGAGGGTAGCAATTTACCCCCATCTCTTTAATGTAACGCATGGAAGAGTGATTTTTGCAATCGGTTATCCGGCGTGTTTGATATGTTAGTGATATAAAACTGTCAAAGCTCTATCAATAAATTATTAATAACGAACATACACATGCAGAAATTGGTTATTTTACAGTGTCAAGGTGTTTATCTGACATTTACATGTATTCTTGTAAATTTGAAAGCTTCATTTCCTTATGTTGAATGTTGAACAACAACTAGAGAAAAGATGGCTTCCATTGGAAAATTATTTCCCTGTTCTATTATTTTTGTCAATTTGCTAGTTCTACATCAAAGAGTATTTGTTTAAAGGTATACAATATACAGTTTACTAAATTTTGAAATACATACAACAGGTTTGGGTATGCACTTCGGTTGCTCACCTTTTTTGAATAGGCACATTGTAGCCGTAAGATAACATATCGGAGGCGAATTATTGTAGCTAATATTCTATATGTGGTTAATGGGAATGTCATATTTGATTTATTAAAACATATAATTGTATGAAGGCATCAGTAGAAGAAGGGGACTAAGTTCATGAGGCACTTAAGTGCCTCATGAACTTAGCCCCCTTCTTCTACAGATCCCTTCGTACATGCCGAAGTCGGAAACCGTTAACATATGGTATTATGTATAGTCCAAGGGGAATAACTATCGGTTGATTTATATCTTCGCTAACTTAGTAGGTTAGGACATCACTGTGTTGAACCACAGGGGACCGTTTCACTAAACTTCGTACGATACACATGTTCTTACGAAGATGTTTATGAATTGGTTTATCACATTAATGTGAGTAGCAAATGCTACCATTTTCTATCTACGTTTACACTTCATTAAAAGGGCATATTATGATTTTTTGAAACATACTATATAAAGAAAAAAGTGTTTTCATCATGGCCCTGTGTAAAGTGGTTTAATTGAAGGTATATGATAACTTTGTTAATACGTTTTAACTAGGATATATCTATTTGACTTTGGAAATAAATGAAGTCGATGTTTTGGTAACATGACTGCAAGTGTATCGGTTTGGATTACAATTGTATATGTGGCTGTGACTGGAGAAATGGGGCTTAGGTGATTTGTGGCCAGTGTACCTACTATCAAATAGCACATAGTTTCGCAGAAGCATGGCGAGTGTTTCATGATGTAATAGCGAACAGTGCAGATCCCGATCAGACTGTGCGGATGCACAGGCTGATCTGGATCTACACTGGTGGCAAAACCAATAATCCCCATTTCTCCAGTCACAGATGTCGTGGCTGTGACTGGAAAAATAGGGCTCATGGGTTTTTTCCATGCAAATAGCACACTCATGTAGCCAGATAACAATCTATATTGCTTGTTAGAAGCATGGCGGATATTTCATTGATGGAATGGATAACAGTGCAGATCTTGATCTGAATATGCGGATGGCTGATCTGGATCTACATTAGTCGCACAACCCATAAGCCCCATGTCTCCAATCACAACCACATATATGGTATTTACCAATAGTGTTAAAGGGTGCCTTGTTTCACAGTAATTACTACATACGGGTAGATACTATCACAAATCGAAAGCAATTTTGTATACAGTTATAATGTTTAAAAGATAACGCTTTAACAATACCTATGTGTTTACAAATAGTCACACCCAACAATTATAGTCATTAACCACGAAATATACATTGTAGTTTTAAATATATAATTAAGATATAATTTTCAAAACATTTTTGCCGCGCCGTATGAAAACGAGTTTGGTGTCAAAGTATTGAACTAGGTGTGATGCGTAACTTTCAGCACATACAAAACGTTCAATAGGTCTAACTAAAAAATCCCAACGGTAAATATGTGGCAACATGAACTGAATGCAGTTGTCAACCATATATAGTTTATTTAAATACGACTCAGGTGCAGCGACCCAAATGAATGACAACGTCAAAATATCCGAAATGCTTCCAAATTGGGAAACAAAACCGGAAGTTTCTCTTTAGGATTGGAGACAAAACAACCTACCACAAGGTGTATGATCACGTGGTTATAATAAATCTTGAAAGTATTATTTGATATTTTCATTAATATGCAACAGCTTTTGATGAAATATGGCGCAGCAAACGCGTTTCCATGAGCTGCATTTGGTGGTCTACCAAGTGCACAGACTTATGTCGTTTTTGCGAAGAATCGATTTCCGTGTCGGAGACCACCAAGTGCAGTTTAACGAGACGCGTTTGATGCGCCATATTTCATCAAAATCCGTTACGTAATAAGGACACTATAAAAGAATACGTACTTTGAATCAGATGGATTCTGGAAATTTTCGTACGTGTTGTTGTTGTTATATAGTACCACGTCGTGATCATACACCTTGTACCATTGTGCTTCCCAATTGCGAATTGGCCCGACTGGTACCGTTGAAAAGGGTTAACATGGATTATCGTCGGAGACAAAAAAATAACATTGAAACATAAACACAGTGGGTCTCCATGGGTGTCGGGGTTTATGGAGGTTTTATTATAGCATGTGTATAGCACAGGTTGAAGTAACGGATCGAGGTCTATAACTACATTAAATATGCATAAACGCATCAATAAATGAAGAAAAAAATATGAAATTAAGTCTATATGGAAGGAGTAAAAAAAATTGTTTGGCTTATTTTTTTCTTCATTTATTGATGCTTTTAGGCAATCTATATGGAGGGAGTAAAAACAATTTTTTGGCTTATTTTTTTTTCATTTATTGATGCTTTCAGGCATATTTAATGTATTTATAGACCTCGGTTAAGTCTATATGGAGGGAGTAAAAACAATTGTTTAGATTTTTATTTTCTTCATTTATTGATGTTTTTAGGCATATTTAATGTATGTATAGACCTCGGTCCGTTACTTCAACCTGTGGTGTATAGCATAAATAACACATGTATAGTTGAATCTCACTGCATTACGACCATCAACATTAACCCTTACACCCCTAAGTAGATATATCTGTAGCCTATTTCATCAACATTGCAAAGTATACTTTAGTAGCAAAGTATACTTTGAGGGAGAAATTTTCAATTTTATGATAAATTTATTATTTTTTATTATACTGAATTTATTACATTATCACAGCCAATTTGGCTGTGATAATGTAATAAATTCAGTATAATAATTCTGCATACTTTTAATCATGAAATATATGCATTTGTTAGTTCTATATGAAATAATGCATTTCAGGAAAAATAAATGATTTCTCCCTCAAAGTATACTTTGCTAGTAAAGTATACTTTGCAATGTTGATGAAATAGGCTACAGGAATTCATTTTGATATAACGGCAATTTTCCGGCAAATCCAATCGTCACAAAATGATTTTCAGACTAGTCCATTTAAGAAAAGTGGGTGTTATGGGGCTGTTTCACTAAACTTCGTACAACTAAAATGTTCGTAAGTGCAAATTTAAGATCGTCTGGAAATTTGAATTGATGGATTTACATTTATTGAACATAGTTCAATACATGTAAATTCAATAATTGTTTACATGAAAACATTGTTAATGTTAAATTTACAGACTATCATAATTTTGCACTTACGAACATTTTATTCGTACGAAGTTTAGTGAAATGGGCCCCTGGTATGTATTTTACTTTGTGAAAATGACTGATTATTTCTGGGAGAACTGGTGATTTATTCTGTGAGCCAAGCTTAGATAGGATTCACTATACATGTATCAGCATTCTGGCTGCACCAGTTACACAATTAATTCCCAGGTGTTCAATTCCACATTCAATGACGTCAATTATTCATTTCTTATGCATGAATTCTACTCCCCATGCTTCCTTCAATCATAATCAGCTCCCACTATGAATACTATACAATTATTATCCATGGGCGGATTCAGGGGGGGGGGGGGGCGGTCCCGGCGCGCGCCCCCCTTAAATTCGCCGAGTAAAGATTTTTTACAAGTTACAAGGCACGTTTCATGCCAAGTGCCATGTATTCCATGCATTTTTCGGTCGTTTTCTTATTGTTTCA
The DNA here is from genome assembly GCA_029237695.1 of Conchocele bisecta. NCBI lineage: Eukaryota > Metazoa > Mollusca > Bivalvia > Lucinida > Thyasiridae > Conchocele > Conchocele bisecta. The sequence continues at coordinate 66,585,499 of CM055277.1, forward strand.
AAATTTAAACGTTTTCAATCAAAAATCATGTCTAAACATACTGGGACAGTGTCAATATGTTTGCTTCAAAATGCGCCAGAACGCAGGAAATGCGATGTAGATTTACAAAATGTTCCGGGTGGGAATGCCCCCGGACCCCCCTAGCGCTATCTCGACTATTTTGCAATACTTGACTATATTATCGAACGAGCTTAGCTCGTTCGATAATATAGTCAAGTATTGCAAAATAGTTACGCCCCCCCTAACCCGAAATCCTGGATCCACGCCTGTTATCAAAGTTCTCAGATACGTAACCACAGATGCGTCATGGTAATTTTAACACTCTTTGCATCTATACTTGAGATCATAAATGTGTATACATATCGGTAATATAACAATTTACACCATCCGTGTGATGTTCTCCAAAACGCTTGTTGTTGTTGCGCCAGTATGAATCCGTGGGGATCGATCTGTAAATGTTTTGACGCTTGTCCACCGAATTGAAACCAAATATGTTTTATTCGAAATGATATGCTTTCAGTTCCTGAAGGTTTGTGATGCACATTTCATGAGCGTCGTTTTGTTGTATTGTATTCATACATTCATGCTATCACTAGCAGAATTTACGGCGCTAATTGTACTTCACGAACTAATTTATCATTTTCAACGTGTTGAGCCCTTATATTATCGATAACAAATCTCATATTTTATCGCATCGGAAGTCACTTCCTATGATGCAAATGACTTCACGATGTGGTCGCGGGCAATGTGACCCGACATATCACAGGTCTCGTTGTACAGGCACAGCTCGTCGGCACCGGCTTTGCTGAATAGTATAACCATGATGGCGAGTCCGCTGTTATACCGTGTTTCCAATTACACAAAACATTGGCGTAAATTTTTGGACAAAAGTACACTTGCATATCGTATGGTTGCGCATAATTTTAGCCATGGTAAAAAACTATTTTTGAAAAATAAACATTATAGGAAAATTAATATACATGTAGTATAAAAATGACTATTTTTATGATAAATGATAGTTTCATGTGTATCACAATCAAATTAAATACTTGTTTTCAGGGTCTATGCTCTACATTTATTTGTAAAACAGTCCTGATAACTAATTTTCATTCTTATACAAATTGTGAATAATAATGACAAAAAAATGGCTTATTGAATTCACCGATATATCTTTCACGTAGTCTTGTTTGGATATACATAGTTTCCTAATTACTAAACGAGGGTGGATTCCAGAGAAACTCGGATCCATATTTGTCTGTATGAGTCTGTTAGCTAATCAGGAGCTACACTGATCACAACTCAATAGGCAATTGTTTTGTCATGGGTTTTCAAATCGAATATATTATCAACTTTATGGTGTACGTATTATTTCCACTCATCACACCATATCGGACCATAGAGGGAGCACCATTAAACGCGGACTAGATAGAAGACACGTTCTCATGGCGACGCTTATTTCCATCTCCTGTTGTATAAAAGTTGGTAAGTTATGCCTAACCAGATCTGAGGCGATTCAATACCCCATTTTCATCAACATGTGAACAAACTACACGCCGCCTTCCCTCCTCGGAGTCCGTTCATGGCACACTATACCAGTTGACCTACTTAACCCAGCGTCCACACATAGTACCCATCTTGTACGTTTAACTACTGTGATTCTGATGTCCATTGTTGGTTAGATTAACACAGTTCCAACGAGTGCATACCCTGATCAGACTGCACGAACGTGCAGTCTGACCAGGGTCTACACTTGTTGCAAACATGACCACCAAGTTGACCACTTCACTTGTGGTTGTGACTGAATAAATGGGGCTTATGGGTTTTGCGACCAATGTATACCCATATCAGGCTGTGCATCTGTTCAGTCTGATCAACATCTGCACTGGTCCCCATTCCATCAATGAAACACACAGCATGCGTTTAACAAGCAACATAGATCGTTATCAGGCTACATGAGTGTGATAGTTGATCAAGAGCTACACTGGTCACAAATCCCATACGCCCCATTTCTCCAGTCACAGCCACATTCAACATTCATCAACATTAGCACAGCGGGCTGACATCCCAATAAAGTTATAACAACAATAACCACAGACCAGTCAACGATCGTTTTGTAATAACACTTCTATTGTCCGGTAGAAATTCACCCATAGTACGTTGACCCAGATTTAAGTAATATTGGGCAATGCGTGTTTAGGAGAAAGATGTAATCAGCTTTCTAACTATTTCTCCATAAAATTCAGATTTAGCCTGCATATGTCCGGCCTATCCACAGGTCTAGTATTGGAATAGATAAGTACCAATAAACACCTGAGTGTTACCCTTGCGGTGGGAAGCATTAGCTGTGGTAAACAATTTGCTCTCTCTCTCTCTCTCTCTCTCTCTCTCTCTCTCTCTCTCTCTCTCTCTCTCTCTCTCACACGCACACACATACTCTCTCTCCCTCTATCTCTCTCTCGCGCTCCCCACCTCTCTCCCTCTTGCTATCTTTCTCACGCACACACATACTCTCTCTCGCTCTCGCTCTCGCTCTCTCTATCGCTCTCCCCATCTCTCATCTCTATATCTCGCTTTCCCCACCACTGCTTCTCTCCCCCCTCTCTCTCTCTCTTTCTATCTCTCTCTCTCTTTCTATCTCTCTCGCTCTCCATATCCATCCCTCCGTCCCCCTGTCTGTCCGACTGTCCAGTTAGCTGGTGGACAGATTATGAGGTAGTATATATGGTGGCCGCAGTTTAATTATATCAGTCAAATTCCACCCACATCACGCAAATACTCTTTTTTCGAAATTAACATTGTAGGCTATGCACCACCGTCACATTAGACAGTATTTGGCTGCCAGCGTGGGCATTCATTTCTCGACAATCTGCATTTCTTGTTTATTCATCAATTGAATCCTGTTACCGCCAATGCGCACAAGCAATGTCTTGAAAACCGATATCCATTGCTTCACCTAGATGCCATAGCTGATAGACATAATTGTGACTGATGGAGACGATGCGGCTTATTGTATTTGCGATCAGTGTAGATCCATATCAGCCTGCGCGAATGCGCAGGCTGATCTGGGTCTGCACTGTTCGCCATTCCATCCGTGACGCATGAATCACCCGTCTATCAAAACGTATAGATCATTAGCACGCTGCAAGCGAGCACCAACAGACCAAGAGAGTGACTGACCATAAATAACATCAGTACAATTTCTCCAGTCACAAACACAATTAAGAGCGGAAAACATGTTGTTTGTTTGCGCATGGGAATCGGAATAATTGGGCGAAAATGTCAATATTGTGAACCATACAACGGTGGATTCGTTGACCACCAAGGTAGAATTTTGGCGATGAACTGCGAGCAGTCAGGACAAAATGGGGCGTGTTGAGTTTTTGACCAGAGTGGTTTTTGTTTTATTTCTCAAGCAAAGTCCCACCTTCAAATATATATGATAAGCAAGTGTCAATTACATTGTTCTTACTTCTGCACTCGAGTCCCATACATATATGAGTCACGCCATGTGATTTTGTACCTTCGGACATCTGCGTAATTTCATGAAATATGTTTACAAAATGTACAATAGTTTCCGTAAATGGCGTCAAAAGTGGACACAATTTGCAGAGTACATGCGGAATTATATTCCGCATGTACTCTGAAAATATTGTCAACTTTTGACCTCATTAATGAAAATATTGTAAATTTTGTAAACGTATTTAATGAAATTACCCATACGTGAGAACGAACTGTTAATTCGTGGGAACGAATTGTTAACTTCAGGGAACGAATTGTTATTTCGTGGGAACGAATTGTTATTTCGTGGGAACGAATTAATAAAAAAAAGCATTCTACGTCTCATGTGGGGCTCCGTAGATCCCAATCACATGAGGTGTATTCATCGATTAAAACGCATGAGGTCCAATTAAAATACGTTACCAAGAATCAGTGCCAACACTTCTTGACCGAGTTTCCTGAATTAGTACTTTGCTTTTGTTTACAATATTGTTTGTTTGTCCTTTCTCTGACCTTAGTCGTATGGGCAACATGGTGCGCAGTTTGCACTAAAAGTGGCAACATTAAAGCCAAAGAAAAAGATAGGTGAAACGATACAAATGAAAACAAAGTGTTATTTTCCTTAAAACTTAATTTATTTTGATTTATAGATTTGGCTTAGAATATATTTGCATACATTGCATACTAAATACATAATAATTACATCATGGATATGCACATCTGCATAACTCTTGATCGAGTTAGAAGTTTTGGATGGGATTTCCTGTCAGTAGTTTGCAATGCTTTATGAAATATTCTAATGCACTCTATAAATATCACGCAATCTGATTGGCTGATGGTCATACATTATAGGTACATGTATATCATTGTTGATGAACGGTCGCAAATTATTACAATATGTATTCCTACGCCAGTAGTAAAGGAGTGCATTAGAAATAGGTCAACCGCATTGTAATTTTGAAATTTGTGGCGTATATCAAAAAATGATAGGTCGGAAAACATGTTTAATGGCTCCGCTAGCGCGTCGCCATTAAACAGATATTTGTACCTATCATTTTCTGATATACGCCGCAAATTTGAAAATTACAATACAGTTAACCCTATATTACAATACAGTTAACCCTATATTATATTTATTTCTACTTTATTTGCTTTTTATTAGGGTTGTTATACTTTCCCTTGATAATAAATGTGTAATGTACATGTGTAAAGACAGTATGCTATGTTCATGGCGAGCTAAATGGGTTCGGGCCAGCGACAAAATGTTAAATAAAAATTATTTGGACGAATTGGCAATAAATCAGGTTTTCAAATCCTGGCTCAAAATGTACATGCGTCTGATTAGAACAATCTAGAAACACCACATCTGAAGATAAAGTATGTGTGTGTTTTGTTACTTACCTTTGTTTATCCGGAAAAGAAACTGTTGTTGCATTTTTATCTACACATTCAGTCATGATTCAATACATTGTTTGACGAAGAAATTAGAGAGGTATCAACAAAATATAAATATCGTGATACAGGGCTCCAGATAAGGAATTAGTAATTGAGTATTGTCACTCCATCAATTCCGAAGCAATTAGGTATTTCAAAATGTTAATTGTGTAAACTAGAATCACACTACTGTTTACACATCAGCAGACCGCACTTATTGAATAGTTTGCTTCTAAATAAAAACACATTTTGGTATTTCATTAGAATTGTCTCCTTGGAGACAATTCTAATGAAATACCAAGATGTGTTTTCATGGACAAATAAGAAAATATGCTATATTTGTGGTCTGTTTATTGTTTTCTGTAGCCTGATAAAGATACCACAAATGTTTCATTGCTTTTTGATACTCACTACTTCTGATTTCAATTGGGTTTTTGGCAATTGTAATTGGGTATTTACGCAAATACGCAGCTTATCTGGAGCCCTGGTGATTTTTACTGAAATACTGAAATATTATACTGAGATACTCGCAAGAAAAACACCATTAATGATGGAACACATACATCTCAGTATCCATTATAAATTATAACACGAACTGTTTGTACCAAGAAATGTGTTTCCCGGTGTTATGTATGGACAATAAATTGAATACAGTGTTTATGTCTGCATACAGTATTTAAACTGCATTAAACTGCAACTGATCCATGCTAATTGCAGGCTGTAAACGGTATGTTTTGCCATCTGGTTTAGATCTACCGCACAAATACTCGCAAATATAATCAAAGTACTGAAAACACTGAAATATGATATCTCCACAAACTGATCACTTGCGGAACTAGAGATTGAAGGTTGCATATTTTCTCAATCATCATCCAGAGGCAAATGCACTGTGCTGGTGCAAACCCATTCCCATACGTACGTTTTCTCTAGAATAAATTACTGTTTGAAAGTCCCATAAAAAAATGTGTACGAAACTGGCGGCTAACTGTTCACTGCTACCTATCTGTGAGAACTAAGGTAATAGATTCGTGTTTTCCAAAATTTAACTGATAAACTGAGCCCAAAACTGCGAAAACTGTAGAGAATAGTATATGTACAGTTTTAGATACAAAGCAAGACAGACCAAAACGGCATAGGAAAAAGTTGGCACTGGGCACTATTTTCTTGGTCGTACTCGCCATTTAGGCTTAGCACGACAATATGGCTGCCCCCATAGAAATTTGCGTGAAATAATAGGCTATCGCAAGGGAGATAACATATAAAAACAGTATACACGTGGGTATGAATTTGATACGGCGATGGCAAAATCCACCATGTCTTGTTTTTAACCATCGCACAACATGACCAGACTGTCCATAAGGGTCTTACAAGTGTTGCCAGACGCATTGCAAACGGGGTACCAATAAAGGTGTACAGTGAAACCTCTCTAAACCGGACACCCTGGGAGGTCCCCAGGGTGTCCGGCTTAGAGAGGTGTCACTGTAAATCAGGCATTTGATCATTCTGAGCCATAGTTTTGTGCTATGCGATCACGAACATACGTTATCTCCGGAGATATATCACCAGGGAACTCATCAAAAATAAGATCACATGTGTTTTCTTTGTGTCCGGTATTGAGAGGTACCACTGTACATGTATATAATTCCAGCACAAACATATTTACACAATTCCCTAATTTGATTGGCCCGTAGCAAGTCTCTGTCCAAAATTTATATCCCAGTAAACTCCCACGCCGAACTGCTTTCCGTAACCGTGAGGCGCAGTTAAAATAATTCTTAAGAAAACGGAAAATAAACACATTGTCTTGATGAATTTATTTCAAATGCTGGGAATGAATGGCCTTTTTGTGGAATTTATCGGGGATATAAACTTGAAAAAGTCGCGGGAATACTGGACGAGGCCTTCCGGCCTTCGTCCAGTATTCCCGCGACTTTTCCAAGTTTATACCCCGATAAATTCCACAAAAAGGCCATTCATTCCTATAATAGTAGTTTTTCCATATTGGTCTCATTTCTTCAATTTCGCGTATGAAAAGTATTTTTTTTTCTGGAAACAATACTCAGCGAAATACTATGGAGACAGTATGCCATACACAGGTGGTTAAAGCCTGGCAGGGATGGTAAAATGGTTAAAAACATCCTAATTATGTTTAGAAACCAGCCGAATGTCAGAGAAATAAAAATGGCCATGGAAACAAAAAATCTCCTCTAAAGACATATAGGTATTTAGAGGTAATTTTTTGTTTTCATGGCAATCTTTTTCTATGACGTTCTGCTGGTTTCTAAACATAATTATGATTGTTTCACCATTTTACCATCCTTGCCACGCTGTATCCATCTGTGTATGGCATAAGGTTGAAAGCCCCACGGACTAGTCGATTTATTAAATGTCTACCAGTAAATGTATTAGCTGTATCCGGAGATGGGCGCTTCTGATTAGAGAAGACATCGCAATACTGTCTGTCGCAATACTGTCTGTCTGTCGCAATACTGTCTGTCGGCAATACTGTCTGTCGCAATACTGTCTGTTTCATGTTTTCCTGCCGACGAACTTTTGGTCATTGAACACATCAAATCCAAAAAAATATTTAAATGTAAGTACTTTTTCATCAATAATAATTTTTCATTTGTGGGCCGATTTTCAAGCTATCTAGCCATGTTTTTCGTTCTTTGACTCTTCCCCGACCTCTTCCACCTCAGCCACCCCCCCCCCCCCCCCCCCCCTCCCCATGTTAAATAGGGTAATGTTGTTGTTGTTCTTTCGCTATTACATCAATTTTGTATGTGATTTCATCAAACAAAATGTTTTGTTATTGGTGAAAAAGTACTTACATTTAATTATGTTTTATATTTAATGTGTTTAATAGCCAAAAGTTGACCTACATAACTCAATACCCACGTGCGCAAGTTTGATGCGATAAAGTGCGTTTACATTACAATAGACCCCCTCTAAACCGGACACGCAGGCAGTCTCTGTATCCTTAGTCGTATGGATTTCATTGTCATCTATCTCTAATGGTAATGCCTGCTCAAGTTCGCAAAGCACATGCCTTGGTATTGTCATATGTCTGATTTACAGTGGTACCTCTCTAAACCGGACACCCTGGGGACACCCTGGGGACACCCCATGGTGTCCGGTTTAGAGAGGTTCCACTGTATTATCCCGGAGAATTATATGTCTACGGCAAAGGCCACCGTATGCATATCTGTTTAAGTTTCGGACTTCTCAAGAAATGCGAAATAAATATACAAATTGTCGATTTCAGATATTTAAACTGTACACATGTATTTGTTTTAAAACGATTACAAACAAGTGCGATACAACTGATGTCATTGGAACAGAGAAAGGAGCTGTTGCAACCCATTGCACGTGGACTCGCATCACATGTAACGTGTTGCAACAGCAATACACAATACGTTCCCATAGCAAGTGGAACATTCAGCATTTCATACTCACTTGGTTTGAATATTTCTATTATCTTTACGTCTCGTAAATGTTTGTAAATCATCCTTTCGCGCCTTGTTCATTTGCGGAATCAGAGTTTTTAATTCAACGTCAGACACAACAAACATTATATTATCAGCACTAACTATGTTTTAGGTTGCACAATTAGACGTTATTATTTACGGCGTCTAGCCAAACAAAACTAACGAGACAAGACGGCATAGTCCTGGCACTCAGGGGGTTATGTGTGCAAATCAGCAACATTGAAATTTTCTCTTCAGAATATTACAATCTTCGCACGTTCGATGCTATATTCAAGTATTTACATCATAAGAGTTTGCATATTAATTACACTAATATTATATACATTTATTTATCACATAAACTCAGTGGATCGATTGTTAGAAGTAAAATTAATTACTCAACTGTTGTTATGAGCCATTTACCCTACTGTTATCATATTTTATGGCTATTTTTGGCGGCCATTTTGTATTTTTCTCATCAACTGGAACCTACAATATTGGTAATCATATTGGAAAATGGAGGATAGTTTCAGATTCATAATCCGAAGATCGAAATCCGAAGAGCAATGTTCAGTCGCTTTATTTTTTAGCTATTTAATACGGTTTAAAAGTTTTACAAGTTACAAGGTAAAATTGCCAAATTCTAAGTCGAAAAGGGGGAGATAATCCATTACCCGGGGTTCGAATAAAAAATCTAAATAAACTTTACGCATCTACTTATCATAAGGAAGCTACATATCAGGTTTAAGGTATTTAGCTAGTGCTGTTAAGAGTTACAAGGTTGGTAACGGACGGAATGACGGACGAACGGGCCGGTACGGGACGGATGGGACGGATGGGACGGACAAGGGTAACACTAAATGCCCCCCCCCCCCCCTCCACTATTGCGGTGGGGCATGCAAAATGAATTGTGATAACTGGGGTAATCCCACAGCCCGGTACTATTCAACGACACACGAATCTCATTATTTAAAATTGTTATAACTTGGCATTGTTGACCTGAATTATTCATGTAATTTCTGCTTCCAAACCGTTACTTCTATATGTAGATTTTATTATTGAACTCAGTGGCATTGTTGGAGCTCCGATATGTATGGAAGCATGGAGGGGACATGTGTTGTTTTTTTTGTATTTTCGCTTTTTTCATAATTATGCTCTATGGAATTTGATAAAATAAATTGGAGCAATTGGTGGATATATTTATGAGCCTGGTGCCAATGCTAAAATATTCGTTATCTCCTAATTACTAACTCCTAATTATGAGATACGAGATAATAACTCCTAATTAGGAGATATTATCTCCTAATTAGGACTTAATGTCTCCTATTATCTCCTAATTATGACTTTCTATCTGTGTCAATGCTAAAAAATGTTTTATCTCCTAATTATGAGATACTAACTCCTAATTATGAGATACTAAGTCCTAATTAGGAGATAATGAATCCTAATTAAGAGATAATAACTCCTAATTAGGAGATACTATCTCATAATTAGGAGTTATATCTCCTAATTAGGACTTATTATCTCCTAATTATGTGATACATATAGTTTAGCATTGGCACCACGATGCTTCCATATATATTAAGAGTATTTGCAGTGTTGACGTCAAAAAGCGAAAAACCCATCAACGGCATATATCTGAGATATAAAACTTGTATTGAGTAATAGCTTCATAGCGGAGACAACAATCCAGAGATAAAACAATGACGAATCTATTGAGTCAGACGGATGACTAAACCATTAGCATATTTAGCTGTTTGTCTTGTATTCCATAGATATAACTATTATTGGATGTCGTCGGATAAACAGTCTAACTCATCATGTGCGAAGATAGGAGCGACCTAGAAGATCCAAGAATAAATTGAAATCAGAAATCACCTCCTATATCGAATCGTTTTTTTTTCTTCATCGAGACTAGTATCCCCTCGCCGATATGCAGGAGGAGATATACTGCCCTCCCAAGTCAAACTGCAGTATCTGTTAAACTGCAGTATCTGCACTATGATGCTATGCTGACCCTGTGCAATCATCCCAAGTCAAACTGCAGTATCTGTTAAACTGCAGTATCTGCACTATGATGCTATGCTGACCCTGTGCAATCATCCCAAGTCAAACTGCAGTATATGTTAAACTGCAGTATCTGCACTATGATGCTATGCTGACCCTGTGCAATCATCCCAAGTCAAACTGCAGTATCTGTTAAACTGCAGTATCTGCACTATGATGCTATGCTGACCCTGTGCAATCATCCCCACCTGGGGATGATTGCATAGGGTCAGCATAGCATCATAGTGCAGATACTGAAGTTTAACAGATACTGCAGTTTGACTTGGGAGGGCAGTATAGTGATGGCCCTTATACGTTAGTTTGTTAGTAGCACTTTCTAGACCTACTTCTGGCCGGACTGTAAATGGGGCTGATTAATTGATTTATTTATTGGGGTAAAATCTTGGTCCTTGTGCACATGTATTCCGTCAGTTGGATTAGAATCTAGTCGCTTAAACTCTAAGTAACTGGAATGGATTTTGAAATGTAAATTTTGCAATCAATCCAACCGTCACAACATTATTTTCTACTAGTCCATTTATGAAAATGGGGTGTTTTTGTTCTCAAAAATATGAAAATTACTTGCAAAAAGTGCAGATCCTGATGAGACTCATCTGTATCTACACTATTTGCCAATACACTATGCAGGGCGGTAGTGCTGAAACGGTTAACATAATCCCTTCTCGGATTTCGATAATATTTGGCAATGTGTTTTACGTACATGTATGATGCGTTGCTACGTTACCCACACATCACAATGCACAAGGTCAATGCCACTTAGTTGTCATGTTTACATTGTTTCTCAGGCAAATAATTTCGTATTTGTTCGGTATTTCTTTGTATACCCTTGTCACACTTTGATAATATTTGGCAACAATGTGTGTCTAAGGATGGTGCTTTGTTGCGCATGCACCGCTATAACCCAAGTCTCAATGCCCCAAGGTCAAGGTCATTTAGTTTGTATGTTCACCTTCTGTGTAAGGCAAATGCACATACATGTACCATATTTGATATTATTTCTCTGTTACTTTTAACCCTTCGTCACATTTTGATACATGTAATATGCGGTCACAATCACGGGTTCTTGATGATATGTCTTCATATTTCGGTGTTTTATGGGTTATTTGGGTATCTGCGGTGGTTTGTGTGCATTGTCACCAACATACAATCTACGTCAACTCCCGCGAATTACACGTATAGGTATGGTTGACAGCATAAAAGGGGTCCCAACGTTCGGAACGGTGAATGTGTAGATAATTGACGATTTATGTCGCGTGTAATGATTGATCATTAGTAGGCGCACAAAACTATGTAAATTACCCAAAACCAACGAGATTCACCAAAATCCACCAAAATACCCACATGACAACAAAATAATGACCATCTGTTCAAACACCTGTGTTCACAATGTGTGTCTAGGATGATGCTTTGCTTCACATATACCCCAGGTCTGAGCGCCCAAGGTCAAGGTCACTGCGGACTTATGCTCATTGTATTATCAAGGCCGTCATCACTTTTTATGTTATTTCTGCCTACTGACCATTACTTATAAAGTAGATCTATACTAAATCAGGAAACTCCCTGATATGGTTAAACATTTGGATAACGTGCTTGAAAAGCATTAAATCACGGACGTCGATTGAAAACTCTCGCTCATCCGAATAAACATGGTATGAAATTAAAGTGAAGAAAAGAGTTGAATAATACATTGAAAATGACACTTCAAATGTTTCAAGTGAGTCAGCCCGACCACAATCACGGTAGGAGATTTGTTCAATCAATCGTGTTCCAGTAAATTCACCTCTTTAGCAGTGTCATTTCCGATATCAAACACATTGTGGTTACTGTGGTATCATATATCTCAAGACGTTAATGGTTATTATATGCGCCTGGCTCCGATAGTATCGCCCTTATCTCATCACCGATATTGATTTAAAAAAAATGCAATAATTTCCATCAATGACGTCGAAAGTTGACACAAAATTTAGGGCTCATGCGGAATAGAATTCCGCATGAGCTCTGAATTTTGTGTCAACTTTCGTCGTCATTTACGGAAACTATGACTGATATTCGAAATCAATATCGGCGAAATACGGCGACGCGATATGGGCGGTAATACCGTAGCCGGTTCATATGGTAGCAATGTCCGCATCGCGTCTTGTTATCTTGCCGTGAAAACCACAAACAAGTCATGCTATTCTCTTGATATATTTCGGTAATAAAACCACAACCACAACAGAACGAATACTCTGACTAGCAAGAAAACGGGAACTTTTAATTTGCATTTAAAACCACTGTGACACAGATGATGTCTCAAATATTTAATACCAGTACGTGTTTTTTCGCTTCATGCACAGTAAATGACCTATATCAATCAACCGGACCGTTTTATTTGATCAAATTGCCAGGTGTTTAGTCGAGTATAAAACATCACATACCGTGATAAATAAGGGAGATAATGTGGTTCTGAATTTCGCTATACACGTACGTACATGTACTAGTAACGAAAATTTGTGACATAAACTATAAATATGAAATATTTTTGTTTTGTTTTGAAAAAAAATCATACAATAACACATTTAGAAAGAGTTTTCCATTAGAGACACCAGTAATTTGAATACAATAAATAAAACAAGAATTCCGCGGAATCAAATGTCTCGCCTTGTTCCGCATTGACCTTGATCCTGGGACATTGACCTTGACCCTGGGGCCCCGATAATAGTCCTATATTCATCTACATATCATAGTAAAGGTATGTATAAAGTTTGATGACTTTAGCTGATAATGTGTTGAAGTAATGACCGTAACACGAAAACTTAACATTGCATGATGACGCCGCCGCCGACGACGCCGCCGACGACTCCGGAAAAGCAAAACCTATGTCTCGCTTTCCGCTTTCGCGGGCGAGACAATAACATTAGTAAAGATTGGTTACAGAAAAAATAAGTAATAATTTTTGCCACGTTACTTATTTTTCAGTACACTGTAAGCATTGTTTTGCTATTTTTTTCCCGGCGACCCATACCTACGAGTGGTGTTCGCTCACCGGTTAGCGAGTCTAATCTAAGTCTACACTGGTCGTAAAGAAAAAAATCCCCGTTTTGTGAACTTTTTCTAGATATTCTCATATTTGCAACTAGCCCTCCGTATCAATTGACACTGAAAAGGTGTCGTAGCTACGGATCATACATTTGGCTGTGACTGGATAAATGGGGGTTTGCGACCAGTGTCGATCCATATCAGCCTGTGCATCCGCACAGTCTCACCAGGATCTGCACAGTTTGCCATTCCATAAAAAAGAGCTGTACTGGTGATAAACACCATAAGCTCCATGTCTCCCGTCACATATTCTTACCTTGGAAGCTGTTATAGAACTGCCCGAGTGGAGTCAGTGTGGACGAATCGGCTTCGAGTAAACTGACGGTGGTCGTCACAAAGCCGTTGTGGGTCCGCCGGTGCACGAACCAGGCATAGCGCTCCACGTAGTCCGCGGCTTCCAGGAGCGGTAGCACCCCCTGCATGTATTTCAACTGGACGGCTGGATTTGTGGTGTGAGGACAGGCGAATTCCGTCAGCCAGATCTTCCTTCCGTAACGGATATACAAATTCTGGAGGAAGTTAAGTGTGTCATTCGGATTGCAGAAGTAGGCATGCGTGGCGAGGAAATCTACGCGACAGTTTGAACAATTTCCGAAGAATTGGTCGAACCACGTTAAGACATCGCCATGGCAGGTAGTTAGGTCTCCGCAAGGTGCCGCCGCAGGACTCACGAGCGGATACTTGCTGCCAATCTTCTCGATTTCCGGCCAATATTTGGCGGCTTGTTGCGCGGTCAGGTTGGATTGCGAGAAGAAGTTTGGTTCGTTGAAGCCGAGCACGGCCAGTGAGCCGGCATGGATCCACAATGAGCCCGGGGTCGGCCGACCCCAGACCATGGGCACGTGCGTCGCCCTGTAGTCATCGATGTCTGTGCATTTCGTATGGTGTTTGTAGTACGACAGGTTGATTCGCCAATCGTACCTGAGAACAAATATAAGTTAAAAAGTAGAGAAAAATCGATGACATCGATTTTTCTCTACTTTTTAACTTATATACATTGTACCCACCTTCCCAAATTTCAGTCCTAAATGGGGAGATAATCCATGACCCAGGAATCAAATCAAAACATCTAAATTCAATGTGCACATCTACACACCATAAGAAAACCACATCCCAAACATGAAGTATCCAGCTATTACGGGGCGCCAAGTGGGACATGGCTCAATTTTGTCAACAAAATTCATTTTTGTGCCACAAAATTCAATTCTGTGTCACAAAATTCACTTTTGTGCTACAAAACTCAATTCTGTGTCACAAAATTCAATTCTGTGTCACAAAATTCACTTTTGTGCCACAAAATTCACTTTTGTGTAACAAAAATCTGTGTAACAAAATTCATTTCTGTGTCACAAAATTCAATTCTGTGTCACAAAATTCAATTCACAAAATTCAATTCTGTGTCACAAAATTCAATTCTGTGTCACAAAATTCAATTCTGTCAATTCTGTGTAACCAAATTCAATTCTGTGCCACAAAATTCAATTCTGCACACGCATGTAAGAAGGACTACCATTGGTCAGAAACTGCACTGGAGAAATGGGTCACGGTCGCCGATCTACACATTCAATGTCGATGATTCATTTCTCATTCTGCCGATGATTCATTTCTCATTCTGCCATTTTGCTTCAACTATCTCCAAACAGTCAAACGTTGACGAACTCATTCGTATTTAAACTCATTTGCGTTATAATTGTACACATAATTCATGTACATGTAGATCTCCCGCGAGTACTGACGTCATTTATTGTGTATCGCAAGGTACATCTGCCCCAGTTAAATCAATAATACACGCGCTGTGGCCTGTGTTCTGACTGCTGTCTGTGTTTATAAACAGTGAGTGAGTGAGTGAATAGGGTTTAACGTCCGCTTTTCTGACATAGAGGTACAAGCCTCAGGGAGTCTACACGCAGACGGGTCAACGGGGTCGAGTCCCGTATCCACCTGTCCAAGGGGGGTAAATCCCAACTTCAGAACTCAATATTTACAATCAAAATATATATTCAGTCCTGAAATTAGAACAACCTGATCTGGTGCCAGGCCCTCGCCACACCAGCATCATTTATCCCATCCCTAAAAGTAATAGGATTAGCGCTAATCTTACTTTTATATATGGGGCATAGCCCGACTCAACTCTCACATACAAGAAAGCCAAAAATGTACATGAGGGCCAAATCCGGTATAGTGGGTTCCGGAAAGTATGAACCCAATCGTTAAGCCAGTTTAGTCGCCTTTTACGACAAGCAATGGCTACTGCAGCACTATTCTCAGGATCAGTTGATCCCGCCCCGGTGCCTGCACGGGGCGTTTATAAACAGAATGTGTGTATTGGGCCATTTGAGGAAACCATTTGTAGTATTTGTGTAGATACCATGGATACTAAGATGGTGTATACTGTAAATAATGCATGTAGACACATAGTTGCGAACACGTAACTTCGCAACTAGTAGACACAGATCCAATACCATTTGTTTCACAAGGTTAGATCTACTGTTAGAATACGACGTCATCTAATGTCATTTTCGAGCATAAAACGTTACCTGATAAATGGAATACCAGGCTAGTGTATTTTAATATCAAGTTTATTAGGCTCGGCTCGGAAACGGTAGGAATTCCTCGGCAAGCCTCGGAATTCCTACGCGTTTCCTAGCCTTGCCTGATAAACTTGATATCAAAATACACTAGCCTGGTATTCTCTATATATGGGCATGCTCTCAGGTCTAGCTATGTCCCGGCTACTTTATGTTTGACCCTGTTTACATAATTGAGGGAAAATTCTGAATATTTTTCTTATTTCTCCTTCAAAGTATATATAAGCTTATATGGTGTGACCACTCATTTGTAATCATAATATAACCAAAATAACTGTCCATAAAGAAGTATAATATTGATATATTGGGTTATATTTTCGCATTGAAATATTTAAACCTGCAAGTGTACTCCACCATCTAGTAAAATGGACTAAGACCGATCTCAACCAATCAACGTAGAGATGACATAGACTATCCTACGCAAACTAATTTTTATGGACAAAAATGAATTCTGTCCCACAAAACTGAATTTTCTTCACAAAACTCAATTCTGTCTTACAAAATTGAATCCTTTACAACAAAAATGAATTTTGTATACGAAACGTATGCAGAATTGAATTTTGTGACACAGAATTGACAGTATTGAATTTTGTGACACAGAATTGAATTTTGTGACACAGAATTGAATTTTGTGATTTTTAGTGTTACAAAACTCAATTGTGTACACATAATTAACCTGTCCTGCATGGCGCCCGTAGCTATTACGGTTTAAAAGTTTTACTTCTAACAAGGCAAAATTGAGTCCAACAGGAGGAGATAATCCATGATCCGGGGGTCAAATCAAAATTCATTTTGAGCATCTACACACTATAAAGAAGATATAGGAAAGTTTATTTGCATTAATATAAGTCAACTGGCCCATGAGCATATAAAGAAGGTATACATAATAAGGGCATCGCTATTACGAAGCTAATCCCCTCGCTGCCAGCCTTGATAATACAAAAAAACTTTAGCGCATTTGCCTTACAAGCAAGGTGAGCACAAGTCCTCAGTGACGTGTGTCGTATGCAAAACAAAGCATCGTCCCTAGACATACATTGTGGCTAAGCATAATCAAAATCGGTTATGTTATTGAAAAATGGTAACGTACGTACTTACTTAGGCACGCACGCACTCAACCACGGTATAACAACGGCACACTCACGGTATGTTCAAGTATGCTACAATTGAATTACATGAACATTAACTTACCAGAATTAATGGCATTTACTAGAAGCAACCTACCGGTAAAATGAAAGGACTTACCACCAGCTCACGTTATTCAAAGCCTTGAAATCATCACACATGTACTTCTCCGCCGCTACCCCCACCCCTTTCTTCTTGGACCCAGAAATGTGGGGTACGACAAATACGACACATATAGATGTGATGAGAAGGATAAATCTTATAACATCCATTATATTGTTGTTTCAGGATTTCTCAGCAACATATGAAATATGCGTCGTATATTTGCTTCATTATGGTGGTATATATCCGTCATCTATTTAACGTGATATCGTGATAGCCAAGTCTTCTTATACATCGTATAAGTTGTCTTGATACGATACCAATGTGCATGAGCACGTGGTTACAACAACAACAACAGTGGCTGAAAGTGTTGAAATCTTGCCCACTCCAAAGTAAGTATTATTTGATATTGTCCTTAGTATGCAACGGATTTTGATGAAATATGGCGCCGCAAACGCGTCTTCATGAGCTGCATTTGGTCGTCCCGGGAGTTTGGCACATACTTGTGTCGTTTTCTCCATGTCGGTAGATTCTTCGCAAAAGCGACAGAAGTTTGGGCCAAAGTAGAGAGACCACCAAATGCAGCTCAACAAGACGCGTTTGATGCGACAGATTTCATCAAAATCCGTTACATAATAAGGACAAAATAAAAGAATATGTTCTTTGAATCGGAGGGCTTCTGGAAGTTTCGATACTTGTTGTTGTTGTTGTTGTAACCACGTGATCATACACATTGGATACGTATCTACTAATTGGACGAGATAAATAAGCTGTGACATCAATTTTAGTACATTTAATCTAGTTTTGATCAGTTCATGCGTCCCTTATTGCGTCAAGCGACTTACTAACTAGGGAAGACGAGATTTTAATGAACTAAATCGCCATACTGTTTTGCATACATGCTGTAGTTGATCTCTTATGCCACCACAATATGGCCAGAGATGTATTTAATCTAATAAAGGTATGTTCTGTTCTGTTCTGTTCTGTTCTGTTAATTATATGAGAACAATTTGTAGAAATAAAACTTAAAACAATGTCACTACTCTTGTGTTATCACGCTATGTGAATGGCAGAAATGTGCCATCACACAGAATCACATTTTGACGACATTTTATCATCGTGTTATCTCGTCGAATTGATCTCGTCTTGAACAGTTAGTAAGTTATCTTGACACGACAATTATGTGGTCAAGACTACTTATAATGCGAGGTGTATTAAACGTTATCGCGTTATGTGGATGGCACAAATTTGGCACCATACTTTATATATAAAGTTAGTTGATGGGGAAATAATTCGCAATAATTTACAAACTGTGTCTTGCAACCGGTTCCGAGCCAGAACGGATTGTACGGATCTGTGTGAACTTTGTTCACGTCATACTGATTGTTCTTCCACGCCGAAATCTATTATTATAGGAATGAATGGCCTTTTTGTGGAATTTATCGGGATATAAACTTGGAAAAGTCGCGGGGAATACTGGACGAAGGCCGGAAGGCCTCGTCCAGTATTCCCGTGACTTTTCCAAGTTTATATCCCCGATAAATTCAACAAAAAGGCCATTCATTCCTTATAATTCCAGCATTTGAAATAAATTCATCAAGAAGGTTGTGACTAGAGAAATGGGGCTTATGAGATTTGTGGCCAGTGTAGCTCCTGATCGAATAGCACACTCCTGTAGCTTATATTGCTTGTTAAAAGCATGACGGCCGTTTCATTGATGGAATGGCAAACAGTGCATATCCTGAACAGACTGTGCGTATGCACAGGCTGGTCTGGATCTACACTGTACCAAAACATGTAAGCCCCATTTCTCTAGTAATGGCTGTGCCACATTGTGTGTGATAAAGCAACATGTCGTTTTCTCAAATAATTAAATATAGATTTGCATCGCATTTCTGAAGCCAATTCTCTGTACATGCAAGTTGCTTGAAAAGAATCTGGGTTTGGTAAAACAAGAAACAAAAATATAACACTGAAAAATATTTAGCATTGCAAATCAATTCTTACAAATATAATTTTAATTACAATTAATTTCACTAGTAATTAGAATGAAATGTTATATGTGTTGTGCATTTCTTAACGTGATATGGTAGTATTATGTCACAACTAAATAGCGTTGTATTTCACACACTGTGCTTCTTGTCACAATAGTAGAAACACCCAAATTATCTCCCACGTTTATGATAGTATATAGCAGATTTGGATTTATTGGTGTGTTACTCTTATCAGGGGTATAACCAGATTCAACCCTCACATACAAGAATGCCAAAGACGTACCTGGTCTCCGTTCGGGATACCGGTAAGGATGAATCCCGATCGTTAATTACCCGTCGCATGCTCCCACCCGCCACCCATTGAACTATAGTCTGTTTCACGAAAGCTGCCCAAATTTGACGGCCATATAAACAATGCAAAAACCATATTTTTTTTCGATAATATTAAATTAAAGGAAAATTTAAGAATGAGCCTTCTTTTTATTTCGTGAAATTTGGTCAAATATTGATTTTATTGCGAAAACAAAATTTCCCCATGTTAAATCCCCATAGATATCTTCACGGAGTGAAGATGTCTACAGTATGGGGATTTAACATGGGGAAATTTTTTAGAATTTCAGAAATATTGGACCGATTTTTAAAATTAAACTTTTGTTTTCTTAGTTGGATCATTTCCAAGCTATCTAGCTACGTTTCGGAGTCAATTTCCAATTTTTTTGTTTTTTGACTCCTCCCACACTCCTTTACATCTTTTCCCCCCCCATCATGTTAAATTCCCATAGACAAATTAATTTTTTGTAATAAAACCAATATTTGACCAAATTTCACGAAATAAAAAGAAGGCTCATTCTTAAATTTTGCTTTAATTTCATATTATCGAAAAGAATAACTGTTTTTGCATTGCTTATATAGCTGTAAAATTTGGGCAGGTTTAAGAAACCCCTACAGAAACTTTCAAATAGACAGACGGACAGATGTACGATCGTTAGCGAGGGTAATTGTATTAATGTGGAAGGATGTATCGTTACTACCAATTAATGCATGTGTGCAATATGAAAATATTAGCTGAAGGGAAAGAGAAATTATAGGTGACTTGAGAAACTGGTACAAAAACTTTCAAAAAATAAACGGACGGACAGACATGGGCGAAACCTATAGGGCACCGCCGATTCTCAGCGAGGCCCTAATTATGGATTGATATTCATGCCTGTGCGACTTGGATACAGCATCATACCAACAGCACTTTACACAAGGAGACAAAACAAAAACTACCATCATTTCAGGTTTTCACAATTTTATTTTTCATGGACAAATTTATTTTTCATGGACAAATTTATTTTTCATGAAGATATCAAATTGAAGGGGTCAGTGGACCGTTCTTCCATCAACCCCTTGAATAGTCGAACGGTGATCATGTGTGACAAAAAGACTTGAATTGGCTTATTGAGCTTGTGACCTGGCCAGCGTACAGTGTATCGCCAGATAAGTATAAATATATGTACAGTCTGATCAGGGCCTACATGGTTTGCCATCATCTTGGAGGAAACATGCAGGGATTCCGCACTTTCGCAATTGGCGATAAAAAATGACAATTTTGGAAAAATAAATGGCCACTTCAAAAAAAAAAAAAAAAAAAAAAAAAAAAAAAAAAGTGGCGATTTTTTTATTTTCCCCAGCGGAATCCCTGAACATGCCTGATATTAACATGCTGATCAGGCTCTACACTGGAAAAACTCAACTAGCGAAACTGAGCAGAGGCTCGCGGATACACCGGCCGCCACCTGGACCGTCAAATAAAAACTTTAATGCGATTTCTGAAAAAAATTTAATGTAAATTTCAAAGTAATTTGGTCTTGACCTTGGGCATGGGGGCCGCACGGGTGGCGCGGGGAATGAAAATATGGATGATGATGTATGTGAAGTTTAAAGTCTATGGATGAAGTGGTTAGACAACTTTGGAGCACTGAAAAACGTTAATGCAAATATGGACGGACGGACGGACGGAAGTACGGACAGTCGTAATTACGAAAACTATATACCCCCCTCCCCCATAATCAGTCCCATTTTGTCTGGGTAGGTAAATATAACACATGAAAAATGATTATGAATTTTGTTGAGAGTCAAACTTAAACAATAGTGGCCGACCAACTGGTACTCCCGTGTAGCTCGATACTGAGTGAAATGTTTTTGTTTCAGGCATCAAAATGTTGCTTGTATAATGAGAGCTCCAGTGCGTAATTTGGAGATACATTTCTTATTTCTCCATCAAAAATGGCAAGTTGGGAGTGCTTTAGAATCGTCTCAATGAGACGATTCTAAAGGACTCCCAACTTGTCATTTTTGATGAAGAAATAACAAAATTTCACCCCAAGTTGGTCAAATTACGCACCTTAACTGGTGCTTTGATAATCCCTGATCAGATACACGGATTCACCAGTTGATCTAGGCCGTTGATCACAAACCAAACAAGAACACAGGTGGAAGAGTCGGACCTATGACACCAAAAAAATGCCTATTAAAAAAATCCCATTACCCCACCCACTTGGTGTCGTACAGTACCATACGCTATATATAGCGTATGGTACTGTACGAGAACAAGTGGGTGGGGTAATGGGATTTTTTTTAATAGGCATTTTTTTGGTGTCATAGGTCCGAGTCTTCCACCTGTGAACAAGAAATGGCTTTGGTAAGCCGAGGAAACCCCACTCGCTGGCCTTTCACGTATCTGTTTATGAGACCGGCGATTTGGTAGTGCATGTACAATGTTTTTATATAGGTAAAATCGGCAAATTAGCGAGCGGGTCTGTGATACACATATAGGCAAATGGGTGCATGCATTATTGCACTGGAGAATTTTCCAAAAATAAATTTTGATAAAAACTGTATGTGTGCTTAGAAATTTTCATCAAATTTTGATGACGTTTACAGAAATATATTTATCTTTATCAAAATCAAAAGCAGTGAAAAAGTGAAAGAATTTAATGTCCTGCCATAACCTATCTTTTGTTGGTTTAAACATATTTTATTTGTATATAATTTACAAGCAAGGTATCACTAGTAGTATATACAGAATTATACAAATGGGATTGGATTGAAAGCAAGCTTATATAAATCCTCTCCCTATCTTTTATTGAAAAAAAATAAGTAAAACATGAAACACGGTAGCCAATTTGCTTCCCGCATTTTAACCCTTTCAACCCTAAGGAACTGGAATGGACTGTGATATGCTAATGTTCCGACCAATCCAATGGTCACAAAATTATTTTCAGATTCGTCCATTTATGAAAAGGGGGTGTTTTTGTTCTCAAAAATATTAAAATTACTTTAAAAAAGTGCAGATCCTGATGAGACGGCTCGCTACGAGCCGGCTCATCTGGATCTGCACTTTTTGCATAAACCGCTATAGCGGGATTTCGGGTTCAAAGGGTTAAGTTCCCTACAATAAACACTAAGAAATAGCCCATGTTGTGAAAAACTTTATGGAAGTGTTTAACCCTTAGAATGCGGGAACCGAAAATAGTCGTCTGCTGTTAATTCATACTTTGTCTTTTCTCTCAGTAAAAACATGGTTTGGCAGCATTTTAGAATCATTTCCATTGGAAATGATTCTAAAGTGCTGCCAAACCAGGTTTTTGATGAGAAAAATGGAAAATAAAAAATATTAAGCAGACGACACAAATTAGTTCAGCATTGTAAGGGTTATACAGAGATGGGATCTCGGCTTCAAGTCTCGTCCAAAAGACAAGTGGGACGAAAACTACGAAATATTTTTAATGCCGAGACCAGAACTGACCCAATCACCTTTGGTACTGAAGTCCAGTTATGTCACTCACATCGAGTTCAGCCATTGCGTGAAATGCAATTCAACTTCAGGCTTCACTCGCAAACATCTACCACTCACAAATTTATGAGACAAGACATGTGATTTTTTACTTGTGAAATATGCAAAATATTTACAGAAACTGTGACATTTTCTGTAAATGACGCCGAAAGTTGACGAAATGTCCAGAGCAAATGCGGAATTCTATTCCGCATTTGCTCTGAAAATTTCGTCAACTTTCGAAGCCATTTACAAAAACTTCATAAATATTGTTCACGAGATATCACACATCGTCTTTAGTCCTAATCACATGACTTGTCACAAATGCAAAGCATATTGTGATCATAGCAACTAACATAGTCCACAAATTGCACAAAATCAGGGTCCTAGTTCGAGCCACTGCCCGACCCACTCCGCCCGCCAGTGTCCATCTCCTCTTCACTCCTCTTTGCCGGTGATCCTCCCCCGCTGCCCTCTCCCCCACTGTGTGCCCCCTCGTCCCCACTGCCCCCACTAGCGCCTCCACCCCCGCCCTGCTCCTCATCCGAGCTTTCTACAATCTTCGCTCGTTTCTTCTTCGGACCCGTGTCCGATCCCGACTCCTGAAACAAGATCAGATTGTGTCGCAAGACTTTCGTAAACCAAACTTAATGATAATGTTGTTTTCCGAGATACAACACGCTGTGCTCATGTTTCATAGCTTTACAAGCTAAATGTGCCGACATTTACTTCCCTTACTATGCCACTTATTAACACTTTTCATGCTGAGGATACGCCATTATGTTTGCGAAAAATCCTAAATATTTTCCATATATGTGCTCAGAAGTATATGTCGCAACCACCATTTGAACTGTCTCGTTGAGACGGTTCAAATGAGTGGTCACAAAATATACTTTCATCATTGAGAAATAACAAAAATAAAATATTTAATAAATTTTATTCCCGTAACGGTGTATTCTGAAACGAATAGGTTAATAATTGGGCAACACTAACGGCTGGACTAGGTCTACACTAAAACTAGTATCAAAAGGAAAAAGCACATTTATTTTTTATTAAGAACGATGTAGAAAATGAACAAACCTCGTCATCTGAGATCAATTTTTTCGCTTTCATGAGACGTTTCGCGCCCGTTTCTTCTTTATCACTGTCGTAGGCCTCTTCGCTGTCTGACGAGTAGATGTTTGGCCGGTCTGAAATACAAATGTTGTTGTGAATGGAGAAAATGGGACTTATGGGTTTTGCAACCATACTCTCAAGTAACATGCAAGACAAAAATACAAGGTGATCGCCGGGGAGTGTGTCACTACGAAGGTCAAGGTCACAATATGAGGAAGTCCAAAATTATTGATACGACGGTCACCAAGGTCAAGTTCACACAACTGACACCTGGTGGATAGCCATCACAGTGAGGAAGGAAGCTATTGGTGAAGTTTGGTAATGATCCGAATAACGGATCAAGAGATATTCAACATTTGGACATACATCAAAAACTGACACAAAAGTCAAAGTCAACAAGATGACTGTCAAGGTCACCGGAATGACACTGGATGAATAGCTATCAATGTGAGGAAGCTATTTGGTAATGATATGACTAGCGGATCAGGAGATATTCAACATTTGGACGTATGCCCAAATTGTTGACACCAAAGTGAAGGGCGTCAAGGTCAGCCAAATAACACTGGTAGATATTCATGAATGTGAAGAAGCTATTGATGAAGTTTGGAGATAATCTGACTAACGTATCAGGAGATATTCAACATTTGGATGTACGTCCAAAATTATTGACATGAATGTCAAGGTCACCATGGACCCGAGCAAGAGACTGAATGGATAGCCATCAATGGGAGGAAGCCATTGATGAAATTTGGTAAAGAATCCGACTAACGGACCAGGAAGTATTCAATATCTGGACGTATGCACAAAATTATGGACACAAAGGTTAAGGTCACCAAGGTCACCCGAATGAGTGGGTGGATAGCCATCAATGTGACAAAGCTATTGGTAAAATTTGTAATGATCCGACTAACGGATCAAGAGATATAGGAAATTTGGCTGTGTCCAAAATTTACGCCCCAAATTGTTGACGACAACGACAATGCTGACGCCGGAATTGCAGGGTTTCCACTGGAGAAAATAAAAAATTGGCCACTTTTCTTTTTGTAAAGCGCGCGCGAAAATTATTATAGGAATGAATGGCCTTTTTGTGGAATTTATCGGGGTATAAACTTGGAAAAGTCGCGGGAATACTGGACGAAGGCCGGAAGTTTATATCCCCGATAAATTCCACAAAAAGGCCATTCATTCCTTATAATTCCAGCATTTGAAATAAATTCATCAAGAAAATGTGTTTATTTTCCGTTTTCTTAAGAATTATTTTAACTGAGCCTCACGATTACGGAAAGTAGTTCGGCGTGGGAGTTTACTGGGATATAAATTTTGGACAGAGACTTGCTACGGACCAAAACAAATATATACATACATGTACAGTGGATCTACTGAGAACAATTAAACATGGTATCATTATGTTTATTTTGTTGATTTTTTTCACACATCATTCATGATAAGATTTGACACATTGTGATAAATGAGAAATAAAATTAAATACATGTCATTTGACATAATACAGCATTATTTTCAACTTTCATTCAACATCACTTCCATACATTAGTGTTAGAATTAAATTTTTGTCGGGTCCGAACTTATTCGGGAATGAAGTCGGGATTTAGCAGACAAATTCTCACTAAATAAGTACCTGTTTCTGCTATTGTTGGTATTAGCAGAAACATTAAAGTCTGTAGTCTGTAAATCCATCGATATTTATCGATGGCATTGACCTTTTATGACGTTTAAAGCCAAATAAACACAGTATTGACAGTTCGGAGATCCGGACTTGAATGAATCTGATTGGATGAAATTTAACAGATCAAATCACAGATGACATCACTGCTGCACGTGACCCGTGACAATCACAATAGAATACACACAATGTTTCACATGTTTAGATAAGAAAGCTGTGTTTGTAAACAATTGTGTCTCACGTGTTGGGGATTATTGATTTATTCATTGGAAAACGTAGAGTTATAGACGGCAGATAGGGAAAATCCAGGTATGGCTGCCGGGTCGGAAAATTGTAACTAGATATTTTTTTCCGCCAAATCAGATTTTTTTTCGCCACTTTCTTTTTAATTCGCCAAATGCGAATGTGGCAATCGCCAGCGGAAACCCTGGAATTGTGACTGCTACGTCTCACTTTCCACTATCGTGGGTGAGACAAAAATGTACCTGAAGGTCAAACCAGGGACGAACTTGTTTTTGGTGGCGGATATGAAGATGTCACAGTATTAAGGTGAACCTGTAAGTATATTTCTAGCTATCACAGAATGACAACTAAATTGTGCCGGTAACACAACCCACCTTTCCGCTGCTTGAACTTGTTTTTGATGGCGGTGATGGAGACGTCCTCTTCATCATCGTACTCATCGTCCCCGTCCAGGTAGCCCGAAGTGAGGCCCTTCGCGTGGGCCCGCTCCCGCACACGACGCTTCATGCTCTCACGCTTCGTCGACGCCCGCAGTCGCTCCTCCTCTTTCTACAATGGAAAGAAAGAGTGAACGCACAAATAAATACATGCGCAGTATAGTGCCAAAGGCCGCAATCGCACTTCCTCTTTCTACAATCCAATGGCAAATAATTAAGTCTTCTGTCAACATTGATGCTGCACTCCGCACCAGTAGCCTATTTCACCAACATTGCAAAGTATACTTATCTAGCATAGTATGCTTTGAGGGTGAAATTTTCAATTTAAGGATAAATTTATTAATTGTTATTATACTGAATTTATTACATTATCACAGCCAAAATGGCTGTGATAATGTAATAAATTCAGTATAATAATTCCGCATACTTCTAATAATCAAATATATGCAGTCGTTCGTTCTATATATGAAATAATCCATTTCAGGAAAAATAAATGATTGCTCCCTCAAAGTATACTTTGCTAGATAAGTATACTTTGCAATGTTGATGAAATAGGCTACAGGAGACTATGGGTTCTGTCAAGCCCGTCGACACGGTGGCGGGTCAATATAAAGTAAAACAAATAATAAAAAAAATAATATTTTGGATACCTAGCTCAGGGATTCCGCTGGGGAAAATAAAAAAATCGCCACTTTTTTTTTTTTTTTTTTGAAGTGGCGATTTTTTTTCAAAAATTGTAATTTTTTATCGCCAATTGTTTATTTTTATCGCCAATTGCGGAATTCCTGCTAGCTGTAGCGACGGATATGATGATCATCGAAAACCAATGTTAGATTAGACAGAAATTGCTGTTATTAATGAATTCCAACAAGGTTGTTGTGAAAACATTGCAAATGAAGAAAATATACATGGTCTGATGTGATACCGTATTAATTACAGTGGGGCGCATCCAATCTGGTTAGCTGGGGACCTCACAGGGTGTCCTATTTATAGTCTCTCAGAGCTCCAGATAAGCTGCGTATTTGCTTAAATACCCAATTAAAATTTCCAAAAACCCAATCGAAATCAGAAGTAGCGATTATCAAAAAGCAATAACAATTTTGTGGTACCCTCATCATGCTGCAGAAAACAATAAACAGACCACAAATATAGCATAATTTGCTTATTTTCAATGAAAACACATCTTGGTATTTCATTAGAATTGTCTCCAAGGAGACAATTCCAAGGAGACAATTCTAATGAAATGCCAAGACATGTTTTCATTTCGATGCAAACTATTCAATAATTGCTGTCTGTTGAAGTGTAAACAGTAGTGTTATTTTATTTTACCCAATTAACATTTTGAAATACCCAAATGCATCAGAAATGATGGGAGTGAAAATACTCAATTACTAATTCCTTATCTGGAGCCCTGGTCTCTACTGCATAGAGAACCAGCGTGCCAAACATCACATTATATGCATGTGAAGAAGGGGAGATAACTCACCATTAAAAATCAATGGAGATTTTCCTCTTGTCATGACAAAAACATACAGTGAATTTGATTAATGCTTTGAACCTGAAAGCCTGCTATAGCGGTTTATGCAAACAGTGCAGATCCAGATGAGCCGGCTCGTAACGAGCCGTCTCATCAGGTTCTGCACTTTTTGAAAGTAGTTTTCATATTTTTGAGAACAAAAACACCCCATTGTCATATTAAAATGGACTAGTCAGAAAACCATTTTGTGACGGTTGGATTGGTTACAAAATTAACATATCAAAATCCTTTCCAGTTACTTAAGGGTGAAAGGGTTAAGATCCATCAAATACAATTGTTTCAAGGACAAGACCGACCGCCCACACAAGGTGAATACACAACACATCAGAGCGTGCGTAAATAAATTCCCGCCTACACTGAATATATATTGGATGGCATGGCTGACGAGTGAAATTTACATAGTTTACTGACCTTGATCATTTCAGATCTGTGAGATTCGGGGTCGCGACCCGATATAGGCAAGACCTTGACCTTCTGTTTCTTCGTTGACCTATCTGCCAGGGACAAGGTCATCTTTCTATGGGTGAACGATTCTGTCGAATGGGGTCTGAAAAAAGATTGAGTTAAGCCTTACAAGGTGCACCGGTGGGATACAAATATTGTTGTCTGATCAGCAGGGGTCAACATTAGCACTGAACACTAATGAAACAGCAACTTGACTCGCAACAGAAATTCTCCTGACCTTGGGCTAGCAGCCCAAGGTCAGTTGAATTTCTGTTGAGGCTCAAAGTTGCCATTTGATTAGTCCACTAGGCATGGAAGTTTCAATTAAAGCTTGCTTAGGTTTTAGTGATTTTCTTTGTGCAAAACGTTGAATTTGCCAGTTTAACACAGTATAATCCAAGTAATGTCTTGCTACAGATAGGAAATTGAACATTGCATATTGTTACCCCATCATTTGCTTATTAATTGCTTTTTTAAATTGCAATTGAGCTTAAACAAAGCAATGTCATGTCACACCGCCAACTTCTGCCAATTCTAGTCCTGCAGTCCGGTACCCTGCCTTACAAACAGGTGGTTGAAGTATCTCTGTGTGTTTCACATCATGTTGCTTAATTAAAACTATGAAATGTGATATCAAGCCGAGAAATTCTGCCAATTGACAGAATTTGTCGGTTTGACGCGCATCAAGGATCACGCTGAAGTTCATCAACCTATTGATAAGACCAGTTTATTGTACCCACTTACCTGAAGGAGAGTTTGGTTTTGAAGATAGACTGGCCCTGCAGTCCGGTACCCTGCCTCACAAACAAGTGGTTGAAGTCGCCCTGTATCGGCATCGTGTGGATGTCGAAGATTTCTTCACCCAGATGCAACGACATACTGTAAATATAGAATATACCCATAATGTGTAGAAAATATTAAATTTATCACACGTGTGTGTATATAATTAACATATTTTTCTCCAGTAACCAGTTCATATTTCTTGCACTGTTTACTAGACGAAAATGTTTATGCAGTATCTTCTGCACACAGGTGGAAGACTCGGACCTATGACACCAAAAAAATGCCTAGTAAAAAAAATCCCATTACCCCACCCACTTGGTCTCGTACAGTACATAACGTTAATTCACGTTATGTACTGTACGAGACCAAGTGGGTGGGGTAATGGGATTTTTTTGAATAGGCATTTTTTTGGTGTCATAGGTCCGAGTCTTCCACCTGTGCTTGTGCATGGAGCTAAATGGGAATATGTCGGGAATCAGGTGTTTATTTGGATGTGAAATATTTTACACCGGCGCGGAGTGCAGCACAAGTGAAACAGCTCAGCTGATTCGATTGTTGATAACGAGTCCATGACAGTCCCATTATTCCACTGGCCCCATCATTTGTGGCTGGAGAAATGGGGCTTATGGGTTTTGCGACCAGTGTAGATCAAGATCAGACTGTGCGGATATCAGACTGTGCATCCGCACAGTCTGATCAGGATCTGCAATGTTTGCGATTCTGTCAATGAAGCTTCTAACAAGCAACAAGCAATATAGCTCATTGTCAGGCTACAGGAGTGTGGTATTTGATCAGGAGTCAAACTGGTCACAAGCCCAGAAGCCCCATTATTTCACTGATCCCATCATTCGTGTGGGTCTCCGGTATATACCTGCCATCAGACCAGCGGACGACGCGAGCGTTGCTCTCCCGTTGAGCTTTTCTCGTGATTTCATCCATGATCTCGTTTCCATCCTCGTCCTTAATCGTCCGCCAGCGGATAGTGTTCTCAACCTACAATAGGCAATACAGGCTAGTGTCTCGATATAATCAGGCAAAACTAGCCGAGGAATTCTAACCGTTTCCGATTCAAGTGTGATAAATGGAAATTATCAAACACGTTCCTACCATTTCCGAGCTGAGTCTGAAGTATGTAAAATTGAGAATACCAGGCTAGTGTTTTTTTATTTAAGTATTTAGGCAACACTACATTTTTTACACTTTTTAGCCTGGCCTGAAAATATGTAAATAACGAAAGTGAAAGTGAATGGGTTTAACGTTCCAGCAACAGGTAAGGTCATGTAGAGACGGGACCATAGTTTAAAGTCTCATCCGATAGACCAGAGGGATGGAAATACTATGAAAATATTTGTCATGCCCTAGGGTAGGTTTTGAACTCACAACTTTCAGTATTGAAGTCCTGGGGCCCGTTTCACAAAACTTTGTACGACTAAAATGTTTGTAAGTGCAAATTTAGGATCGTCTCAATTGGTGGATTTACATGTATTGAGCATAGGCTGCATATGCAGCCTATGCTCAATAAATGTAAATCCATAATTGTTTACAAAAACATTGTGAATGTGAATTTACAGGCAATCATAATTTTGCACTTACAAACATTTTAGTCGTACAAAGTTTAGTGAAACGGCCTCCCTGTATTTTACCCCTGAGCCACAGCCCATCCCTGTAACTAACGAACAGAGCTCCAGCTAAGGTGCGTAATTTGGAGGTAAATTTCTTATTTCTTCATCAAAAATGGCAAATTGGGAGTCCTTTAGAATCGTCTCGTTGAGACGATTCTAAAGGACTCCCAATTTGCCATTTTTGATGAAGAAATAACAAAATTTCACCGCAAGTTGGTCAAATTACGCACCTTAACTGGAGCTATGACGAATTAGTCTTTTGATATCAAATTTATCAGGCAAGGCTAAGAAATGCGTCACAATTCCAAGCCCCGACCACCACTACCACCACGTCCCTGGATCATGTACCTTCAATTTACAGCGAGTGCGGCCCTCCTCGTCCAACACTTCATCTTC
The DNA here is from genome assembly GCA_029237695.1 of Conchocele bisecta. Classification (NCBI taxonomy): domain Eukaryota; kingdom Metazoa; phylum Mollusca; class Bivalvia; order Lucinida; family Thyasiridae; genus Conchocele; species Conchocele bisecta. Next base: position 66,616,931 of record CM055277.1, read on the forward strand.
ATCAATCTCATCTTCGTAAGTCTGTTCATCAAACGGTCTACAAACACATGGTGCCACCAGTCATACACTCCTGTAGCCTGATAACAATCTTCGTCATACCGCAGACAAAACTCGTGTTTTGATTGGTCAGCTTGACTGGTAGTATGAGACCTTATTACTTAGATATCAATTTTTGCCTAGAAATTGCCTGTATTTGCCTACAGCAATAACATACACAGTCCAGGCTGATACGGCGTGTTTTCCAGTCTGATACTGAAACTTCTAGTCTGATACTGCCATTTCTAGTCTGATACCATCGTTGCTAGTCTGATACCGCCGTTTCCAGTCCGATATCATGTCTCGCGCGCGTATTAAACCAGTTCCTTTGGGCATGCGCATTGCGTATGTTTACTTTATCGGCTGAGTAAATTTTGACATATGCCGGGAATTTAAATTTGTAGGCTCTTCATCATTCAATCATGGATAACTGTATAGATTTTGATATAGGATTATCACAAATGCCGGATGATTGATATTGAAATTGATATCTAAGTAATTTAAGTAATAAAGACGTTAATACGTGGCTTGTTTGATATCGGCCTAGGTATCGGCCCAAAGTAACTTGGTATCAGCCCGAGACCGAACTAAATATTACCTGTCAAGCCCGTCAATATGAATTTCAACTTGTTTATGTCGGGATGACGTCAGATAATATTTGTAACGTCATGACGTTGTGCCATTTTGTGCAATTCTTCTGCGACGTTATGCATGTACCAGTGCACTTATAAAGCTAAATTCTGGAGAAACATAAAATCTGCGGTACGACAAATACGTTATTGCGATTCTACACAGTCAGTATAGTGTCATATTGCACGTCTGAAGCAATATCATTCTTGGGTGAATATAGATTCAGACGGGCAATATGACACCATATTGACCGTACAATCACAATAACTTAAAATTGTGCTGGTTAGAAGCATGACAGGTGTTTCACTGATGGAATGGCAAACAGTGCAGATACTGATCAGACTGTGCGGATGCACAGGCTGATCTGGATCTACACTAGTCCCCCTGTATGGGAGATTACTATGTGTTAAGCACTGAAATTACAACAATAGCATCGTTATTACTAATTGCCTGGCCGGCAGCCTTGATAATATTTTTTTTTACACATTTGTCTTAATGCAAACAAGGTGAAGTCCTCGATGACCTTGACCTTGGGTGGTCGGATGAGGGTTGTATGCAAAACAAGGCACCATCCATAAACACACATTGTGGCTAAATATTATCAAAATTGGTGAAGTGATTCAGGAGTTATTGAAAAACGAAAGGTGTTACAAATGTACGCACGCACATACCGGTACATGGACTAAAGCTATATCCCTCCTCCTTGCCTATCTGCAAGAGGACAATAAAGACAGCATCCTGATCCGATGCCAGGCATCCATAATACACTTAATATGATTAGCAATAATCTTACTACTTTTATAATGGGTACAACCAGATTCAACTCACAAGTAACAAGAGCTGTAGGAGAACAGCATAGCTCGACTACGACGGTTGTCGATGTACACATAGCTTGACAAAGAAGGTAGCTGCGGCCTGCATACAAACCTTAACCAAGGTTGACTAAAAACATTAACCAAGGGAAACTAGAAATGTGGCCTGTCGGCACACGAATACCCCCACTGGCAGCCAAAGAAAACGAGGCATTTTTGATTATAAGCCATTAAGCCGAGCGTTAAGGTTTCAAACGCATCAAGTCTGTGACCATGACCCTGGGCATAGTGTGATAATCCATGCATCGGTGTAGAAGATATAGAGCGGAAGGGAATTTCAATAGGTTTGACCTTTGACCTTCAACTATGACCTTGACCTTGGACGTAGGTGCGTGGTTATTGATCGAGACACACCTTCTCATCCTGAGAAACATTTGTGCCAAGGCATTTGATAATCCATGCATCGGTGTAGAAGATATAGAGCGGAAGGGAATTTCAATAGGTTTGACCTTTGACCTTCAACTGTGACCTTGGACGTAGGTGCGTGGTTAGCAATTTGATAATCCATGCATCAGTGTAGAAGATATAGAGCGGAAGGGAATTTCAATAGGTTTGACCTTTGACCTTGAACTGTGACCTTGACCTTGGACGTAGGTGCGTGGTTATTGATCGCGACACACCTTCTCATCATGAGAAACATTTGTGCCAAGCCATTTGATAATCCATGCATCGGTTCAGAAGACATAGAGCGGAAGGGAATTTCAATAGGTTTGACCTTTGACCTTCAACAGTGACCTTGACCTCGGACGTAGGTGCTTGGTTATTGATCGCGAAACACCTTCTCATCGTGAGAAACATTTGTGCCAAGCCATTTGGGAATTTCAATATTTTTGACCTTTGACCTTCAACTGTGACCTTGACCTTGGATGTAGGTGTGTGGTTATTGATCGCGACACACCTTCTCATCCTGAGAAACATTTGTGCCAAGGCATTTGATAATCCATGCATCGGTGTAGAAGATATAGAGCGGAAGGGAATTTCAATAGGTTTGACCTTTGACCTTCAACTGTGACCTTGACCTTGGACGTAGGTGCGTGGTTATTGATTTCGACACACCTTCTCATCATGAGAAACATTTGTGCCAAGCCATTTGATAATCCATGCATCGCTGTAGAAGATATAGAGCGGAAGGGAATTTCAATAGGTTTGACCTTTGACCTTCAACAGTGACCTTGACCTTGGACATAGGTGCGTGGTTTTCCAAGTATGGTTGCTGTAGGCCCAGGAGTATTCCATATACAAGCTTGAGTGAAAACCGTAACCAAGGGGAGATAACTAAGTAATCCAAGGATAAAAGTAGGTCAAGGTCAAATATAGGTCAGGGATTATTGATGTACATCACTAGGAGATGAAGTTGTCCAAGTATGGTTGATGAAGGCCCAGAAGTATTCCATATGCAAGCTTGACTATAAACATTAACCAAGTAATTCAAGGTTAAATGTAGGTCAAGGTCAAATATAGGTCAGGGGTTGTTGATGTACATCACTAGGAGATGAAGTTGTCCAAGTATGGTTGGTGTAGGGCCAGGAGTATTCCATCTACAAGCTTGATTAAAAACGTTAACCAAGGGGAATTAAGTAATTCAAGAGGAAATGTAAGTCAAGGTGAAATATAGATCAGGGGTTGTTGATGTACATCACTAGGAGATGAAGTTGTCCAAGTATGGTGGGTGTAGGGCCAGTAGTATTCCATATAGAAGGTTGACTAAAAACCTTAACCAAAAGGAATTAAGTAAGTAATTGAAGAGGAAATGTAGGTCAAGGTCAAATATAGATCAGGGGTTATTGATGTACATACCTATGAGAAAAGGTTGTCGAAGTATGGTGTCTGGATGCACAATAGTATTCAATGTACAAGCTTGAAAAAAAACCTTAACCAAGGTTGACTAAAAACCTTAACCAAGGGGAATTAAGTAAGTAATTCAAGAGGAAATATAGGTCAAGGTCAAATATAGATCAGGGGTTATTGATGTGCATCACTAGGAGATGAAGTTGTCCAAGTATGGTGGGTGTAGGGCCAGTAGTATTGCATATACAAACTTGACTAAAAACCTTAACCAAGGTTGACTAAAAACGTTAACCAAGGGGAATTAACCAAGTCATTCAAGAGGAAATGTAGGTCAAGGTCAAATATAGATCAGGGGTTATTGATGTACATCACTAGGAGATGAAGTTTTCCAAGTATGGTGGGTGTAGGGCCAGTAGTATTCCATATACAAGCTTGACTAAAAACCTTAACCAAGACGTGACGGTGACGCCGACTCCGGGGTGACAACATAAGCTCTACTTATTCTTCGAATAGTCGAGCTAATAAAAATGAAGCCAAAAATGTACCTGAAGGCCAAACCAGTGATATAGGGATTCCGGTAAGGATGAACCCCATCGTTAAATTTACTCTTCACATGCTCCAAACCTGCTACCCATCCAGGGGGCCGTTTCACTAAACTTCCTACGACTAAAATGTTCGTAAGTGCAAAATTATGATAGTCTGTAAATTTCACATTAACAATGTTTTCTTGTAAATAATTGTTGGATTTACATTTATTGAGCATAGGCTGCATATGCAGCCTATGCTCAATAAATGTAAATCCATCAATTGAAATTTGCAGACGATTCTAAATTTGCGCTTACGAACATTTTAGTCGTAAGAAGTTTAGTGAAACGGCCCCCAGAACAGTTGAAATATTGTACTGATTCAATATATGTTGACTATGCCGTGCACCTTTACATTGGAAAATCGCAGAATAAAACAACAATATCTACCTGGTCTCCACACTGAGAAAGTTAGGCAATTTGACGTAGTGTAGTGCCTTGCCCAGGTCTGTCTTTATCCGCGGGATTTCCACCTCGATCCGTGTCTCTGGCGCCTCTTCTGGTTCCCGGTTCTCATCGTCAGACCCCCGCTGTAACAGGGAACCGAACATATTGAATTTGTTACAGGCAACCGAACATATCGATTCAGAGTGTCAGACAATGATCTATAATATTTGAAGGGGAGAGTGGATGAAGGAGGCTAAGTCCTTTTATGGACTTACAGAGGCATCGGAACTGGGGCGGAAGGGGCGATATTTGGACCATTTTTTTTTTTTGCTGTCAGTTTGGGATCGGGGCGTGATAGTGATTTGGGTAAACAAACACCCTGTGTAATGTAGTGTCCTCGTAATAAAATGTTAATTCGATTATGTAATTTCAAATGTAAAATATTGACTTTACCGAGCGCGGGAACAGCAACATTCCTGACAACTGACTTTAATATGTTGTTTTTTTTTTGTTTTTTTTTGTAATACATGTACATACTAAAACAGATTACACACATGCAAAATGATATAGTATAAGTATACTATTGGTATTTGCATTTTGAACACTTCCAAATATGTATAGATGGTGAAACCTCATACAAATCAGACAAACCTTTTTAATAATTGTCATAAAATTACCATTGAATTACCCCTTTTTACCAGTGCTTTTGCAACAAAAATGTGTACGAGATACCTACTAAGGTTGTCTCTTAAATGCAGGAAATGCCATCTTGAATTCAAAAACTTCCGGGGGGGAGGGGGGGGGGATGCCCCCGGAGCCCCCTAGCTCTACCTCGCTTCACTCGGGTCGACTGCCACCTCCCCAATATTAATTTGCTTCCGACGCCTCTGAATTAGCCTCTTTTTTCTAATGACCCATTCAGCTGTGACGGAACCAGACATATTGATTCAGTTTCTGTGTCAGATAACAATCTATATTACCTGCTACCCATGTGTTGTCACTGAAGTAATGGTCATTTTAGTAGCTCTATAATATTTGAAGGGGTCATTGGAAGAATGGTGCCAAGCCAAGCCCCCAGTTTTCCACTGATCCCTTCAGCTGGGACAAGGAACCAGACGTATGGAATCAGTTTTCGTGCCAGAAAATGATCTTTAACCCGTTGGACCCGAAAGCCCGCTATATCGGTTTATGCAAACAGTGCAGATCAAGATGAGCCGGCTCGTAACGAGCCGTCTCATCAGGATCTGCACTGTTTGAAAGTAATTTTCATATTTTTGAGAAAAACAAATACCCCCTTTTTATAAATGGAATAGTCTGAAAATCATTTTGCGATGATTGGATTGGTTGCAAAACGAACATATCGCAGCCCATTCAGTTACTTGGGGGTGAAAGGGTTAATATTTGATGGGATTCAGTGGAAGAAGTTCAATGAGGATGAGAAGTGAAATCGAGGCCCTGTCTAGTACATGGCTAACTGTTACCGAGATGTTAGGTCAGAGCTCCAGATAAGCTGTGTATTTGCTTAAATACCCAATTAAAATTGCCAACAACCCAATTGAAATCAGAAGTAGCGAGTATCATAAAGCAATAAAAATGCTGTTGTACCTTTATCATGCTGAGAAATATTACATTCAAGAGAAAATCCTGATTTTTTTGTTTAAATTGAACAATACTGACAAACACTGCAGATCCCGATGAGCCGGCTCGTTACGAGCCGGCTCATCGGGACCTACAGTGTTTGTACAGGTCGAGTTAAGCTCAATCAGCGACTTTTACATTTGTTCCTGTCCTACCTCATCATCACCGCGTCTCACTATGTCCCCTTCGTCCGACTTCTGATCGTCGTCGTCCGAGCTGATGTCTTCCGCGTCTCCAAACAACTCCTCAACCGTCGCTGCAAGCAAATACAAATTAATTAACCAATTACAGACGGGATACAATTATACCATGTAGTATGAAAATTTGAGAAAATAATTCCTAATTTCTTTATTTCACCTCGAAAGTATATGTTATTACCACTCATTTGAACCATCTCAAAAAGGTCATATAAAGCGCAGCATGGATGTGTGGCATTTGGCCACAAGTATGATGTATTGAAATATTGAAGCAAACCATCAAGGGATATAGAAGTTATAACCAAATTTAGAGACTCAGGCAAAGTTCTTAATGTGTGAAAAAGTTCAAAGGTGTGAAGGTCAAAAGGTCATGGGTCATATTAAAGGCAGCGTGGATGTGCGAGGTTTTTTCCACAAGTATGCTGTGTTGAAATATTTAAGTAATCCTTCAAGGGATATAGAAGTTATGACATAATTGAGAAACTATGGCGAACTTCTTAATGTGTGAAAAAGTTCAAAGTTGCGAAGGTCAAAAGTTCAAGGTCATATTAAGGTCAGCATGGATGTGTGGCATTTGTCCACAGGTATGCTGTGTTGATATATTTAAGCAATCCTTCAAGGGATTTAGAAGTTATGACATAATTGAGAAACTCCCGCAAACTTCTTAATGTGCCATACACACAGACGGACGGACTCACTGACACACAGTCCAAACACAAACACTATATGTCTCCGGCGCTACCGACACCGGGGGCATAAAAATGTTGTTTATTCAAATACTAGTAGCTAGTGGTCATACCTTCCAGCCATTATCCAGTATTGCTGGATTTATAAAAGGCTTAACCCCGATGAATTCTGAGAAATGTCATTTACTCCTACACTGGTGCTATGTGGTTGTACCTGTTATTTGCTCCCCACCCTCAAGGTCAGATAATCCATCGTCACTTTCCACGATCGTTCGTTTCCTCCTGCCAATTATAGAATCATCGGAGTCCGAATCGAGGATCTTCTTTGGACTTCTGGTTTCTGACAGGCTACGTGATCTGCTGCGGGATCTGCTACGCGATCTAATGGAACCAAAATAAACAGATTTCACGAAAATCATTATAGGAATGAATGGCATTTTTGTGGAAGTTAATGGGGGAATAAACTTGGAAAAGTCGCGGGAATTCTGGACGAAGGCCGGAAGGCCTCGTCCAGTATTCCCGCGACTTTTCCAAGTTTATTATAGGAATGAATGGCCTTTTTGTGGAATTTATCGGGGTATAAACTTGGAAAAGTCGCGGGAATACTGGACGAAGGCCAAGTTTATATCCCCGATAAATTCCACAAAAAGGCCATTCATTCCTTATAATTCCAGCATTTGAAATAAATTCATCAAGAAAATGTGTTTATTTTCCGTTTTATTAAGAATTATTTTAACTGCGCCTCACGGTTACGGAAAGTAGTTCAGTGTGGGGAATTTACTGGGATATAAATTTTGGACAAAGACTTGCTACGGGTCAATCAAATGTTAGGGAATTGTGTAAATATTTTTGTGCTGGAATTACTAACCCTTTCACCCCTAAGTAACTTGAATGGATATTTATATGTTAATTTCCAGACCAATCCAATCGTGACAAACTGATTTTCAGACTAGTCCATTTACGATAAGGTGGTGTTTTTGTTCTCAAAACTGTGAAAATTACTTGCAAAAAGTGCAGATCCTCATGAGACGGCTCATTTGGATCTACACTATTTGTCAATACCACTATACAGGCATGTATGTTGAAAAAACTCTGATAAAACGAACTCCTCGGGACCTCTAAAAACAGTTTTCTCTATCCAAGGTTCACTGTATGCAGGGCTCCAGATAAGATGCGTATTGGCATATTTTACGCACTTATTCTAGCAGAATACGCACCGATTATCAAGTGGGAGTACAAAATACTCACCTCAATGTGAAAATACGCACTGTAAACACTATAAAAAAGTTAAAATTTACTTTAAATAGCTGAGCTGCTGCAAAGCAAACACTGTTTGTTTTTTTGCAGCTCAAATAAGTGAATTTTTAATGTGTTTTGTATATTTTTTTTATCATTTGTTCCCTATTTAATAAGGAAAAAAATCAATCATATGTATTTGTAAATGTAAAATACAAATTTAATTTGAAATCTGGGGGTATAATACTCTTCAGATACAAAACTTATCTAGCTCTGTGTATGCATACAACTAATTTTGTTATGACACATAACAAATATGTTTTCATTTTTTTTTTCGAAAATTGTAATTTGTTATCACTTCGTCCAGTATTCCTGCGACTTTTCCAAGTTTATATCCCCGATACATTCCACAAAAAGGCCATTCGTTCCTTATAATTCCAGCATTTGAAATGAATTCATCAAGAAAATGTGTTTATTTTTTTAAGTTTTCTTAAAGAATTATTTTAACTGCACCTCACGGTTATGGAAAGTAGTTCGGCATGGAGTTTACTGGGATATAAATTTTGGACAGAGACTTGCTACAGAACAATCAAATGTTAGGGAATTGTGTAAATATTTTTGTGCTGGAATTATATATAGATGTACCTGTGGCTGGGACTCCCGGAGGCGTCACTCTTGGCCGGGCTTCTCACTGGGCTACCCGAGTGGGCACTCTTTGGACTAGCAGGCGCACTGCCAGAGTGGGCACTTCTAGGACTGCCTTGGGAGCTTCCTGAGTGGGCACTCCTTGGACTACCCGAGTGGGCACTTCTTGGACTGCCAGAGTGGGACCTCCTAGGGCTTCTTGAGTGGCCACTTCTAGGGCTGCCTTGGGGGCTGCCTTGGGGGCTTCCCGAGTGGGCACTAAATGGACTACCCGAGTGGGCACTCCTTGGACTACCCGAGTGGGCGCTCCTTGGACTACCCGAGTGGGCACTCCGTGGACTACCCGAGTGGGCACTCCTTGGACTAGCTGAGTGTGCACTCCTTGGACTGGCTGAGTGGGCACTCCTTGGACTACCCGAGTGGGCACTTCTTGGACTACCAGAGTGGGCACTCCTTGGACTAGCCGAGTGTGCACTCCTTGGACTGGCTGAGTGGGCACTCCTTGGACTACCCGAGTGGGCGCTGTGTGGCGTGCCGGGCGCACTACCTGAATGCCCACTCAAAGGGCTCCCTGACCTACTCCTGTCACTCCTCGGGCTATGCGAACCCTCCCTTTGTGGTGACCTTGACCCACTCCTGGCGGGACTGACCGACCCTTCTCTGCTCCGTGTGGGGCTGGCCGAGCCCTCACTGTGCGGGGATGGTGACCTACTCCGGGGCGGCGATACGGAGCCCGCCCTGCTGCCCGGGCCCTCAGACCCTGACCGGTGTCCACTGGGCGACACGGACCGGCTACGACTTGGACTGTGGGAGCCCTCGCGCACCGGGCTTACCGATCCTGAAATACGGAGAGGTTTATACAATACCATAATTATTCTAATAAACGACCCCGGGGCTACGTAATTTTCTGAAGTACTTTAGCATTATAATTGCATAAAAACACAGAAATTCGACTTGAGATTTGACTGAAAATATAGAAGAGGGTCTACTAGAAAATTGTTTGTAAAACAAAATGCCATCGTTGTTGTATACAACAGCAATCATTGAGTGAGTGATTGGATAAAAAATTATTGTCAGTATGAAGAGAATCGGCCAAAAACCAAGTAGTTCGCCGGATAAGGGAAAAAATATATTCCGAGTCGAAAAAAAGGGCATAACTGTGGATAGAACGGTGGGACAGAGAAAACATTTACATTACGCACTCTTGCACTTGATGGTTGGTGTGTATACTGAGTATGAAGAGAACAGGCCAAAAACTGTAGAAGTCGGACAAGGCAAAAATAATATTTTCGAAAAAGGGGCATAACTGCGTATGGATCAGTAGAACAGCCAAAATGTTTACGTTACACACTCCTGCACTTGATGGTAGAGCTGTAGACCGAATATGAAGAGAATCTGCCAAATAATGTAGAAGTAGTTTGCCAGATAAGGAAAATTGTCTACCGACAGACGGACAGACAGGGTAAACACTATAATGCACTATCGTTGTGGTGGCATAATAAATACGGTATTCTTTTGAGTCTGTGATTGGGAAAATGGGGCTTACAGGATTTGTGACCAGGCTACAGAAGTGTGTGATTTCATCATGAGCTCAGAGCTTCAGTTAAGATGCGTAATTTAACCAAATATTGAGGTATTTTTGTTAGTTCTTCACCAAAAATGGTAAGTTGGGAGTTCTTTAGAATCGTCTCACTGAGACGATTCTAAAGCATTCCCAACTTGCCATTTTTTGTTGAAGAAATAAAATTCCCCCCAAAGTTGATCAAATTACGCACCTTAACTGGAGCTCTGGAGCTACAGCACACTTCTGTAGCTTGATAACGATCTACATGTATATTGCATGTTAGAAGCATGACAAGTGTTTCATTGATGGAATGGCGAACAGTGCAGATCCTGATCAGAAAGCGGATGCACAGGCTGATCTGGATCTGCACTGGTCGCAAAACCCATAAGTCCTAATTTCCCAGTCACAACCACATTTCATAATGCAGAGCTCCCAATGGAGAGGAATTCAATAAGATAGCAATCTTTCATTCCTCTTTTCACTGCTGGTATACCCACAATAGATTTATGTAAATTATTATTATTGTATGGTTATACCATGCAGGGCTCCAGATAAGCTTTGTGTCTAAAGAGTACTGTGGACCCTGATTTCAAATTAAATGTGTATTTAATTTTTTTGCAAATGAATTACTGAATTTATCACATGTTTTTTGCTGCGAGCCTCTCACAGCTTATGTAACCGGTTCTCAAAATACAGTCAGATATCACGGCACTATTTTTTCTTGTGGCGTGTATGTATACATCTTGTATCTAGGTCATTGTTAACGACTTGTTTTATATGTTATTTTACATTTCACATTTATTAGAATGTATATCTTTGGTACATAATTAATTGAAGAAAAACCAATGGACCCTAACATTTAGCCGTTCATTTTCCACAAATAAAACGCTATTTTGGTCGCGTATTAATGGTGTGTAAACCCGAATCACACCTGTCTGGATTTTTTCATTCACAACTACGGCGTGTACAAATTTGCATAAAACAACACTATAACCACAGGTGTTTGAAGAGTGAATCCGGATATGGAATTACCACCCTTATCGCATCACAATATTTCGCCGATATTGATTTCGAAAATCAGTCATTTTCCTTAAATGATGTCGAAAATTGATAAAAATTCCAGAGTCCATGCGGATGTGTATGTAATGCATAGAAAACAAATGCTAAGCCTTACTGGATTCTTCCAGTTTCTATACAGCTCCTTCCCCTCTCCACATACAAAATATGTTGAGTGTTATACATTTTCCCGTAACACAATTTACTACAATTACTCTATTTGAAATATTTAAAGGAGAATATACTAAAACACTGTTTACCACCCATTTCAGTTGGGCTCGCAGCTCAGTACTTTCAGTACTTTGATTTTCTATATAAAATAGGGAATGAAAGAGCACAAAAATTTGGAACTTCAATTATTCAGCTGCAAAAATCAAACAGTGCTTCCTGTTTTTTGAGCTAAAAAAAATGAATTTTCAACTTTAAGAAATTTAAGAAAGAATTTTACTTGTCACTTGGAACTTATTCAGCTAAAATCAATGCATACAATACACCAATCGTTATCACTTATCCATTATGCAGAGGTGCGTATAATACGCACCTCTGCATAATGGATAAGCGATACCAGAGCTCCAGATAAGGTGCGTATTCGTGTATTTTACGCACATATTTTAGCATTGATTATCAAAAGTGGGAGTACAAAATACTCACAGCAACGTGATAAGGATAATTGAGTATTGTCACTCCATCATTTCTGAAGCAATTGGATATTTCAAAATTTTAATTGGGTAAAATACGATCACACTATTGTTTACACATCAGTAGACAGCAATTATTGAATAATTTGCTTTGAAATTAAAACGTGTCTTGGCATTTCATTAGGAGACAATTCTAATGAAATACCAAGATGTGTTTTCATGGAAAATAAGAAAAATATGCTATATGTGTGGTCTGTTTATTGTTTTCTGCAGCATGATAAAGGTACCACAAATTTTGTATTGCTTTTTGATACTCACTACTTCTGATTTCAATTGGGTTTTGGCAATTTTAATCGGGGATTTAAGCAAATATGCAGCTTATCTGGAGCTCTGCCTGCTAGGAATTATTCACCCGTGCACAATTTCTACAAGAAAGCCCGACAACCATACCTGCACGCTGAGGACTGATCGAACCACTCCTGTCGGATGCTGGAGACCCCGATCGGCTTCGCTCTGAACCAGCAGGCGAGCGTGATCTACTTCTCTCCAACTGTGGTGACCCGGACCTTGACCGGCTGCCGGCCGACTGTGGAGACCCTGACCTACTTCTCGGAGAGGCTGACCCGTCTCTGTCCGGGCTTCCTGGACTTGCTGACCGGCGACTGGACGGGCTCCCAGACCGCTGACTGCCCGGGCTGCTTGACCGACTTCTGGCCGGACTCGCTACAATGTACATGGGTGATTAATGGAGGATCGTAGCTAGTTATTTCCCTTTGATTTTATTCATAGAAATCTGGTCCAACTTGTATATTTTATGGTCTAATTGCTTGTAACAAAACCGAATATCGCATGATTTGTTGAGTAAATAAGCCATTTTTGCATTTTCGACTAGTGTTGATCCAGATCATTCTATATATCTGTGTATTGTGATCAGGAACTGCATTATTTGCTAGATTCATATTTTCACACTTATTAATTGTATTGCAGTCAGTGTAGACCCAGATATGTGCAGTCTGATCTAGGTCTACCCTGTTTGCAGTCTTTATTTTTGCAAGTTATTCAGTAAGAAATAAACACTAAAATAAATAGATTTGCAAAGGGAACTAATTAGCTACGATACCAGAGCTCCAGTTAAGGTGTGTAATTTGATCAACTTTGGGGAGACTTTCGTTATTTCTCTGCCAAAATTGGCAAGTTGGGAGCTTTAGAATCGCCTCGACTATAAAAATTAAAATGTGTTTTCATCATAGCCCTGTGTAAAATGGTTTAATTGAAGATATATGACAATACTAGGACCGCTGAATTTGTTGTCTTTGTCAAGATTTAAAAAAAAATAATAATGTAAATAACTAGAAAATGTGTTCATAGAAATTGGATGCCCCACATATCGCTTTGATAGTAAACAAACCAAAATTCCAAGTCGAAAAGGGGGAGATAATCAATGACTCGGTGTCAAAGCAAAATATAAATTCACGTTGTGCATTTACACATCATAAAGAAGCTACATACCAAGCATCATGCCTCCAGTTATTACAATTACAGTTTAGAAGTTTTACAAGGTTCAAGGCAAAATGGTGATGTTCTAAGTCGAAAAGGGGGCGATAATCCACAACACGGGGGTCGAATAAAAAAATAAACTTTGCGCATCTACTCATCATAAGGAAGCTACATACCAAGTTTCAGGTCTATAGCTATTACGGTTTAAAAGTTTTACGAGATACAAGGCAAAACTGTCAAATTCTAAGTCTAAAAGGGAGAGATAATCCATGACCTGGGCGTCAAATCAAAATAAACTTTGAGCATCTACTCATCACAAGGAAGTTACATACCAAGTTTCAGGTCTGTATCTAGTACAGTTTAAAAGTTTTACGAGTTACAAGGTTGGTGACGGACAGATAAAAGTAACACTAAATGCCCCCTCCACTATTGTGGTGGGGCATACAAATGTGCTTTTATCATGACCCTGTGTAAAGTGATTTAATTGAAGATATATGACGATACTAGGACTGCTGGGTTGTTAGTTAGTGTCAAACCCTGAATTCTCTATTTACATACCAGAGCCGTTCCGGGCCGGGCTAGGGGAGCGTGAACCACTCTGCTGAGACATGGGGGACCCACGGCTGCCTTCTACATCTACAACAGATTTACCGACCTAAGCATTTTGCTAACACACACATAATAATATAGTGAAGTATGAACTTCAACACCCTGCAGGTCTTTTCGATATTTTTATGTGCGAAGTGTAAATGCAGTTTTTACTGCTGACCGTGGTGTAGATATATAGTGCAACCTGTTGTCTATAAAGCGAAAAATGCAGCAACACAAATCCATTTGTAAAACAAAAGTAAATTTAGTTATCAGAGAGGGTCACAATATACCTCTTATGATGTCATTAGCTGATTAATGTTATGTACCGAGAACTATGATTCAGAATTGCCCCATTTGAGAGGAATCAATACCACTATCCGAGCTTTAGCACCCAACGAATACCGGTTAAAATGCCAAATCATACCCTATCAACAGTTGTACAGCTAAATGGAAAACAATGAAAGAAAATACATATTGTACTTTACTAGGAAAGTAGATACAGCAATACTAGACATAAATAAGTAGTAAAATACATAAATATAGAGGGTAAACCTTCACTTTCTGCATCGCTTCCAAAAAGTTGTTCGGCTTCCGCCATGATCTGTAATTTTTGTGGCACGCTTCATTATATGGTCATATAACACGAATGAAATATAGAGAGGTACCCAAAGGCAAAGGAGTCACATCAACTGTGGCACACAACGTGAACAAAATATTTGGATGGATGGATGGATGGATGGATGGAATGGGATGGGATGGATGGATGGATGGATGGGATGGATGGGATGGATGGATGGATGGATGGATGGATGGATGGATGGATGGATGGATGGATGGATGGATGGATGGTGGATGGATGGATGGAGGATGGATGGATGGATGGATGGATGGATGGAGGATGGATGGTGGATGGATGGATGGATGGATGGATGGTATGGATGGATGGATGGATGGAGTGGATGGATGGATGGAGGATATGGGATGGATGGATGGATGGATGGATGGATGGGATGGAGGATGGATGGATGGATGGATGGATGGATGGATGGGATGATATGGATGGATGGATGATGGATGGATGGATGGATGGATGGATATGGATGGATGGATGGGATGGAGGATGGATGGATGGGATGGATGGATGGATATGGATGGATGGATGGATAGGATGGATGGATGGAAGGATGGATGGATGGATGGGATGGATGGGATGGATGGATGGATGGATGGATGGATGGATGGATGGATGGATGGGATGGTGGATGATGGATGGATGGATGGGATGGATGGATGGATGGATGGATGGATGGATGGAATGGATGGATGGATGGATGGATGGATGGAGGATGGATGGATGGATGGAGGAGGATGGGATGGATGGGATGGATGGATGGATGGATGGATGGATGGATGGATGGATGGATGGATGGATGGATGGATGGATGGATGGATGGATGGATGGAGATGGATGGATGGAGGATGGATGGATGGATGGATGGATGGATGGATGGGATGGATGGATGGATGGATGGGAGGATGGATGGATGATGGATGGAGGGATGGATGGATGGAGGAGGGATGGATGGATGGATGGATGGATGGATGGATGGATGGATGGATGGATGGATATGGAATGGATGGATGGATGGATGGATGGATGGATGGATGGATGGATGGATGGATGGATGGATGTCATAAATGTCATTGACCCTGTCCTGTCTATATGTATAATGCATATACTGGTGTACATATTATATGTGTCACTGTAAAAAAATTCGCAATCTTAATTCGTAAAAATGCATTGAATATATCATAATATGATAATATGTTCTACTTCGCATTGTCAATTTCGTGTCAAACGCCAGAAAAGCTGAAACAGGCTGATGGCTTGGATATACAAAGATGACCAAGTTGACCACTGCATATATATATTATATTATATATAAGTAGACAAAATTGAATTTAATGCTTTTATTAAGAAGGTATATAACATATAAAACTCCAATGCGCCCAATGCGCCGCGAAATCTCCAATGCGCACTTTAGTCATACCCCCATTTGTATAGAGGTAATCCGAAAATGTATATTTCCGGGTTCAGTGAACCGTAACGTTATGATTGACAACAAAACACGATGTCAATTAGTGAAACTTGCCATGAGTAAAGTACTTTTCGATCGTGACAATGTCTTCTGATTGCAGCGATGACAGTGATTCCATAGACTCGATAGAAGAGATCGACGGTAAAGTGCACGATGTCAAGTTGACGCTGCCTGTGCCTAGGTCTAGGACTAGAAACAAACCAAATTTTGTGAGCCCCACCAGATCAATTAGTCCACATTCATTGAATCTCAGTGGGGATACACACTCATTGAAACTAAGTCTTGACGTAAGTATCTTTTAATTCGTGTTTTTAAAATCATGTTCTGTTTTTGTCTATTTTGACACTATATGTATCTATTTCTTTACTCGAATTTACTGCCAAACGGCCTTAATAAGTTAATTGTCAGTTGACATGGTTTAAACTTAATTTATTTTACATCGATTACACAAAATCGCGAGCGCTTGCGTTGGTACAGATGAAGGTGTAAGGACGGTCATTAATGTGGGAGGAAACCGGATTACCCGGAGTAAATTCACTTGTCCGATTTGGCGACCACCATACCATCTCACATATACTGCCCCAGCTGAGGATAGAACCCGGGGATAGAAACATGCTAGTTATCGATTGCGCTAACCGGGCAACCCTACATGGTTGACTTGCAACAAGGTCTAGGCTCTTGGTCCCCAGTAGGGGTTTCCCTATCAGCAGAGAAAAACGACTGGTGTTGTATAATGTGACAGAACCTGAAGTGAATGTCGTTCGTCCACAGTATAAAAAAATTACACTATCACTAGGCGATGTCACAACAAGTGATCCATGTGTATCCACGCAGTCTAATCAGGGTCTGCACTGGTCATTATTCTGTCAATTAATTAACTTTGCTGTTGTCATCAATTTAACCTAAACTGACTGTGACGTTGTGAGAGGATAAGGATATATAATCAGGGCCTGAAAATAGCACTGGTCCGAGGTCCTGGACCTGCAAATTTTAATGTCGGACCTTTTTATTTACAAACAAAAGTCCACTGGACCTGTGATAAAATTGAAATTGCGATCATCATTAGTGGTGATGCTAAATCCATTCTGATTATCGTCTTATAAGATAATTTTTGGTGACATATTCAAGTATTTACACATTGTGTGACGAGTCATTAAGTATGAAACAGACACATATTTCTACCGTTTTTTCTTACGAATATCCTCTCGGACCTTCCAAAAAATTCCTCGGACCATTCATTTTTTTCCTTGTTAGGTCCCGAACCTACTGGTAAAAGCTGCTATTTTCAGGCCCTGATAATTGTTGAAAATGCCAGACGCCCATGTATGTGAAAGTTGCATGTATATCTATAATATAGACGTAGCACCATGGCCCCAATCACTCTCGTTACCCTCCCACTCAGATACCCCCCCCCCCCCGGCCACCACCTGGACCGACAAACGAAACATTTAGCGCAAATTTCTAAATGTTATGTTTATGTGTTACTAACGGACAGACAACCAAATGGAAAGGCGAAAACTATATACCGGTAAACTCCAGATAAGTTTTATATCTAAAGAGTATGACACCTCCAGATTTCAAATTCAATGCATATTTTACAAATGTATTATTGATTTTCTTCCTTATTAGATTTACTTATTTGACACTGTTTGCTTGTTGCAGCTCACCTAAGTAAATTTTCAACTTTATTACAGTATTTTCACTACTCAATTTGAAAATCATTGCATATTTTCGCATTGCTGTGATACAATGCTCCAGATAATTTTTGTGTCAAAAGACAGCAATGGAATACCCCCAGATTTAAAATTCAATGCATATTTTGCTTTTACAAATGTATTATTGATTTTCTTCCTTATTAAATAGGGAATAAATGATAAAAAAAAAAAAAAAAAAAAAAATTTACTTATTTGAGCTGCAAACAGCAATTTGCTTTTTGCAGCTCAATTAAGTAAATTTTAAACTTATTACAGTATTTTTCACTACTCGATTTGAAAATAATGCGTATTTTTGCATTGCTGTGAGTATTTTGTACTCCCACGTTTAAAAATCAATGCATATTCTGCTAAAATAAGTGTGTAAAATATGCCAATACACACCTTATCTGGAGATCTGGCAATATTGTTAATTTTGGGAGCCAAAACATATCTGATCCAAGCCAGATAATCTATTAATTACAGTATAATGGTATATTGGTTGTGCGATGCAAATTTTCAATGTGAGTTTCAGTTAATCATATTCTTTTATTCTTAATTTGCAGACATACAACTCGTTGCAGAATAGTAAGTCAGTGCCGTTTCCAACCGTTATACCACTAAATGTTGGCGGAATCAAGTACATGACACGCCTTTCCACATTGAGGAAATACCCGGATTCCATGCTCGCAGCGTTGTTCAGTGGACGATACCAAGTTGACAAAGACGCTGATGGCAATTTCTTTTTGGACAGCAATGGAATATTATTCGGCTACCTCCTTGAATATTTACGAAACGGTTTACTTCCACCAAAAGAGCAAGCTGTGTCGTTGTTCCGTGAGGCGAGTTATTATGGAATTCATGAACTTGTCGCCAAGTTACAATATATGCCACCTGTCGTGTCGTTAATGGTCAAAGACGCACATGCTTCACAGTTCCCGAACTATCAAACTACCAAGGAAGAGATAATCAGAATCGCGATGGAACATGCAAGTTTCACGAAAGTCGGAGAAGTGATTGTTCACGCATTTAAAGCCGAATTTGTACCCAAGGTGAGTACGTTTAACCCGAACCATGGCTGTGTTGTGGAAGCAGCACACATAAAGGTGGGACCCTGGGATGCACCTGTGGATGAGGAGATATTTATACGGTGTTTAGAAAACGACTTGCTTGATGAAGGATTTAATCTCAAACCCCACGAAGCCAAGAGAAAGTGCCGCTACTACCATGGACAGAGCTGTCAGAAGTTTGTTTACCGAATACAGATGTGTTTCTGAAGATTTTGTTTTAAATCTAGCCTACCATGGAGGAGGAATACCGGTTATTCCAGAAAATGTACTAATACATCAGGGTGTTAAATACAGACCTTTTGGGGCATTTCTATGCCCCCAGTCTCGGTAGAGTCGGAGGCATATATTGTAACATGGCATATGTATGGACAACTGCTACACATCCTTGACCTTTTGACCTTCACAACTTTGAACTTTTACACACATATAAAGACTTCAGGCCCGTACACGGAGGGGGTACGACGGGTGCGTATGCCGTACGCACCCCTTTAATCCGCCGAGGTCTGTCCGTGGATGTGTAACAAATATTTTTTTAGCAACTCCGGCCCTTCGCGCCGGCAATAACGCACGCCCCTATATAAAGTCCTGCGACTTGTGCACAAATGTCACACATTCATGCTGCCCTTAATATGACTTTGACTGTTTGTCCTTCACAGCTGTGCATATGAATACTTTCCGTTCCGTAATTAACTTTGCCACAGTTTCTCCACCAGGGGCATTCGTGTGCCGACAGGCCACATTTTGTTGTTATTCATGAAATTTGCATGCTAGCCCTTACACCGCTGTATTATTTGTTGTTGTCTGCTGTTTATTTTCTATTTTCCACTTTTATCAACAAAAACATGCTTTGACAGCACTTTAGAATCATTTCCTACATGCTTTGACAGCACTTTAGAATCATTTCCATTGGAAATGATTCTAAAGTGCTGTTATACCATGTTTTTATTGAGAAATAAGGCTAGATATAAAGCAACAGCAGGCGACAATTGTTGTGTGTAGCAGTCTAATGACTAACGTTGTCTCAGCGGCCTTGACATCTAGGCCACAGCCTTTTGTTAATTCATTTAGATCAAATAAATGCATAGAAATTGTTTTTTTACACTAATTTTAAAACTATTTCAATAACAAAAGCGATTTCAATAACCTGTCCCATTTAGTTTGAATAGGAATCTACTAACTAATTTTCTATTTTGTCAGCTCATCTGTTGTAAAGTACAGTGTGTCATGTTTTTCAACAGTTCAGTTATTGCAGGGGCAGATCTGGAAGGGGGTTCCGGGGTTGCAACCACTGTTCAGACACAGAGTTTACATAGATCAGTTTACCACCATAGTCTGAATTTAAATGCCGTAAAACACAGGAAAGTGCATTTCGAAGAGCTCAAAAATAGGACAACCCCCCTCCCCCCAAATGCTGGATCCACCCCTGTATTGTACATTGTACATGGATGATATTTAATGTGTACATATATGTATATGCCAGCCGGTGTAGTTAACCCTTACAATGCTGAATTAAATATTGTCGTCTGCTGTTTATTTTCTATTCTAAATTGTTCTCATAAAAAACATGCTTTGACAGCACTTTAGAATCATTTCCAGTGGAAATGATTCTCAAGTGCTGTTAAAGCATGTTTTTATTGAGAAAGAAGGCAAAATATAAAGAAAAGCAGACAACAATATCGTGATCAGCAGTCTAACTGTTAAGTACTGTACACATATCCAGGGATTCTGCTGAGGAAAATAAAAAAATCGCTACTTTCGAAAATTGTTTATTTTTATCGCCAATTGCGAAAGTGGCGATCGCGGCGGAATCCCTGCATATCTGGCTGTGACTGGAGAAATCAAGCTTATAGAGTTTGTGATCAGTGTAGACCCAGATCAGCCTGTGCAGCTCCACTGCGTTTTATTTTAGCTGAATATGCATTGATTTTAAAAAGCAGACTATTTTCGAGCTCTTTGAAATGCACTTTCCTGTGTTTTACGACATTTAAATTCAGACTCCAACTGGTGGTAAACTGTGATATATGTAAACTCCGTGGCTGAACGGGGTGGGGGGGAGGTAGCTGAATGTGCCCCATTTTCAAAGTTCTACGCACTAAGTGTGCCTTTTTTTTCTGGCCTTACCATGCCTCCGATTAATCCTTGGGGAACACTATAATAGGAATACAGGAAACATGCATTTGGACCACATTTACTTTCGGTTTCCAAGTGGAACATGGACACAAATGTTACTGTAGGTCATCATGATCATATTTTCCATAAAATATGTTGGAAATTGCCAACAAAAAACAACCTCTGAATTTTGTAAACATTGACATCATTTGCGGAAAATATTGCATTTGTTTTCAAAATCAATATTTGTTTAGATTTTTAGAGTACTCGGGAATGATATTACAGTATTTTGAAATTTATTTTGTGTGATATCTGTACATATACCAGGGATTCCGCTGGCAGTGGCGATTTTTTTATTTTCCCCAGCGGAATCCCTGATATACATGTATATATTTGTGGTTGTGACTGGAGAAATGGGGCTTATGGCATGTGCGACCAGTGTAGCTCCTGATCAAATAGCACTCTTTTGTAACCTGATAGTGATCTATATTGCTTGTTAGAAGCATGATGGGTGTTTCATTGATGGAATGGCGAACTGTGCAGATACTGATCAGACTGTGCGGATGCACAGGCTGATCTGGATCTACACTGGTTGCAAAACCCAGGAGCCGATTTCTCCAGTCACAGCGACATTTATGTGTTTTTCTCTGCATATGTGTCAAACTTATTACTGATACATCGAAAAAGATACTCTAAAATATTTAGTGACATGTTGGTGATAGATTATTATACATGTATTTTGTCATATATTTATAATGCCTCCTGTGTGATAACATGAAGGACATACTCAAAGTGTATGATCACGTGGTTTCCGAACCCGATTTTCCGACGTGACATAATCTGTGACGTCATTTCATTAAAATCTTCCTAACAAACTGACGGATTTTGATGATATGTAGCGCACCAAATACGATGGCATATGTGTTTTATGGGTGCTCTGAAAGTTCTTTACAATAAATTATAAATTTCACAAAGAATCAAGTACCATTTATTTCTTACATTCACATGCTCTAGTTTTTATTTACATTTACGGTAACCGATTCTTCGTCAAAACGACATAATTATGAGATTAAAGCCGCCTATACAATAAAGGGCAACGTGTACCGCATTTGCTGCGGTATATTTCATAAAAATATGTCATTCCATTAGTAAGATATTAAAGGAATTCTACTGTAAACACATCTAAAAAACATGACTTCATGCCGCTCGGAAGCCACGGCCACCTTGATACTTATGTATTTCTTTGTTCTTGAAGTTCCGTCGATAAATCCACAGTTATTTACGTTGATAATTTGAACGGTTTTTTTTCATCGTATCGTGATTTCAATATACAGTTTATTCTCGTTCTCTCGAAGTCGAATCTCGAAGTCGAATGGACTGATGAAAATATATCGACATATCCGAACTTCGAGATAACAATTCGCCAAATTTCTCGGGGAAAAAATGTGAACAAAATCGCTTCAGAAATGCTTTATTTCCGGGTTTAAATAAATCACGGCTTGAGTTTATTCTAAGCTGTTTTTTTGTAATTAACAGACGATTTACTTATTGCTACACCGTTTAATTCATTTTTCTGTTAAAAGAGATTTGATATCACATTAAGTTTAATTGATTAATTATGCACTGCTTTAACTGGTCATGCAACTTTAAACGCATTTTAGCGGCGGCGGTGTCTTTGGTTTCTATTATAGACGTATGCAAATTTACCTGAGATAATCGCGCTGATTCAGACTTGGCGGTGCCGGGCGCTTAATTTTCGCATCGACATATCAGAATACAAATGTGAAGGAAACATACTATCGGGACCCGATTTCCACTTCGACTAAACCGATATATCGAGATATCCGATATCGAGTTATCAGGACCTGGGACGTATATCGAGATAAGCAGGTATATCAAGATAAACGATATCGAGATAACGAGATTCAGCTGTAACTTGAATGATTACTTTCATATTTTGACACTTAATACATTTGAGCATACCTATATGGGACACACTGATAACATCCATAAAGGCACTGGGTCTCAGGGGCCCGTTTCACTAAACTTTGTACGACTAAAATGTTCGTAAGTGCAAATTTAGGATCGTCTGGAAATTTCAATTGATAGATTTACATTTATTGAGCATAGGCTGCATAAGCAGCCTATGCTCAATAAATGTAAATCCATTAATTGTTTACAAGAAAACATTGTTAATGTGAAATTTACAGACTATCATAATTTTGCACTTACGAACATTTTAGTCGTACAAAGTTTAGTGAAACGGACCCCAGATATGTCCTAAAAGTGATGAAACAGATTAGGAAAAAAAGTTTAATTTTAGATTTGTAATTGTATTTCTGAACCTAATTGTACCTGAAAATAAATCGGGGATTATTAAAAATAGTATTTTGAATGTAGCCCCATATCAGCCTGCGCGGATAGCCTGCACATCCGCGCAGTCTGATCGGTGCCTACACTTATCGCTATTGAGATGGCCCAAATATTCCTAATGCCGGAATTTGATCTGTTTTGCTGCACACATTATCATGGACTACACTGGCCCAAAATACATGTATGTAAGTAAGTCCCTTTTATCATAGTGGGTATGTTTTGAGGAAAGTTTTCCAACCACAGGTGATTCTACTACTGCTTTACTACTATTTTCCGATATCACTATTTGAATCGCTGATATCACAAAATGCTATTAACCCTTAGACCGCTATCTTATTTTTTTTGTCGTCTGCTGTTTATTTTCCATTGTTATCAACAAAAACATACTTTGACAGCACTTTAGAATGATTTACAACATGCTTTGACAGCACTTTCCATTGGAAATGATTCTGAAGTGCTGTCAAAACATGTTTTTATATAGAAATAAGGTAAGATATAAAAGCAACAGTAGACGACAATTGGTGTGAGTAGCGGTCTAAGGGTCAAAACTATTTTGTGATATCACTATTTGAATCGCTTATATCGATGGTCTAGTAACACAAGGTCGTAAGTGCTATGCTAAAGCATAGCACTTACGACCTTATGTTACTAGACCATCGATATAAGAAAATGCTATTAAAGTCGAAAACGGCGACCCATGTATACTATTTTTCTTACATTTCAACCATTATTTCTCACAGATATAACGGTGAATGGTTCGTAGAGTGGCAGTAGATTACACCACTCGTATACATGTAAATGGGAAAATGTTGTCAATTCATTTTCTTGGACACACTCTCTAATTGTGAGATAGTCACTTTCAAAATGGCCCGACTCCAGAAATTAATTCGCACAACTTTTGGCCATATTTTATGCTTGATCGATCACTTTGATTTTGTAAAATATGTTTGACATGTAACAAAACGTTTATTTAACCAGATGAGCCGATTGTCGTGAAATAATGCTACGCTCACTCATTTGTTTAGCACAAGGACCCAATCAGTTGTGCATTATTTCACGATAGTCATCTCACCTGGTTGAATAAACGGTATGTATTATTTATCAGGTAACCTGCCCTGTACTGACTGAAACCTATTTTTGTATCAGACATTGAACAGATACAAACATCTAAGTTACAACGAAGTGAAAACTGACGTTCCATTGCTTGGATGACATCACGTGATGTTACCGAATGATGTCATTGTAATGACGCAACGTAAGCAAGTCCGCGTTGTGTCCATAGATAACGACGTCATCTGTGGTCATTTTCGAGCATAAAACGTTACCTGATAAATAGAATACGAGGCTACTGTCTTTTGATATCAAGTTTATCAGGCTCGTCTCGGAAACGGTCGGAATTCCTCGACAAGCCTCGGAATTCCTACGCATTTCCTAGTCTTGCCTGATAAACTTGATATCAAAAGACACTAGCCTGTTATTCTCTATATCATCACCTGTAGGACAGTTGAACCGTCTTATAACGGAACGGTGCGAAGTTCAATCACCAGGGGGCCGTTTCACTAAACTTTGTACAACTAAAATGTTTGTAAGTGCAAATTGTGGATCATCTGGGAATTTCAATTGATGGATTTACATTTATTGAGCATAGGCTGCATACGCAGCCTATGCTCAATAAATGTAAATCCAATAATTGTTTACAAGAAAACATTGTCTAATGTGAACTTTACAGACTATTGTAAGTTTGTACTTACGAACATTTTAGTTGTACACAGTTTAGTGAAACAGACCCATGTGGTCCAAGTGACGAGCGTAGCATCTGTAGACTCAAATGAGACTGTGCTGATGCACATAGGATGGGTCCGCATTATTTGCTATCTAGTCAGGGACTTATTGTGTAATTGTTGATTGTTCAGGCCCGTACGCAGAGGGGGTGCGACGGGTGTCCTTTAGCACACCTTAACCCTTTCAACACCACAGACCTTTATAGTGGTATTGGCAAAAAGTGTAGATCCAGATGAGCCGGCTCGTGACGAGCCGTCTCATCAGGATCTACACTTTTTGCAAGTAGTTTTCTAAATTTCGTGAACAAAAACACCCCATGTTCGTAAATGGACTGGTCTGAAAATCATTTTGTGATGATCGGATTGGTTGCAAAATGAACATATCAACATCGATTCCAGTTGTTTAGGGGTGAAAGGGTTGATCTGTCAATGTCTCTCTGTGGATGGGTGGGTGGAAGGTGGGTGCAAGCGATGGGTAATTTAACGATCGGGGTTCATCCTTACCAGAATCCTGACTGGAGACCTGGTTTGGCCCTCACATACGTCTTTGGCATTTTGTATGTGACAGTTGAATCTGGTTATACCCCTTATGTGAGTATTACGATTATTCGTAATCCTATTTTAGGGGAAGGGGCCAAGTGACTTTGGTGTGGTATGGACCTGCCACCAGGTCAGGTTATTCTAATTTCAGAGCTGAATATATTGTTTCTCGATATAAATATTCAGTTCTGATTTTGGAATTTTCCCCCCAATGCAGCAGGTTAAAACGGGATCGAACCCGTTTGCCCGGCCTTACATGACCTTAGCTGTTGATAGGCCGTTAAACACCAATAAACAAACAAAAACTCTCTGTGGATGTGCAAAAAAAACATTTTTGGCCCTTCGCGCCGTCGATAACGCACCCCCCCCCCCCCCCTAAATTAATTCCTGCGTACGGGCCTGTTGTTTTTGTTGCTACTTTGTCAATAAAATACTTTCTTGACAGGAACTTTTTGTGTTTATAGAAAAACAGATACCGGTACATGCAGTTATCATTTTGGGGACGAAGATCTGGAGAAATGTAAAAATAAAGTTTGTCATTGTGCGATTTTCTGTTCAACAGCAAGGTCATATGTGACTGTGACAGGAGAAATAGGGTTCATGGGTTTTGTGACCAGTGTAGCTCCCAATTAGACTGTGCGGATTCACAGGCTGATCTGGATCTACACTGGTCGCAAAACCCATAAGCCCCATTTCGCCAGTCACAACCACTGTAGTGGGTGGCAGGTGGGAGCACGCGATGGGTAATTTAACGATGGGGGTTCATCCTTACCGGAATCCTGACTGGAGACCTGATTTGGCCCTCACATACGTCTTTGGCATTTTGTATGTGACAGTTGAATCTGGTTCTGATTTTGGGATTTTCCCCCCAATGCAACAGGTTAAAATGGGATCGAACCCGTTTGCCCGGCCTTACATGACCTTAGCTGTTGATAGGCCGTTAAACGCTAATAAACAAAACACAACCACTGTAGTAATTGTAAATTTGTACCTATGCATTGATGCGTACCCTGGAACTTTTTGTATTTCCTTTGCTGATCTAGTAACATGGTGAATGATTGATTGGGAATGATTGGAGAAACTGAATATATATTTTTTATGTAAATATTCCGGTCTGGTTTTGAGATTTACCATCCAATGCAGCAGGTTAAATACAGGATCAAACCCATTGGCACGGCCTTAAATGACCTTAGCTGTTGATAGGTTTTGAACACCAATCAGTCGATGCCTGCCCTGTAGCCTATTTCACCAACATTGCAAAGTATACTTTTCTAGCAAAGTTTACTTTGAGGGAGTAATCATTTATTTTTCCCGAAATGCATTATTTCATATAGCACTAACGACTGCATATATTTTATGATTAAAAGTATGCAGAATTATTATACTGACTTTATTACATTATCACAGCCAAAATGGCTGTGATAACGTAATAAATTCAGTATAATAAAAATTATTAAATTTATCCTAAAATTGAAAATTTCTCCCTCAAAGTATACTTTGCTAGGTAAGTATACTTTGCAATGTTGGTGAAATAGGCTACAGATCAGCACATGGTGAGTAGGCTGCTAAAATTATACACACAAGATCGCACGGGATATCCATTTGCGATGCCCGGGTTTTATTGAATTAATTCACTTGTAACGGCACGTGCGCCACGAAATTGACGTTTTATCGTTTTGGCATGTACGAGATGCTCGTGCAGTATTCACTTCGATATTATTGTCCATTACGAAGCATACAAGTCTGCCAAGTAAGAAAAACACGAAACAACTCTAGGAAACTACGCGCTGCATGCAGCATTTCAGACGTAACTTGATTAACGTCATGCCGACGTCAGGAGAAAATTTAAAAGAACGCACAATAGGCATGTTGGATGCTGGGGCCCGACAAATTGATGTCGCACGTCATTTTGGGGTCCATACGAAGACAATTCGACGATTGAGGGTGAAATTCCGCCGAACAGGCTCCGCCAACACTTGCCACGCAGCGGGAGACCGCGTGTGACGTCACGACGTCAAGATCAGTACATACGAACTTCACACTTACGTAACAGGGTGGAAAATGCTGCGTCGACGTCGAGAAGGATTTTAGGGAGAGCCGGTCGTGACCTTAGCAGAGCCACCGTCAAAAACCGGCTGAGGGATATTGGCGTCAGAGCGCGGAGACCATACGTTGGGCCTATCCTGTCACGACGGAATCGGAACAATCGCATTGTTTGGACCAGAAATCACCTGCGATGGACTCGGACACACGACGGTAGGACGCGCGTATATCGACGCAAAAGCTAACGTTACGCCGATTGTTGTGTGTTAGAGAAAGACAGGTACGCCGGTGGATCGAAGATGTTTTGGGGCGGCATAAGTTTTCACCACAAGACGCGTTTGGTGCCAATTGAAGGAAATTTGAACGCAGCCAAATACAGAGATGTTGTACTGGCGCCGGTTGTTGTTCCGTTGTTTGACGTTAACCGTAACATGATGTTTCAGCAAGACAATGCCATAAGTCACACTGCTAACTCTACTAGAACTACACAGTTCTTGGAAAGACATAATGTGAATTTTATTAAATGGCCAGCGAGAAGTCCGGATCTAAATCCTATCGAGCATCTATGGGACAACGTCAAACGTAAATTACGTCAACGTCCACATGAGCCGAAGAACGTCAACGAACTTCAAGTAGCCGTTTTGGACGAGTGGGCCAACATTCCGCAAGGAACAATTCGCGACCTTATCGACTCTATGAGGAGACGGTGCAACGCAGTGATTCTGGCTAATGGGGGACATACACGGTACTGACTTTGGTATTTTGAATTTGGTATTTCGACGTGTTCATTTGCATATCTGATATGGCATACACACGATTTTCATATCATAATGAATTTAATACCATTAACTTCGTAATGAATAAATTTCATATTAAAGTTATGTTTTCTTTGTTTTCACCCACGATAACCCTACAAGCCGCAATCTAGTAGAGGGGACAAGACTTTTTCACTTGAGTATATCTGTATAGCGGGCACTCGTAATCTTTAGAACTGGTGGAGTAGTGACACAATTATACACTTTTTTAATTCCTATAAAGAAAATGTTGTGCCTACTGAGTGGGCATGTACCTTTAAGATCACCAATATGAATTGTTGAATTGTTCAAGCCTACTAAAAGTGTTACCGATTAAATGGCACATGAATTGTAAGGGAAGTAGATGTTTGTATGTTCTGTTACTATTGTGTACGGCCATCAGTCAAACCAATAACAATACTACAATGGATGCTAACCGTTTCAACCCTACAGATCATAAAGCCAACATGTACAAACACTGTAGATCCATATGAGCCGGCTCGTAACGAGCCGTCTCATTAGGATCTACAGTGTTTGTCAGTATTATTAGAATTTTCGCTTTAACTTTTCTTTTTCTTTTTTGTCGTCTGCTGTTTATTATCAGGATCTACAGTGTTTGTCAGTGTTGTATTATGTACCATATAGTATTACATCAGTCTGTGTTCCAATTAGCCAGCACTGTTACATGCTATACAGAGTTAGTTCCCCTGCTACTGTCATATAAATACAGCCCCATTTGGTATAGCAACCACTCTTAGTATAACACTCAACCTAAGCAGTCATAGATGTTAGATGTATTAAACTAGTGTATAGTTAGAATACCATTTGTCATTCTATGAAGTCCTACACCGCATACATCATAACATTACATGGTGTCAGAAGTAAAAGAAGTTAAAAGTCACCAAGCATTATTTACGTAAAAAATAATTAATCGACTTGGATTAAACTAAATAACGGGACAATACACAAGTGAACAACAATGGAATTATCTGGCGTTCCAACTCCGAAAATGGACTGGGATTCACCCAACCTGCCGGAAGCGTGGGAGAAGTTCGAGGACCACCTTCAGCTCATATTCCAGGGCCCATTAAAGGGAAAGTCGGATGAAGAAAAAGTTACTTATCTACTTGTATGGGTTGGCAATCGAGGCAGGGACATCCGGAAAACGTGGAACCTGGATGCGGATGACGCCAAGAAATTAAGCGTCATCTGTGACAAATACAAAACTCATGTTCGTCCCAAGATGAACCCGGTGTTTGGACGATACAAATTTTATAATGAAGTACAGGGATCCGACACCGTGGAGAACTTTCTGACTCGCTTGAAACTCGCAGCGAGAGAATGCGAATTTACAGATCCAGACGACATGATCCGTGACAGGATTGTGTTTGCGACGAACTCGTCAAAAGTTCGTGAAAGACTCATCAACGAGGGTGCAGACCTAACATTGGACAAGGCAGTCCAAATCGCCCAGAGTTACCAATACTCTCAGGAGCAACTCCAGAGCATGAGCGGTCCGGAAGTACATGCCGTACGCCACAAACAACAACCAATCAGCCGAGGGAGGCCAGCCGTTACCCATCGCATAACCCCAGTCATTACCCGTCTAACAACCCGAGAATGACGAGAAACCGGAGTACCACCGTAACAGACCGACGACATCATCGTGCGGGAACAATCCGACGACATCATCGTGCGGGAATTGCGGATACACACACTCTAAAGCGGGAACGTGCAGAGCCAAGGGCAAACAGTGTGATTACTGTCACAAATGGAATCATTTTGCTTCTATGTGCCGTAAAAAGAAGCATGATAAATCTAGGAAATCCGTCAATGTTGTCAATTGTGCACCAAATAGTGATACTGAAGATGGAATATCAGATTTCTTTGTTGATAGTGTTGATACGAAATCAGTAAGAAATGGTCAAGCATACGTGGATCTCGAGGTAGGCCCTAAATTATCTAATGTCACATTCAAGATTGACACAGGTTCACAAGTAAACATTTTTCCTGAACGCATATACCATAAATTAGGCATCAAACATGTTTTACAGAAACCACCAGGTCCACTCTTCGCTTACAATGGTGGCATACTTCAAAGCATCGGATTTTGTAATTTGCCATGCAGACGTGATAACAATGACATAACAATTGATTTCCATGTAATTCACACTGAGTCATCGCCGATATTGGGTCTCAATACATGTCTTGATCTTAACCTTGTCAAACTGACATACTCTGTAGAGGCTACACATACGGATGACAAACCCCTTGACAAGAAAACTGTCTTATCTCAGTACAACGACGTATTCAAAGGTATAGGCACGTTTTCTGGCCAGTGCACCATTCAAATTGATCCTAGCGCCAAGCCAGTGGTCCAGCCACCGAGGCGTGTCCCCGTCGCACTACGTGATCGACTCAAGCAAGAGCTCGACCGTATGCAAGAACAATCCATTATTACCAAGGTCACAGAGCCTACCGACTGGGTAAATTCAATGGTAATTGTTGAAAAACCACAAACAGGCAAACTTCGCATATGCCTTGATCCCCATGATCTAAACAAAGCAATTCTCAGACCGTATTTATCCTATGCGAAGTCTCGAGGATATACTGCCTGAACTTGCCGGTTCACAGTACTATACTAAGCTTGACACACGGTCAGCTTACTGGACATGCAAGCTGTCGGACGAAAGCTCGTTCCTCACAACATTTAATTCTCCTTACGGCCGGTACCGCTATTTACGGCTACCGTACGGTCTGAAATCATCCCAAGATGTGTTCCAACGGAAATTAGATGAGTGCCTTGAGGGTCTAAACGGCGTTGTGTCCATAGTTGATGATGTCATTGTACATGCACGTACACGTCATGAACATGACCATAATTGCATGAAGTTTTTGGCGTCGCATGTCTGAAGTGGGATCAAATTGAATAAGAAAAATTATATGTAGAGTCAGTGAAGTCCAGTACTTTGGACATCTCCTGACCCTCAGAGGGTCTCAAACCTACCCTGCAAAAGTGTCTGCTATCAGAGACATGGACCCGCCCGTGCGAACCGTGCGGAGTTGGAAACAGTCCATGGCATGAATAAATTACTTGTTCCAAATTTGCCCCAAACTTGCAGAAATCACCAGCCCTATGCGCAACTGCTTGTCCAAGGACGTGATTTTCCTCTGGACAAACCGCAAGACACCAGTGTTCCGAAAGACAAAGACCTCCAATACTCAAGTCCAGTCTTATCTACTAAGACAGTACGAAGCCACTCACATTGCAGGACAGAAGCATCTCGCTCGGGACAGGCCTGTGTCTTATACAAGAAGGCAGCCAGTTGCATTTTGGCATCCAAATCACTCACACCTGCAGAAAACCAATATGCCATGATCGAGCTAGAATAGCTAGGCATATTATTTGGTGCAAAAAACCGGTTTCACACATATGTCTAAGTTCATACAGTGCTTTGTGGAACAGATCTTTACCACTCATAAGCAATAAGATAAAAACCATTTCATTCAATGCCCCTGCAAGTTACAGCGTATTTTACTACAGCTTAAACAATATGAACCTGCAGGTCCAACCGTTATCCTGGTAAAAACATACCAGTTGCTGATACAACTATCACGGAAAGCTGTACCTGGCACTTTCCCCACCTAATACTGGCATGGATGCACATGTTCACACAGTCCTATCCATTTACCCGTCCCAGTGATCGCAAAATGCAAGAAAATTGCAACTGCTACTTGGACAGATGTACCCAATGAAATTCTCAAACAGGTTATCCATGCAAGGATGGCCAAACCACGAGAAAACAATGTCCCACCAGAAAATCTCAGTTTTCTCGAACTACAGAGACGAGCTCAACAATCTGACACTTTAAACTTAAAGGTCAGAAACTTGTGATCCCAACATCACTCAGATCTAAAATGCTATGAAATACTGCACACAGAGTCTTATGGGTATTATCAAAACCCAGAAACGGCTCTGTGATGTTGATGTTTTGGCCAAAAATCCCACTCAGATATTTCAAACATATTCAGCATGTTCTGTTTGCCAGGAGCAAGAGCATCGAATTGCTAAAGAACCGCCAACTCACATGAAAACACCTGATTTATCCAATGGCAAACTGTTGCTACAGACATACTTCACATGGGATGACAAAAAACTTTTCCTTTAACACCCGTGGACTATTAAGTCGTTACTTTGAAGTCCAGCAGCTGTACAGAACCAGTTCGAAGGCTGTCAATGCAGCAAATCTGATATTCAGTAGACATGGAATTCCAGGTCAGGTAAATCCGACAACGGTCCTCAGTTCTCATCTCAGGATTCGCAAAACTTTGCAAAAAAGCGGATTTCAGCCATGTTACTTCTAGCCCGAATACCCAAGGTCAAATGTTTGGCTGAGAGACTGTCGACATATGAAAAGCCATTTTCACTAAGGCCAAGGTCGCTGGTACTGATCCAGATCGTGGGGTTACTAGAATAGCCGCACTACCCCTCTGACAAGATATGGATTATCTCCCCTGCCATTGCTATAGGGTCGCCGTCCTCCGTCATATCCTTTCCATCAATGTCAGAGCAATTAAAAATCACAATTCCCCTCATGCGACATAGTAACTGAGAAAATCACTCAGCTCACAAACGAGTAAGAAAGATCATGACAAGACAGTCAAAGTCGTGTACCCTAAATGTTTGGTGACTCTGTCGAATTCAAAATACAACAAACGTTGGCAAGCCTGCTATTGTTACCAAAAAGTCCCGACCAAAGATCATATATTGGTTAGCACTCTAACGTGCCAAGTTACTCGGCGAAAATCGCCGACAAGAACCTCTTAAAAATCATATTGGGAATTCTCAAGAATATGTATTGTTTCAATTACCATCAGTTTAACTCGAACCACAAAGCTCCAATAACATCAATGTGACATTGATTTTAATTTGCCAACCCACGACACCCAACTGCTTCGCCAGCGAAATCGACATTCTACCTCCCAATCAGCCCTACACAACCAGGATATTGAATTCTACGATCTGCAAAGTTAAATCAGTGTAGATATGCTACATTCAATACAATGTGCGTCCTGCAGATAACAATGTGCATACTAATGTAGAATAGTATTGTATATGTTTAGTATTACAGTCATCAATATAGTTTATGCTACATATACATTAGAGCAAATGGAATAAACTCAATACTGGACAATGGGATTATCCAGAACTACAGAAACAACACATTGGTTCGTTTTCTCGTGATAAGGGTTTCAAGTACTGATATGGAGGACCCCACAGTTAGGTTGATTACAACGGATGTATCAACTGTTAAGTTGACATAAAACAATAAACCACGATTTAATGTAATGTGACCCATGGTTTACCCATTAGATTAAAACAGTATTGGGGAACGTGATATATGTCCCACCGCTACACATTAATCACTATTAACATAGCAAACAAAGATTATTCTGTCAATATCCCACACTTGTGAGATTTGCACTGATGTTACATTTTTTATACCCTGTTTAAAGGTATCCTCAACAGTACGGGCAATTCAATTTCCTTTTTATTTAAAAAACAGGAGGTGTTGGATTACTGTACCATATAGGATTACATCGAGTCTGTGTTCCAATTAGCCACACGTTACATGCTATACAAGTTAGTTCCCCTGCTACTGTCAATAAATACAGCCCATTTGAATAGCAACACTTCTTAGTATAACAACTCAACCTAAGCAGTCATAGATGTTAGATGTAATAAACTAGTGTATAGTTAGAAATACCATTAGTAGTATATAAGAGTCAAAATGATACCACCAACCCTCTTGGAAGCCACCGCTACACGTGTGCCCTCCCACCAGGTGGTAGCTATAATAATGACTCTTATATACTACTCACAATTTCCTCCATTTTTATGAAAATATTTATGAGAATGGAGTAAATTTTAATTTTTCAAAACACGAAGGGGGGAGTAGCAATAATTTTAATTTTCCAAACACAAAGGGGGAGTAAGCATAATTTTTTTTAAAAACACACCTACTGTTCGCCGGTATGTTGAAACATATTTTTCACACCATATATTTATGACATGAGAAGAAACACCCTATTAGAGATATAAGCCCTATGTTATACTCAGTATATACAGCAATCTGTCATACATTTATTACAAATTAAACTGACACCCTATTGAAGAAAAAATTCTATCTGTTAATACCAGTAAAATGTCTACCATAAACAAATGAGAGAGCAACTAAGAGTTGGGGAATTTCCCTAAGAGTTTTGAACTCAAAGAAAGATATAGCAGATAGGATAAGTGACGGCGCGAGCCATCCGTCTACGAGGAGAGGCTGCGACGTGCGTTTCGTTCGACCGATCGAGCTGCCCGCTGACCCTGAAAAACTCTCCGAGAATTGGAGAACTATACTACGCCAAGTCAGCGCGCCACATGCTTACCAGCGCAGCGTGTAAAAGAAGCATCCCAGCGCGCGTAGAAAACCACTATACAAGCGCACGTAACCAATAAGAATTTATCAGGTTGGTTGGGGAGACATTCTAAGAGAGGAAGAGATATTAGCAGAGCTATTGGTGGAGAGGGTCCCAGGATTCCAGCCCTGAAGAAGCCGAATTAGGGAAACTGTTGATAAGGGGTAGAAGGAAGATAGTATCGGGACTTTCGAGAGGGGGGGTAGATGGGAGATCGCTAATCGCATAATGAATAAAATTCGACCAGAGATGACCACGGCGTGTTATCTGAGTACTTCGTGCTCGACGTATTAGGAACATAGAGACCGAACGCTACTATGATCTATTCACAAACAATCAAAGGGCAGTCCGTGGATAACGAGATCGCCAAGCCGAAGTTGGATATCCGATAGAGCAGAAAGGTCCGAATGGACATCGACAAAGTTGATAAGCCCAAACACAAATGGACCTTCGTTTTTCGGTTGGATATCGTCGAGTGAAGATGATCATCACCTCACAACTCCATGGGAGCGGGAAAACTCCCAGACTGGTTAAGACAGAAAAAAGGGAATGTATTCGTCGACACTACACGACTACTTGTTTCTGTTAGGTGCATAGCCATCCACCGTGAGGGAGACCAACCCGCCTGTTGTAGAATGCACGAATCCTACTAACGAATATCTCGGTCAACGAAACGAACCGATAGTAAGAATTCTCCTGAAGATATTAAGAAGGTTTGAAGAGCACTTCAAGATGAGCATTCGTGTTTACGTGCCACCGACGAGGAGTGTGGGTACTCATGAAGGTTTCCGGACAAATTACGATGTGGTTGGGGAGAAAATCATGACGAAGGAATGTTTGGAGGGTCACATCTTTCCCTCATAACGAACCTAAGCAAGATGACGAACGAATAACGGGATGCAACCCGGATGTCACAACGGTTCACAAAGTCGTGTACATGCACAGGCACGCGACCCACCTGCATGGGTGGAAGACCGTGGTGACATGTACCGGTATCGATCGTAGAGAGACACAGTCCTGCAATACGAGAAGCTTCTAATTCCCCAAGGGGTCACGAGCGAGAGATCCGATTCAATGGTTAAGCAAGAAAAAGAGATTTGGAAAGCACATACATCACGCGAGATTGCGTTCACGTGAGAGAGGGTGGGGGCCGGCGATCCGGTCATGGATATTGTCACAGACCAAGACCGAGTTTCAGTTTCAACGGATGCTACTGGCACGGGTGTCCGATCCACACGTAAACAGCGCTGTATATGAGGTACAGGATGACGAAAATTAGAGACGCCAAGATAAGGGAGGCGGGTTACGAGCCTGGTGGTGATGTGGGAGTGCGAGTGGTTTGAATGATAATTTTTGATAAAATTAATACCTACTATCCCACAATCACCGAGCGAGAGGAGACTACTCTTGTACCCCACAGATAGTCTAATGACTTTCGAGGCGTAATCTCTCGGACAAGTCAAAAACCACTCAACCCACCAAAGACCTGACCTTCGAGGTCGAGCACGTTCCATATCTGTGTCTTTGTGGGATACGGATGCAGAAGGATAACCACATCTGCGAACGAGATCCTGACACCTAGTCGAAAGTTCGAGACCGAGCTACAGATGAGAGCAAGGCAATCAGGGAGGGGGTTAGGAAGAAGTACTGCCGGCCGATATAGATATGCTATCGATAGTCCTCAGCAAGCAAAGATGTCTCTTGGATTGACCAAGTCCCGGTGGTGGGGTTCAACTTGTAGCAAGGTACGAGACCTGAACCTCATCAAGCGTACTTTGTTGAAGTTGCGGCCACCGTGACTAAGGTGATGGTCGGAAAGAGAGCCACACGACGATGTTTCTGTTTACACCCGGAGTTTAGATTTCTCGACATCATCCAGTATCTGGGACCCCGGTTACCACGTACGACCGGTGGTTAAGCGTACGACTGTAAAACGATAAAGTCTCACTTCCCGGTACGAGTGGTTGATAGCGCGACAAGCTTCGACCATCCGGCTGCCAGACTATCCCGATGGTACTCGAAGTTGAAGGGTGATTTCCTACTGTCGTTGTCCGAGTGGAAGAGAGTTAAGAAGGTATTCCAAGAAAATGGGATTGAAGACGTTCAAGGAAATGGTTGCAACACTACAACGACTTGGATGTCGGACCGTTCCTAGAGGCTCTAACTAAGATGACGGAGTTCTACAGAGGAAGAGGTGTGGATAACTCAAGGATGCTGTGTACTGCCCGGTTTTCCTTCAGTACCTACTTCGTGGACGATCGATGGGAAGGCGGACACACCCGAGCTGTGGTCCACCGGAAATCCTGAAACTTAGAGATGATGAAGCAGGATTGGTCGTGGTCCGTTCCATAGTGTTCTCTCACAGATACGCAGAGCAGGCAGGTCGACGGATCAGGGTTCAGGTAGGTAGTCGGGAGGAGAAATGTGCAAGGCGTGATGGGTACGACGCCAAGCACTGTTAATCTTCTACCCTGTCGAAGGACATGCCGTTCCGGAGGAGACGAGATGGCCGTGTGACGACCCGAAAGACAGTCCGTATATAGACTGGTTTCGTGAGGAAGGACAGTAGTGAAAAAGGGTTCGGATCGGCGGAGTTGGATATAGAGGTCCCGGAAACGTGAGAACAAGTTCTCGAAATGTCACCGCTGTTCGTTAATCAAGAAATCGATGAGAACGATGTTCCGCAGCACATGAAGGACTACCTGCCAGTAACCGGGAGGAAAAGGGTCGAAGGACAGAGAAAGCTCGTGGGGGGCAATGTCCGCCGAAGAAGATGATCATAATACTCCCCACTGCTAAAGTGTATCTGAGCACGGTCTGATAATCAAGGCGGGCATAGGGTGATAGACTACACGCCCGTCCCGCAAACCGTTTTCAGTGGTTCGTGGAAGAGGTCACCGCTGCCGACGACGGGGACGTAGACATGGAGGCAAGACGGTGTTGGCGGAGCTATTCAACTGGTTGGCAACGCGTGTTGTGGCAAGCTAATAAGATAGGCACAAGAGAGACACCATGAACAACACATATACAAGATGAGAAGAAACTGGTCCGACCGCCTGAGTCGGCGTGTTCGAAGGAACCTGGAGGAGATTGGGGATGCTTACGAGATATCGACAGGAAAGACTCTATGGTGATCAACAGACCGTCTTCCAGTGTGGCATAGCGTTCTACCAGTTGGCCAAGCTCCGGATGCTTGGAGTTCTACTACGATTTTCTTGACAAGTACGTGATCCGGAGATTTCGAACTGTACAGATGGACACTGACAGCATGTACTATCGCGCTGTCGAGAAGACGCTGGCGGCGGTGGAAAAGAATATGAAAGAGAAAGTTGTAATAGGAGAAAGACCGATGGTTGGCGTGGGAACGCGTGGAGCAACAGAACTCCAGGGGGATTGTTCAAGCTCTGAATCGAGGGTAGATAGAGCCATCGCTCTGTGTACAAGTGTTACTACGTGAGTGTGATGGAAACTCAAAGCACATCTGCCAAGGGGATGTCGAAGAATCTCACGATCTGACTTGGGGAAGGTATAAAGAGTGCTCTCGAAGGGGGTAGGATATGGCGGAGAACAGGGGATTTCCGAATGATTAACGGGTGAGAAGACGTACTGTCAACAAAATTTAGACTCTCGGCGACTACGACAGCCAGAGGAAGTGGATGGAAACGGGTTGCACACAGAGCCTATAGATAGGTAAAAAAGAACTCTGAAAAAAGGATAGAAATACTAAAGACACTACACGATCCGGGTATCTGGGTGTCAAAGACCTATAAGAAAGGTTCTTCGCGAACAACCCCGAGATGGCCCATCAACCAAATAGTAGAGCACGGGCCTCATCGGGTTGGTAATAATCGATCTAGATGATATAACATTGATAGACCACACTGATCATCGCCGCGGCTGCCACCTTCGAGCTCTCCCGGTTGATAGAGTACCGGACGTCAATATCTATGGAAGCCGCTGCTCCTCTAACCAACGGGTCGCCCGCGCGAGACTGCAGATGGCTTCTCGTCACCCTTTTAAAAACTTGAATAGCATCTACAGGCTTCTACCTATCAATCTGGTCACCTCTCCGTGCAGTGCGAGACCACGGCGGCAGTCTTGCCACCCACTCGGTCGACGTGAATGGGTCTACAAGTTCTTGCGTATGTGTCCGAAAGTCTCTCGCCAGGGTTCGATTGAAGCGTTCCACGATCCCCTGGTCCCGGTGGATGTTGACGCGGCCGCGTCTGATAGAACTTTATGCTTAGACAATAGATGAGAGACCGCGCCCATGAACTCGCGGCCGGGATCGCCTGGAGAAGATTCGGCCATTTAGAGGACTCCTCTTATATATTCCCGGGAAAAGCCTCGGCCACTTCCTTAGACCTCTTTAGTGTCCAAACGGCTCAGCCCCCTTGTAAAAACGACTCGCTACTCAAACGATTGTCAAGTGCGTACTTGTACTTTTGGCGACCAGACGCGCTCGTGAGGGCGAAACGGGAGATACGCTTGTGAACTTAGGTATCGCACCCGCACGTCGAATTCGGCGCGAATATGTGAGGCCGGGTAAATAGATCTGCCAGATGGCTGCTTCTTGAGCCAATTCCTTGACATCGTTTTCTGAAACCTTGGTCGCCGCCGCGATTCTTGATGGCCGCGAGTCCCTTCCAGTAGCCCGCGGGACTATAGTATGTATTCCGACAGCTTGCGTGTTAGTTGGTATCAAGTTTGGCGCGTGGTCACATCGTATGCGAAGTATTCTAATATATCGGACAATCTCCAACATACCCTCTCGCCGAGTTCGTGCCGGAAACTGCGGCGTTAATAATAAACCCTTTGTTGGAAGTACAATTGCGATTTGTCGCTGCAGAGCCCCAATCGCGTTTGGGTTGAACAGAAAGGGAAATCTAATTCATCCAATCCTCGATTGGGAGGAATCTAACATCCGCTTTGCGAAAAGGTGGCCCGCTTTTTCGTCTCGAGACAATCTCGGCCAGACGCATCATACTCTTTGCACCAGTAAGACCGATGTTTTTGGGCAGTGTAGCCTACAGCAATCAAGCGTTATAAAGTCGTCACTACACATCGTTCTATATATATATATTTATAAAAAAAAAAAAATGTTAATTAATTAATTTAAAATCTCGATTGAAATATAATAGCCGGTGGCGAGACCCACCACACCCATTCCCACGATGTGAACGCGATCTCCTCCTTTTTGGGCTCGGACGGTACATAGAAATCTGAAAGTTTGGGGCTCGTGATTCCATTGGATCGAGACTTTTGGTGCGAATGCCACGCGTACTCGCGGATGGCTTCTTTCAACGTTCTGAAAAGTTGCGCGCCCGGTGGATTTCGCGGCGAAGCTCTTCATAACCCAAGCCAGATGGCGGTTCGTTTTTTCGACCCATGCCATCCTTTGCCTATAAGACTTGTTCTTAACCGCTAAATCAGACGCATACGCTCCCATCCCGTTCGAGCTTTCATTTTAGAGAATATAAAGTTGCTAACCCTGACGCCATGCGTTTACAAGCGCACCACCTACTATTACAGCGATTGAAGCCCATTATTTCCATATATTAACTGTTAAATTCCAGCTTTAACTAATAATCTCGGGTCCAAACTGCGGCCGCTACATCTAAGGTCCGCGAGCCCTACACGTCTCTCACAGTAAATTCCAATGTGGGAGCGGTTCCTCCTAGGGCCATCTTTTGATAGTCAGCATACCCGATAACTGAAACCCGATATCACCACGGCCGTGATAAGCGCATTCCACCAACATTTTACCATCTTGTTCACCCATTGTTATAATTATTGCATATAAAATCGGTCGCGATCAATGTTTAAATTGGGGGCGCACCAACGCTTCCAAATTCAACATTGTTGATGATTTGTGTTTAGTAACTTTCACTGAACACTGGCTGGTTTGTTTTTTCTGTATTTCCACACTTCAACCACAGGGCACCAACAACTGCCAAGACCACCACCAACAACCTCAACTCCATTCACGAATTGGGTTCCAATCGGATTCGCCCAACTCCAACGGTAGTTGGTATTGGGTGACAAATTCTTGAATTTGAGTGTGCTTTCCAAGTATCGTGAATTGGGGTGTTGGTTGTAACTCAAATCTCTGTATCAGATTGTTTGCTGCTCCGTCCCCAATCTCGAGTGAGTTTAGCCTCTCCAAGCTCGCGATATTTTATCTTGTTAACTTTCAGGGTGGCGCCGCCGCCCCCCAGCCTGCCTGTCCTGTTTGTGGATTTTTTATATGCGGTATTACAACCAGTGGCGGAGTACACTCTGGTTCGATTGTGTTGGAGCAATCTGGTCCAACTCCGCCCACTCTCGTGGTGTGTCTGTGTCCATCATTTATAATATTAATATTAGAGCGTATAGTTCGTAGGGCAATATGTCCAAAATAGACATGTTTACCCGTTGTCAACGCGTTGTAGGTGGCGCTAAGTACTTCCAAACATTGTGATAAATTGAGCAGCATGCGGTTCCTAAGAGTGTTCCCTATAAAAGGTCAGTCTCTGATCGTGAATCAACCTTCGTGTTTGGTATAGGTAAAGTCCTACTAACGCACCGGGTAGCGTACAAATGAATAGCCGCCGATACCAAGAGTTTTGTCATCTCTGCTCCAATTGGATTCGTATCGCGCATACATTTTATCGAACTCCGCATCGACATCTTATCCACCTAAAAACTAGAAGACGCCTACCGAGATAATGCTCCCCGATTAGTACCCCCAGCAACCAGCCGCAGCTAGCCGCCGCTTCGTCGCGCCGCATTTTCATTTTCATTCGGAGTCGTTGCACTCAAC
The DNA here is from genome assembly GCA_029237695.1 of Conchocele bisecta. Classification (NCBI taxonomy): domain Eukaryota; kingdom Metazoa; phylum Mollusca; class Bivalvia; order Lucinida; family Thyasiridae; genus Conchocele; species Conchocele bisecta. Next base: position 66,658,746 of record CM055277.1, read on the forward strand.
CCAGATCCCGATTGCTCTGTCGATCATTTATTGTTGGCAGTCGGATTGAGGTTTCTTCATTAGCTGATCGAGAAGTTTCGTCGCAGATCGAATTTTCTTAATTTTTTCAAAATTAGTAATTTAACTATCTAAGCAAGTCTCATCACTTAACATATTTTATTTAATTTTTTCAAAAAATTAATAATGCGCACCAAACCCGAATACTTATGATCACCATTTTGCTCGCAACAAAGCTCGCAGCGGAGCACCACAAATTGTTAACATTGTTTAACCATTGTTCATATTTGTTCAGCCATTATTCAGCATTTGTTCACATTTGTCAGCTTTGCTAAGCATTGTCACAATTCTAAGCAATGTTCAGATATTTGTTCACATTGTTCACAATTGCTAGCATTGTTCAGCAATTGCTAAGCATTGCAAGACTTATTACTTTGCAATTTCCTAATTTTCCTAATTTTTTTCAAAATCGTTAGATTTAGTTGATAACTTTATAAGCAGTTGGTGTGATCAGTCTTTAGCAAAGCTTGGCGTGCTAGTTTTCGAAAGTATCTTCGAACCTCCTAGCGCTCCTCGCGCTTGGATAACGTCATTCTCTCGAAGACAGTCAATCGAATGAGTCTCGTCTTCGCAGTGAAAGAGGGCGACCATTTCGTTGCTCGCACACTCAGATCCTTGAGAACGGCGTTGTATTTGAGTGGATATCCATCACCTTTGCCTCGCATGGCGGCCAGAATCATGCGAGCTCGGAAGATGTCCGTCTTTTTGGTCATCGCCGCCTTGGCTGAGCAATCGTCAATCACGTAATAGGGTGGCTAGCCCTGAAAGATTTGGTATAAACACGCAACCAATCGTGAAACAATCACCGGGTCAATAACGTTACCGCAGGGTCGGTCCCATATCCACGGGCACCGCTTATAATTAGCGTTGTGTCGCACAGTGGGGACATAGGATCACACACATGTGAACGAAAGGCATCGCGGTAGGATCCCCTCGAGTAAGTGAGGATGAAAACCGTTTTTTCCACATCCTTTCTGCAACATATTATGGCGGAAGTGAGCATCTTCCAATCGTGAATTGGTATTGAAATGCTAATTTCTTAATTTTTTTCAAAATTAATGTATTAAATAAATTCGTTAGAATGATTTTTTATTAATAAATCGTTAGATTTAGTAGATACGCTGATACCGTAATCGACCACTTCATGTTGATTGTGCGTCTGTAATTATATATACGAGTACACTTCAATGGCCCCTCCGTCCCCTCTTTGGTTACTGGATCGTCACACCTCACAAGCGTTCTCCACTCTTGGCGTCCCGCTACGTGTATTTGGTCATCGTCGCTGGCTCGCATGTCTATCCATACACGCGTATTTGGTATTCAGGAACTCCGCGAGGTAGACGCCGAGAGATCAGGTCTTTAGCCACTGCTTGCAACCTCCGGAGGCGCTTAGATCCGGCAGCAAAACTGCTTCTTACTTCATCCCACTGCTGGTGCCGCGACAGACCCCGCCTGTAGAGTTGATTGGGGACTCCTCGATCGTACACCTCTACCTTCGTGATTTTGGGGTTATAGAATCGTCGGTTTTTCTAGCACCGAACGCGAACCGAGCATCTCGAACAAACCACATCAGTATAACCTTTCATCGCGCGGATGGTGCAGGGTACGTTGACGTTAATATTCCACAATGTGTCGCTTGTTTTTCGGCACTTGCGATGGCGAAGAACTCGGTCGTAAAGTATGGCAACGCGCCCGGCGTACTGGTTCTGATCAATCGCGCAAGTATTCGGGCATCTGACCATGTCGTACTCCACAGCGAACATTATCGATCGTATACGTCTGATAACTGTTCGGGCTATGATAACTCGGCCGTAGTCGTTGACTTAGTTCGTATTCGAGGCGGTCCAGCCAAAGCACTCTGATAGTAGGCATGTGACTCCTCTAACTAGCAACTCAAAGTCGAAGCGAATGTAGAAGCGGTTGCCCGTAACGCGCCGCGAACCACGGATGTTCACTCGCGTTGTTATTTCTCCTTGTTAGCACCCCGAATTCTAATTTGGTTACGTTCTTAATTTTTTGCTGTGTCAATACCTTGATAGACAGCGTTTTCAAGCTCGTGTGACGTCTTCCACAGGTCCTGATAGCAATGGTAGACGTCGCTGTCATCGATCGACAGCACCTCATTACCAAATCTTTATCATAGTCGTCTTGACTAGGCGCGACCCCCAAGTTTCTGACTAACGTTCATCCGCGTCCGTCGACGTTAGCGAAATCGTGAAATCGAGGCGAACAGTACCCGGAACAATGACGTCGTTAGCTCCGAGGTCTTGGGGAAGCGGACTAAGAGCTGCTGGTTCTAGGTCGACTCCGTCGAGTGGGTTGTTATCGTAATAACGACACTCTGACTCACGCCTTTTGCCCGAGGGGCCCTCACGCAGTCTGCGGTAATGGATTGAGTTTGCGACCCGTAATTGACTTCGAAGACATAATTAAATTTTTTCAAAATTATTGAAACTATTAAACCCGTATGGTTTTGGCTTTAATACATAAATAATTTTAAGAAAATTTAATAAATATGGCTGATTACGATGCTTGAAATGGTTGCAATCGGTAGAAGACGATGGTGATGATGATGATAACGAAACGCCCTCTTTAAGACTCCATTCCAATCCAATCGGCAATTGGGGAATAGGTGGCGCACCCAGCAGCGTTGGTTCAAATTCAGGATTCCTTGAGGGAGCTGTAAACGACTACTACAACATTTTGTCCAGAAATCGGTCTGTCCGTCTGTCGGTCCTCGCGAACTACTCAAGTTTCGAATTGGATATGCCAGGTAGGTTGCGACTAAAATCATCAAACTCCCAAATATCATCACAATATACCGGAAAACCCCTATCGCTAAACACCATTGCCGGAAACGGGCGGTGCGAAATCTATAAAGAACGTACTAGGATTTTCAGATTGGACGGCGTGGTTAAAACAATTGTGCCGGCCCGCGCTGTAGAGGCCCTAAAGTCTACCGACGAAACTATAGCTAAGACGGCACCGCGATAGAAACGGTCCGAGCTCAGCGAGGTCACTCAAATAGGCCACCGACGTTATTAAACACTATGGATACCACGTTCAGCGTACGCAACAATCACAATTGGGACAAATACTCAACGATGACCCACCGTTACCTCTTCGAGAACTTACATCCGTGGACTCGATACAGGCTCTACAAACGGTCCGGGGCGAACTGGTCCTTAACCTCCTCAAAACTCACTAGACCTGGATAACATAATCGCGCTATAAGAAAGAAAACTGGAGGAAGCCGGTGACCGATAGAGAAGTCTACCGAGCGATCAACAAACCCTGCGGTCCTTTGCGGATGAAAAGATAAGCCGCTTGGAGGGCCGCCTCGGCTAACCGTGAGGCTCTCCGCACACAAATAAGTCGGATCCCTAATCAATCTCGAGGGTCCTGCACGAGGAGAACGACACTCGGTGAGCGTCTTCGCACTCTGTTCAGAGAGCAGGCGTCACATAGCAAGCATCCTCGTTGCATCGGACTAAGACTATACCGACCATAGTTCTAGCTTCACTGTGGTGCGGCGCCACCACCCGCTCCAGCACCACACCATCACACAAGCACTCCGCTCCATCCGGTGGAGCCAAGGAGTGGGGGTAAAAAAACAACTACAACCTCGCCAGTCTTCTAGCTAAATAGCTGGAAAGCGGCTGCCGCACTAACTGGACTGATCGGTCAGTATCGTTCTACTTGCTATCTCTATATTATCAAAAACGGCCGATGGCTAGCCAAAATACCTGGGCTTTAATCGTGGCATCGCCGGTCCTCCTACTAGTCTTCGCCAGAGAGTTCCTACAACCAAAGCGTAATAATCCGATCGCCACGAGGCGATGACGAGCCCAAATTTCTCCTCCTCCGTGTGTTGTGCTTCCAATTCAACATTGTTGATGATTGGTGTTTCTCCAATCGCGATTGGTCTGGTGATGGAACCGATGGTGCATCCAATTAAACAATTGGGGGTACTGGGTTCGATTTACGATTGGGGAGGTGTATCCATTTTGTGTTTTTATGAAATCGGTTCCACTGTTGGGGTGCGCTGATGATATCCGTGTTCACGTTAACCGTTGTGGCCGTTTTTTTGACTTGCGTGGCGAATTACGATATGAAATTGTAACCGTGCAACCGTCGTCTTCGTAGTATCATATTGCGCGACGCCATATAAAGACCTGATTCCAAATACATAGTCTACTGGGTGCTGGCAGTCTGTAAAACGTCTTGATAATTCTGGATCGCCCTTCTCCATGTCCACCCATAGCTGAGATGGCGTCCTCTACAAGTGCCAAAAATTGTTTTTGTGCATCAAACCTGTTCCCATGCCCAGTATAGAACTGCGAGTTTGTTTTTGTGCGCCGAGAAATGGCCCAGACGTACGTGCGAATGGAGTCGTTGACGCGAGTAACCCCGGCCTGCGTAGAACCCTAGACCCGTATCTAACATAAATGTACCCCACGCCGTTCTGAACCTCAGCAGCCTGCTGTATGTAATCGACGTGAGCCCTTTCCGGAGGAACATTTTACAAGAAAAACACGCCACAAGTGCGACGCCCAGACACTTCCGTTCCGAAAGTCATAGTCCGGTCAAAATTCCCGCGTTCGACGACGATGTGGTCACCGGAAGTGATTCGTGTCTAAAATCAGTCTGTGTCAAATTCCCGGACTGGCCGTGAATGAAACGTCCCGAGGCCGGTGCTGGTAGGCAAATGCTTTCTGTTCTCAGTCCGCGTCTTTTGAAACTTAAAATTCGTTACACAGTCCTTTCAAAAAGCCATACGGTTATATGTGTTGAAATGGGATTCCAGCGTCGTCTTGATGTAGTGAAATACCTAGATTCTTTGAGAATCCTCCAATATAATAATACACTGAAGTTGGAGACACCTAGGAGCAGACTTCTTGATGTCAGATGGTCTTTATATGAAACTCCACACCCGCTGTTGCGCACCATACAGCGATATTTTATTGGTTCTGCCAAAACTGCAATCGGTGTTGCTTTCCACCGTATAACCACCATCCATCGTAAGTAATTCTTGGGCAACCTATATTGTTCAAGATGTTAAGGGATGTTGGTGGCAAAGCCACTGTCCGTCTACCGTTTACGGTTTGGGTGTACAAGTCGTTAACAACGTCTTTGTGTGTATTTACCTCCGACCGCGTACTTAACATTAGAGTTAAAGCTAAATGCTTTGTGTATCCATTGAAAGATTATTATTATGTTTTGCTTACTATAACTAATGTTCAAAAAGGGAGTTTAACTTCAAAAATTAATAGACAACTGCTGCGGAAAACGCCGGGTATGGGCCTTAGATCAATCACCTCACGGTTGGATGGCCGAATGTGGGGAAGAGCGAAATGGTTTTACTAGTGAAGGATGGACTACAATAAAGTAAAGCTGTAAGCTGGCCTTACACGGAACTGAGGGGAATAAGACAGCTCAAAGATTTTGTCACTCAGAGCTTGTCGGTATAATCCAACCTCACAGTATCGAAATGCTACGGGCTCGCAACAATGACCATCAGCATTGATAACTAAGGTAGTGGTCTCCCGGGTGGGCTGATATTCAACCTCGGTTTAGAGAGAGACCTACTCCTCAAACAAAGGAGTGTTTACCCCCGGTGAGTACGTCGTGATAAACCGTGGACTTCACCTTCACGAAAACTCTCAGGTGCACCTGGATCGGGTGAACACATCGTACATACACGATAGACAATCCCCCACACATTAACTGAAAAACTGTGCCCGCCCAGCGATGTTTCTATGGCGAGACTGTAAACGTTAGAACTTCCCACACCCAGAGATGAAAGTTTTGGAAGCGACACAATCCACGAGTTGAAGATTATATTCTTGATGATATATGGCGAAGTTGAAGAACCGATTACCCGATTCGGTCGTCCTAGAAATTTCAAATTATTAATTTAAGAAATTAGAATTAAACGCATGGTCGTAATATATATTATCTACATTATGATTATATACGGACCAGGTAGTTCTTCCGATTGGGTGACAAATTCAATATTTGGAACCTGCAGAAGGGGGATTCACCCGACAGAGGCGACCTTTTAACTACCCAAAAAAACAAAGGCCTGATTAATAGATCTTTATCCGAGGGCCACGGACGAGATCACAAGATCTACTATCGACAATTAGAGAATATGCCCTGGGCTGTGAATACACAAAGTCGTGAAGAACGCATACGGAACTAAACGAACTAGGTACCAAAAAATAAACCAAATTTAGAAAAGAACCCGTTGGGGATTGATAAAGCCCGAGAAGACCGTAGGCTGACATTACGAGGTTTATGATGCGTTGCGCTTAGAAACTCTCTCACAAAGATGCACACTTGCTGAATTAGACGGGAAAATAATCGATTTTCGAAATGATGCCACGTCGGGTATTGAGAAAGGCACGAGAAGACCAACAGGGCGGACCTATGAAGGCTTATGAGGTGTGCGCTCAGAGGACTCTCTCATCAGAGAAGCGCACTTACTGAACTAGATAAAAAAATAACCAAATTTCGAAAGAGAACCCGGTCGGGTATTGATAAAGTCCGAGAAACCACCAGTCTAACCTTGCAGAGGCCATTGCGGAGGCTTATGAATGCGTTGCGACTTAGAGAAATCTCTCAGTAAAAGAAGCGAACACTTGCCGAACTAGATGAAGAAAATAGCCGAAATTTATGAAAGAGACCAGGATCGGGGGTTGAGGGGGTCGAGAAGATCACAAAGAGGCCATGCGAGCTATGGGGCGTTACGCTCAGAAGGACTCTACTCCAACAGAGAAGCGCAACTACCCCTCTACTGACCTATATTGAAAAAATAACCGAATTTAAAAAAGAGACCCCGGTTTTGATCTTGAGGAGTCCGAACGGGAATTGATAAAGCCCTAAAGACCACCAGGCGGATATAAGGAGGCTTATAGGTGTTTGCTCTAGAGACTCTATCAACTGAGAAGCGACACTTACTAAAACTAGTATGAAAAAAATAACCGAATTCAAAAGAGACCCGTCGGGTATTGAATAAAGCCTAGAAGACCACCAGCTACCATTACGAGGCTTATGATGCGTTGCGCTCAGAGGACTCTAAATCAACAGAGAAGCGACACTTACTGAACTAAGATGAAAAAAATAACCGATAAACTGAAACATTGATCGTATAGCCGCGACCAAAGCCTTGAGAGCCTCTTAGAGATTCGTACTGAGGCCTATAACGCAAAACAATGCGCTTGCCGAATAGTGGAAAACAAAGAAAACAACCAAAACGTGTCATCAAACAGTTTGGGCTGAGAGCGGGCCCATTGTTGTGGTGCACTATAATATCGTTTCGGTGCCAAAGCGAGTAATAATATGGGGATACAACTATACAGCTGCAGGTGAAGTTATCCAAAAGGTCGGTCTGCTCGGTTATGCTAAATGGTAAACCTGTGGGCGCGGATCGCGATAAATATTGTAGCTAGATGGGGAAGAACGGGGTTGGAGTCACAAAATTCTCTGGAGATAGTTCGACGGTGGTTTCGTTCTCCGGTGAGATCGAAATTAGACTTGCCCAAGGTAGTGTTTATAACTTGTTACGAAAATCGGTGAATCGTGAGTCTTCCACTATTGTCTCATTGTTAATTGAACCTTATTGTGGAAATACTAATATATTGAAATAATTTAACTATGAACGAATCACCGCATCCAATTGTCAATACGACTCCACCAAACACTGTATTCCACTCTCAATATCACTCCACCAACACTGTATTCAACTCTCAATACCACTCCACCAACACCTGTATCCAATTACGAAGAAGTTCAGATTTTAGGTTGATATAATATCGTCGCTATGCAGGATATTTTTAAGTTTAGAGAATGTGCAAAAAAAAAACACTCAATAAATATAGGCGCGCGGCAAACATTCTGAAGCCATCTAGTACGTTCTGGCAAGTGTTTCTGTGTTGTGTGGGGCGGGGACTGCTGCAACGCTATCTACAATTGTAATGAGTTCCACTTGCAGGGTTGTGAGTGGAATTACCGTTATTAATCTGAACACTTTGTAAGGTAAATAGGGCGGCGGGTGGAAAACCCTAGAAAAAAAAGTAGAAAACATGATAGACTATCCTTCTCCGCTAGGTCTAGAGAAAAATAGCAATCGACGTTATGGTGTCCAAAGCGATGGCCGATAAGAAAATAGCAAATTTATTAGAGTTGAATCCGTGGTGGAAGAAATGGGGAGATATGAAGAATTAAAAATGATAAGACAAGGCGCGCGCCATCCATGCCAATAATTGAGTGTACGATTGGGATAAATTTAGGGTAAAACATGGAAATAAAGTCGGAGGAAATGTTCAGCACCATTTGTGATATTTGATTAGTAGTGGGTAAAACGAATCGTTGGGTTTTATACAAATAACGGTAACTCGGCGCAGACAGAATCGAAAAACTCTAGTAATGCCGTAAACGAATCTTTGTTTTAAAACAGTCTTATAAAATGAGTTTCACCCTCTTACACCTAGTTTGTTTCTCCGATCCTATTATAGACGCTTCATTTCACACGAATAGTCTCTTGCTTATCTTACATAATGTTCCGTATAATATTGTAAATGCAACGTTTTATCGAACGTAATAAATTACGCTGATATGTCATGTATTCAATATATATAGTGCTTTCAATTATAGTAATATTCATCAATAGGTCATTATAAAATTCCAATTCCCAATCTATTTTATTATCCAATTTTGTGAGTATAACTTTATTAGTTTTTTCTTATCTTTAATAGGGTGTAAGTTGTGGTTAATTTTTAAAAAAAATTGAACATCATCATATCTTTCTAACTGACTTTTCGATTTGAATTATTACTAAACGATAATACTTGCGAAGCAACGTAATCCCTGTTAATCATTCGATGAGTAGCCTGAGTGCCACAGCATGGTGGAACTTAGTAATGACTCGCTTTGGTCCCTAACACCCACAATGCCGACAGGGCGAGCGAACGGAACCTCTTCGCATCCATGCACGGTGATGTTTGCAATATTCCGTAATACCGTACGAAACATCTCTCGTGGACTACCTGTCTTCAACCCGCACACTTAACTAGAACCATTATGTTATAATATATACGGAGTAAACATAGGGATTCGTATCTCCTAATAGGGGGTATCTTCTTTCAATGTCATAATATGATGGTGAAAAAATATGTCTCATACTTACCCCCGAACAGTAGGTGTGTGTTTAAAAAATTATGCATACTCCCCACCATTGTGTTTGGAAAAATTAAAATTATGCCTACTCCCGCCTCGTGTTTTGAAAAATTAAAATAACTACTCCCATTCTCATATATATTCTCATATAAAATGGAGGAAATTCCTGAGTAGTATATAAGAGTCATTATATAGCACCACCTGGTGGGAGGCACCACCGTGTTAGCCGGTGGCTTTCCAGAGGTGGGTGGTATCATTTGAACTCTATATACTACTCCATTTGTCATTCTATGAAGTCCTACACCACATACATCATAACATTACAGTCAGTATTATTAGAATTTTCGCTTTAACTCTTTTCTTTTTTTTGTCGTCTGCTGTTTATTTTATATTTTCCAGTTTTATCATCAAAAACATGCTTTGCCAGCATTTTATAATAATTTACAACATGCTTTGACAGCACTTTAGCACCGGTAGTTTGAAAATTTAGCATGAAAAAGCCAATGTTTGATATTTAAGGGTGAAATGGTTAAATTAATTTGGCTGTGATTAAAGAAATCGCGGTTTATGGCATTTGTATGTGTTTATGGCAAATATAGTGCAGATCCAGATCAACCTGTGCATCCACACTGTATGATCAGGGTCTGTACTGATTGCCATTCAGTCAGTAAAACATCTGGCCTGCTTGTAACAAATAGTGTAGATCCATACCATGCAGCAGGACTGAGCTAGAAGATCAGGAGCTAGACTGGTCAGAAATCGCATATGCCACATCTCTGCAGTCGCAGCCACAAATATGCTTTAACTGTGTTGAATAGGAAAACCGTGACAAATATAATTTGTGTTTATTGCACCAATTATATACCGGTATGTGTCAGTCCATGAAATTGTCTGTCTTGTATCATCTTGTGATATCAATGTAGATTTCAGGAAAACACACACACACACACACACAAGTTCAACCCCGCCGCACCGATTGTGCGCACAGGTTGAAACTGGCTCATTCGGAACTATCTCGGATCTTTTCGCCAAATCGGAGGTCTGGTTAATCTATAATCCCCGAAGTGATCCAATTGTGTTCAGGTTATCCCGCCATTTCCGTTTTCTCTTTGTGATTTTAATTTGAAATTGGGAAAAGATCGACGTAATTTGAAGAAATTAATTTTCTTATGTAAGTATATTGATGCATGCGTGTCAGCTAACATGTTTTCAATAACATTGTTAATACAAAAATACATGACAACGCCGTGATCAGTTGATTCACGTTTCAATTCGTGAAATTATTTCGCCCCGTCTCACTTCGCACATTCCTATTCATGTGTTGTTAATATATTGTCACTATTCACCATTTACAAATTGCATGCATTATCACATAATTGTGCCTTTAATGGTCTATGCGGTCGCGTTTTCTCAAAACTTGTAGGACAGCTATAGTAATTATAGATGTTGTCATCGTTACATACTGTCTTTGTTAAACTATTCGCCTTAAATAATAGCGCATATACTCAAAGTTTATTCGAATTGTACATCACACTGTACATGTACGGAGCCACCCAGGGGACGTAGACTTTTTTTTTTTTTGTTAATTTGTTCCCACGAAATAACAATTCGTTCCCTCAATTTAGCAATTCGTTCCCACGAAATAACAATTTGTTCCCTCAATTTAACAATTCGTTCCCACGAAATAACAATTTCGTTCCCATGAATTAACAATTTGTTCCCTCAATTTAGCAATTCGTTCCCACGAAATAACAATTTGTTCCCTCAATTTAACAATTCGTTCCCACGAAATAACAATTTCGTTCCCATGAATTAACAATTTGTTCCCTCAATTTAACAATTCGTTCCCACGAAATAACAATTCGTTCCCACGGGAACGAATTGTTAATTCGTGGGAACGAATTGTTAAATTGAGGGAACGCATTTTTATTTCGTGGGAACGAATTAATATAAAAAAAATCTATGTCCCCTGCGGGGCTCCGTAAAAAGGAAGTATGCTGATTTATATACATATTTCTTGTTGGTGAAATTACTTTCTTACATGAGTGTCTATTTATAGAACGAATTTACAAGTTTCATAGGAAACGAGATTTGAAACTGTAACGCCCATCGAACATGTATTCGGTAGTGGCTTACAACATATACATTAGGCCATAAAAATAAGGACTTTGGCAGTCACGGGGTGTGCAGAATGTGCAGCGGGAGAACGGCTTTTTTAATACTGTATATATAATGTGTTTGTGTTTGAGATGTTCGTGTGTGATTTTATTTCAAGTTGCCAGATGCATATTTGTGTGATTTTATTCATGCATATATGCATCTGGCAACTTGAAAAAAAATCAGAGACGAACATCTCAAACAAAAGGAAAATGTTATAAAGTTACGATAAACTCTTTAGATGTGAAAAATCACAAGATTTTTGTCAGACATGATTGGATTTAACATATTTTTCATGGTAGTGTTTTTTATTGATCATGTGGCAAAATTATAGTACACTTTTATTCTCCATGACGATCAAATGCTTGTCGCGCAGGGATTATTCAGACGCGGCGATATCTGAGAACCAAAGTACGTTTGATGGCCTAACGTATACTAGTGTATTATTATTATTAACCATTTCCACCCTGGTTATCCTACCTTGTCTTTTTCACACTATATTTGTACTATTCCATTTATGACAAAAGACAATTCTAGATGAATAATAGTGGCAAATGCGGCCGATCCTGATGAGACGACGAGCCGTCTCATCTGGATATACATTGTTTGCATATGTTGGCTTTATGGAGGTATACATCATGTAAGGGCTAATACTTAAAGATATGCAAACATTTGTATGCTTTCATAATTGTGTTGTTTTATGTATATTTCAGACAACGCTAAGACATACACATACTAGAGCAACACAGAAATGGAAGAGATTGAAGCCGATCGATCTTCCCAACGAGCCAATATTATCGAACAATGAATGTTTGAAATCACGCTGGCATCCTTGGATACACTGAAGCACAGTACGGCCATGGAAATACGTAAAGCGCAGAACGAGATGAAGAAACGATTGAAACGATTGAGACGATACAGAGACAGGCAGAGAGAAATTGTGAAAAGTAAACCGGATTCTAATAAGGATCCTCTCGAAGAACTGCTGAAGCGACGAATGAAGCACGATGCTAAGATGAAAAAGAATCAGAAACAAGCTCGCCCCAAGACATCGCCGTGCGACGCTTCAGGATACGTACAATTCACGCATTCGTAGATCCGACGCGGACTCGGAACCCGAGGTGGAAGTGGACGATACGATACGTTTATGGTTGACCATCGATGCACCAGTGGGGGCATTCGTATCCGTGGACACACTTCCAGTTCTCATTGAAAAGATTACTTGACATGTCATTAGAATTGTCTCGTGAGACAATTCTAATGAAATACCTAGGTATGTTTTTATCGCGAAATGATCGAATATTCAGCAATTTCCATCCGCATGATTGTCGTCTGCAGCAGGATAAGGGTTAAAGCGAACTAAGTCCCTGCTATATGATTCCATGCATCGAGTAACGAATCGCACCATAAATTTATGGCAAAAATATATGTGAAAGTATAATAAAATACATTTGCCAGCCAAAATATGTGTTTATTACTGACCAGGTACCAAACCAGGATATTGATTAGTTGCTCCAGAGTGAAACTGCAGATCAAGTAATCAATGCAAAATAAAGTTTTCTAGACGATAAAACCCGTCATTGAATTGATGTCAGAACCAGACGTTGGATGAAGGTCGTTTTCTGACGTCGGATAGACGTTGGATTATATTTGAAAATGAAAGTTGTTTAGACGTCGGAATCCGACGTTGAAATGACGTCAGAATTAGACGTATATTCAACGTCGGATCCTGACGTCCGTTCGACGTCGGATCCCGACGTCAATTCGACGTCGGATTCTGACGTCCGTTCCACGTCGAATTCTGACGTCTAAAACACTTTCATTTTCGAACATGATCCGACGTCTATCCGACGTCGGAAACCGACGTCAGTCCGACGTCTCTCTGACGTCGTGTGCCCACTGGGTTTGTGTTGGTTGATTTCATCAATTTTCTATGCCATTTGCTAAATGGATCTATCCCCTGTGGCCAGTCTAGTTACTTATATGTGAATGGAGAAGAAGTGTAATACAAGTATGTGGCTAGTCTAGCTTCTGATCTGTGACTGAAGAAATGGGGATTATGACACATGTGGCCAGTCTAGCTTCTGATCTGTGACTGGAGAAATGGGCATTATGACACATGTGGCCAATCTAGCTTCTGATCTGTGACTGGAGAAATGGGGATTATGACACATGTGGCCAGTCTAGCTTCTGATCTGTGACTGAAGAAATATGGTGTATGACATAATAGTATGTGACCAGTGTAGCTTCTGATATGTGACTGGACAATCAGGGTTTATGACATTTGGCCAGTCTAGCTTCTCATATGTACCTGTAGAAGGGGATTTGTTGTAGAATTTGTTGCCAGTATAGCTTCTGATTGGTGACTGGAGAAAATATGGGTTATGATACGTGGCCAGCCTTTGAATGGATAAAGTGGAGTTATAACATTTGTGGCCAGTCTATCTTCAGTAGCCGATTTCATCAAAATTGCAAAGTATACTTATCTAGCAAAGTATACTTTGAGGGATTAATCAGTTATTTTTCCCGAAATACATTATGTCATATGGAACTAACGACTGCATATATTTGATGGTTAAAAGTATGCAGACTTATTATACTGAATTTATTACATTATCACAGCCAAAATGGCTGTGATAATGTAATGAATTCAGTATAAATAACAAGCACTATACGCCAGTAGAGGCAAGGTCAGTCATCAAAGGGAGATAACTCACTGACAATTAATAGGGTTCTTGATGTGATAAACATGTATATTGAATTTGGTCACGATCTGTCAAAATAAATAGGCTTCTTCGTCTTGCCGGGATAAACACGTATACAGAATTTGGTTACGATCTGTGAAGTAGAACTTGGGTTATCGCGTGGACAAGGATAGAGAGTGCGAAAAATAAAAATGGCCGCCAAGGGGAGATATGTCATCGGAAATTTTAAGAAATCTATAGGCTTCTTCATCTTGCCGTGATAAACATGTAAACCGAATCTGGTTAAAATCCGTCAAGTAGAATTCTAGTAAGTTATTGCGTGGATAAGCTGTGCCCGCCCGCCCGTACAAAATGAATACATAATACGTCCCGTTTTTTCAAACGGGCGTATAAAAATTAATAAATTTATCCTTAAATTTAAAATGTCTCCCTCAAAATATACTTTGCTAGATAAGTATCCTTTGCAATGTTTGTGAAATGTGTGTACAACCTAGACTGGGCTGGAGAAATGGAGGTTATAAGTTATAACATTAATTTTGTAGCCAATCTAGCTCCTGATCTGTAACTGGAGAAATGGGGTTAATAACATATGTGGCCAGAATGTGGAGAAATGGGGCTTGTGACATATGACTATTCTAGGTTTTGATATGTGACTGGAGAAATGGGGCTTATGACAGTTGTGGCCAGTCTAGCCCTGATCTGTAACTGGAGAAATGGGGCTGCTGAAATTTGTGGTCAGTCTAGCACCTTATCTGTGACTGGAGAAATGATGCTGATGAAAGTTGTGGTCGGTCTAACTTCTGATCTGTAACTGTTGAAATAGGGCTTATGCCATTTGTGGCCAGCCTTGCACCTGATCTGCGACTGTATAAATGGGGCATATGCCATTTGTGGCCATCTTAGCTTCTGATCTGTGACTGGAGAAATGGGGCATATGTCATTTGTGGACAGCTTAGCTTCTGATCTGTGACTGGAGAAATAGGGCTAATTCCATTTGTGGCCAGCCTTGCACTGATCTGCGACTGTATAAATGGGGCATATGCCATCTGTGGACAGCTTAGCTTCTGATATGTGACTGATATTGGGCTGATATGTGACTGGAGAAATGGAGCTTATGCCTTGCCCAGAATATGTGACTGGAGAAATGGAGCTTATGCCTTGCCCAGAATATGTGACTACATAATGGGGCTTATAGATTTTGTTGGCAACACTGACATGTGAGACATGATGATGCCTGCAATCGGCGGACTTTTATTCATTTTACTGGATAATTTGTGACCAGTGCAGCTCTTGATCAAACAGCACACTCATGTAGCCTGATAACGATCTATATTGCTTGACGGGTGTTTCAGTGATGGAATCCTGATCATAACCCCCCCTGGTGGACGGATGCACAGCTGATCTGGATCTTACAAACACAGTTGCTTCACAACACTTTTCTACACGACCCACGTAAACACAGCAAAAAACAACGCAAAATACCCGCCAAACCCCTAACTTTTTGTCGCAAACCCCATTTTGCAAGTCACAGCCACATTTCATCGATTATTTTGTTTACTGGATTGAAATAAGTTTCGCAAAAAAATAAAAGAAATATGAGGCAATATGATTTTTTCCTATTGTTTTGACAACTAAATGTGTCAGTGGGATACGGGGGAGGGGGTAGGGCTATATATGTATTATATATATATATATATATCCTCCTACACTATTATAATACTCCGGGTATGGAAGAACTTCGAACAATTTCCCACCCTTAAATATAAGAAGGGAAAAATATAATAATTATCTCGGAAAAGGTATCTCGGAAACGATTCAAATAACGGGGTACGTCATTCATGTAATAAATATATAAACACGTGCTGGTAATCGTTTGATGTATTGCGACCATACACACTTATAACCAATATCTGTACTAAATAGCTTAGAAAACAATATTGTCATGCATCATAGCATTTCGCACCTGTGCGTTAGCTAGGTTATCTCCCCTGGACTACAGGAAAACACCAACCTGCTATGTTCTAAAAATAGCAGCAAAACTTGTAGAACTGGTTTTCATGCTCCATCGAATCCTGCTTCTTCAAAGGTAATACACATTCTATAAATAGATTCAGGTTTGTCAATGCAATGTACATGTTTTGGTGTTGAATCGGATCGGGGCAGGGCTATCTGTTTTGGCTATTTTCGACGAGATCAAAAGACGAGGGCCACGGGCTAATTAAGAGAACTAATTAGTTGACAGTTGCCAATTAGTCAACTGGATGGCATAACAGATCGCAGTAGAATTATGAGGTAAGTGACGGGGTAGAGACAGAAGTTTGAGCCGGGTGGGACCTGCAAGCATGAATGGGTGGGATACTAAAATTTATATTTGCCAATTTTCAAATGATGAACGTTCTTGTATTTTATTTTGTATCATTTCTAAAATGTTTTATCCCTTAAAATGCTGAAGACGTAAATCGTCATCTACTGTTATTATTTATATTTTGAGTTATTTTTAATGAAACTGGTTTGACAGGCTCAGCACTTTAGAATCATTTCCATTGGATGATTCTAAGGTGTTGGCAAAGCAAATTGTTAATGAGAAAAAAGGAAAATAAAAAAAATAACAGCAGACAACAACATTTAATTCAGAATTGTAAGGGTTATGTAATGTGTATTAAAAGTATGACTGGTGTTTTATTGATGGAATGGTGAACAGTACAGATCCTGATCAGACTGCGGATGCACAGACTGATTTGGATCTCCACTGGTTACAAAGTCCATAAGCCCCATTTCTCCAGGCATACACATTTGAACATCCACAAATACACATTTGAACTCTAAATCGTACAATTAGGCTAGCTTAGATAATCACGGATACAGAAAATATAAAAGACAGATGAAATAGTGAAAGACATCCACTGAGATTATCTAATCACAGTCACACTGGTGGGTTTCACTGTAATTCATCTCCAAGAATGATATCTGTTCATGATTGAAAAACGATTTTCTTGGAGTGCACACGTACTAGTAGACAGAGCTCCAAATAAGGTGCATATTGTCGTATTTTACGCACTTATTTTAGCAGAATACGCATTGATTTTCAGAAGTGGGAGTACAAAATACTCGCAGCAATATGAAAATACGCATTGATTTTCAAATTTAGTAGTGAAAATAGTGTAATAAAGTTGAACATTTATTTAATTGAGCTGAAAAAAGCAAATAGTGTTTGCTATTTGCAGCACAGATAAGTGAATTTTTTAATTTCTTTTATTTTTATCATTTGTTCCCTATTTAATAAGTAAATCAATAATACATTTGTAAAAGTAAAATATGCATTGAATATTGAATATGGGGGTATAATACTATTTAGATAAAAAACTTATCTGGAGTGCTGCATTTATGAATTAGAGGAACCTTTCCAAATTGGACATCCTGGGGCCCAGAGTAAATTTCTTATTTCTCCATCAAAAATGGCAAGTTGGGAGTGCTTTAGAATCGTCTCAATGAGACGATTCTAAAGGACTCCCAACTTGCCATTTTTGATGAAGAAATAACAAAATTTCACCCCAAATTGGTCAAATTACGCACCTTAACTGGAGCTCTGCTGGGGCCCTCCCTGGGTGTCCAGTTTAGAGAGATTGCACTGTGCTATTTAAGCCTATTTTAGCTCATGTCGGTATAGTCCGTTTAGTCACTGCAATTGTATGCAAAGCTCCTGTAGCCGATTTCATCAAAATTGCAAAGTATACTTATCTAGCAAAGTATAATTTGAGGGAGAAATTTTCAATTTTAGGATAATTTTTTTATTTTTTATTATACTGAATTTATTACATTATCACAGCCATTTTGGCTGTGATAATGTAATAAATTCAGTATAATGATTCTGCATACTTTTAATCATCAAATATATGCAGTGGTTAGTTATATATGAAATAATGCATTTCAGGAAAAATAAATGATTACTCCCTCAAAGTATACTTTGGTAGATAAGTATACTTTGCAATGTTGGTGAAATCGGCTACAGATAAGGTAGTCGATAGCATCACCGACCCAATAAATACAGATTGACTTTCAAAATTGCTAAGGAAATACTCGCAACAATTTGGAAATAAACATTAAAAGTTTATATGCGCATTAAAAAAACTGAGAAATCACTCATTTTATGTAACAAAAAAAAAGCAATTAGTTTGAATAAAATACATATCTTCTGCACTTAGGTTAATTAACTTAAACTGGAATAAAAATAGTTGTGCCATGCATAAGAAAATTCCTCACTGTCTGTTCCACGTTTTGCTGCCGACTAACTTTTGGCTATTAAACACATTAAATGTAAAAAATATTTAAAAGTAAATACTTTTTCATCAATAACAAAAAAGTCACCCTCCCCAAAAAGAATTATTGATTTTATTGTGAAAAAACGTATTTTATTGCGATTTTCCTATGGGAATTAACATGGGGGCTAAAAATAGATTTAATTTTTTTTTTTTTATTGATTTTCAAAATCTAACTTGTTTTCTTAGTTACATCATTTCCAAGCTATCTTGCCAGGTTTCGGAGTCAATTTCCAAAAAAATTGGTTTTTGATCCTCCATGTTAAATTCCCATAGGAAAATCGTTTTTTCGCAATAAAATAAATATTTGATGGGGAGGGTAACTCTTTTGTTATTGATGAAAAAGTACTTACTTTTAAATATTATTTCGATTTATTGTGTTTAATAGCCAAACGTTAGTCGGCTGCAAAACGTGGAACAGACAGTAGTCTCTGTTTTATATTGCAAATACAATATACATGCTATGATAATTGCATGAAATGCATTTTCAAAAATAAATTCTGGATTGAATTTGAAACATCGGTGTACAAACGTCTTTTAGACAACTATTATCTGGAGCTCTTTCCACTTTTCATACCCCATCCTAGGCATGAAAAATATTTTCATAGCAATTCCGTCCCAACATTGCAAAGTATACTTGTCTAGCAAAGTATACTTTGAGGGAGTAATCATTTATTTTTCCTGAAATACATTATTTCATATAGAACGAATAACTGCATATATTTGATGATTAAAAGTATGCAGAATTATTATACTGAATTTATTGCATTATCACAGCCAAAATGGCTGTGATAATGTAATAAATTCAGTATAATAAAAAATAATAAATTTATCCTAAAAATTAAAATTTATCCCTCAAAGTATACTTTGCTAGATAAGTATACTTTGCAATATTGGTGAAATAGGCTACAGATCTATCATATTTGAAACTGATCACCCTTCTCTATATGTGGCTGTGACTGGAGATATGGTGCTTATGGGTTTTGCGATTAATGTAGATCCTGATAGTTCTGATGAGACTTGAAGCCAAGTATCCATTTCTATATGACCTTAGCTGTTGCTGGGACATAAAACACATTCACTTCCACTACACTAATACAGTGTAAAACAAATACAATTGTCTGTGACTGGAGATATGGGGCTTATGGGTTTTGTGATTAATGTATATCCAGATCAGCCTGTGCATCCGCACAGTCTGATCAGGATCTGCACTGTTCGTCAGTCAACCAATGAAGCACCCGTAATGCTTCCAACAAGCAATATAGATCATTACAAGGATACAGGAGTGAGCTATTTGATCAGGAGCTACACTGGTCACAAATCCCATAAACCCCACATCCCCAGTCACAGCCACATAAATTGCCGATAAAAATTACAATTTTTGGAGAGAAAAAAATCCTTTTTTTCTTTTTTCGAAAATTGTAATTTTTTATCGCCAATATGTAATTATCACCTTAGCTGTTGCTTGGACATTACACCCTTTCAAATTCTCTCCAGAGCCAGATAATATCATTTTTAGATTTACAGGCAAGCCTGCCCTATTTTTTCAAAGATACATTTAACACTTAGAATCGATCAGGAAACAAAACAAATGTTGTCTTTTGGTGTTTTAGTTTTGTCTTTTTCACAATAAAACATGGTTTGACAATAATTTTGAATCATTTCCAGTGGAAATGTTTCTAAAGTACTGTCAAACCCATCTGTTTGATGAGAAAAAAATGGAAAATAGAACATAACCAGCAAACATCATAATTCAGCACCACAATTTAAGGATTAAAAATAACATTGAATATAGTCAAACTATTCTCTTTACTTTACTTTAATGCATTATATCAACCAACCAATTAACCAATTAACCGATCAATCATTCTAACGTATAACCTTGAATTAAACCCCCCCCCCCCCCTCCTAATAAACGCCCCCCCCCCCCATTCCCCTCCAAATTAAAAAAAAAAAAAATGGATTATTGCTGAACATTCTTTAAGGATTATTTGTATTTGAAATTGGCGGTCCTTGGTAAAAAAAAAATATATTTTTTTTTTAGTGGCTAATAAACGCCCCCATTTTGTAAAATGTAACGCCCCCGGGGGCGTTAATTCGAGGCTATACGGTATTTTATTTCCCACTAGGCCATACCTACTCGCGTGTCTACTGTCGCTGGTTGTCACCGCGTACACCCAGACATTACAGCGGGAACAATGTGACGCCAACCGTATGATGGTTGACGTGGACGTCGCCAATGCGGACGCCGTCATCGGTGGCCTGTTTGAAATGAGGCTGCCTGGGACCGGAGATGATGGGTTCGGGTGTGGTGAACCACATGCGGGTATGTGTTGTATAACCTGGCACTGAGAAAGTGGACATTGTTACATTTTATTGTGTGCTTTTCAAAATTGTTTGATGCAGGCCGTGGCTTTTAAAAATGTGTCGTAATAAGTGAAAATTGGAAGAAAAAAAACATATTGGAAGAAACATATTGTTATGATGGAAAATTGGGGAAAACGGTTTGTAATGACTGAACATTGGGGAAAACGTTTTGTAATGACTGAAAATTAATAGGGAAAAACATATTTTAATGGCTGAACATTGAGGGAAAACGTTCTGGAATAACTGAAAATTGGGTAAAGAAACATATTGTCATGACTGAAATTTGCAGAAAACCTGTATTATAATGTAATTGTAACAATGTCTAGCTTCTCATGAAATAAGTAAACCTAATGTTAAATCATCAATTGTGTCAAATCTTCAATTAACCCATTACACCATTATGGGTATGATTTTTATGCCACCGGGTTTCGAAGAAACGGGTGGCATATAGTGTTTGGACCGTCCGTCTGTCCGTCTGTCCATCCGTATGTCCGGACGTCCGTCCGTCCGTCCGTCACACTTTTCGGTTAACCACTTTGTCACAGTTTCTCAAATATGCTGCAGGTGGCATCCGCGTTCGACAGACGCATTTCTTGTTTTAAAATATTTTATTTTTATTTTTATTATTTCTCAAATGGTGGTCGTGACATATACTTCTAAGCACATTTAAAGAAATTATTTATTTATGATTTTCTGCAATCAAAACGGCATATCCTCAGCATGAAATGGGTTAAGGGAAATATGTTTAACTTTTTGTTTGGCTTTTACAGAGACAATGCTGCTATACGAGGCAGCCCGCTGGGCCATTCGCAGGATAAACGACAACAACTACATTCAAGGTGTCCGGCTCGGTAAGCTCATTCAGTTAATTCCGCTTGTTTATTATAGGAATGAATGGCCTTTTTGTGGAATTTATCAGGGTATAAACTTGGAAAAGTCGCAGGAATACTGGCCTCGTCCAGTATTGCTGCGACTTTTCCAAGTTTATATCCCCGATAAATTCCACAAAAAAGGCCATTCATTCCTTATAATTCCAGCATTTGAAATAAATTCATCAAGAAAATGTGTTTATTTTCCGTTTTCTTTAAGAATTATTTTAACTGCGCCTCACGGTTACGGAAAGTAGTTCGGCGTGGGAGTTTACTGGGATATAAATTTTGGACAGACACTTGTTACGGGCCAATCAAATGTTAGGGAATTGTGTAAATATTTTTGTGCTGTAATTATTATGCCACCGCAACAATAGTGCATATAGTGTTTACCCTGTTTGTCCGTCGTCAGTAGACAATTTTGCTTGTCCAGTGAACTACTTCTACAGTTTTTGGCTGATTCTCTTCATATTCGGTATACAGTCCTACAATTAAGTGCAGGAGTGCGTAACATAAACATTTTGGTTGTCCTACTGATCTATCCACAGTTATTCCCCTTTTTCGACTCAATAACTACTAAATATTATTTTTTCCTTGTTCGGTGAACTACTTCTACAGTTTTTGGCTGATTCTCTTCATATTCGGTATACAGTCCTACAATCAAGTGCAGGAGTGTGTAACATAAACATTTTGGTTGTCCAGTGAACTACTTCTACAGTTTTTGGCTGATTCTCTTCATATTCGGTATACAGTCCTACAATCAAGTGCAGGAGTGTGTAACATAAACATTTTGGTTGTCCAGTGAACTACTTCTACAGTTTTTGGCTGATTCTCTTCATATTCGGTATACAGTCCTACAATCAAGTGCAGGAGTGTGTAACATAAACATTTTGGTTGTCCAGTGAACTACTTCTACAGTTTTTGGCTGATTCTCTTCATATTCGGTATACAGTCCTACAATCAAGTGCAGGAGTGTGTAACATAAACATTTTGCTTGTCCAGTGAACTACTTCTACAGTTTTTGGCTGATTCTCTTCATATTCAGTATACAGTCCTACAATCAAGTGCAGGAGTGTGTAACATAAACATTTTGCTTGTCCAGTGAACTACTTCTACAGTTTTTGGCTGATTCTCTTCATATTCAGTATACAGTCCTACAATCAAGTGCAGGAGTGTGTAACATAAACATTTTCCTTGTTCGGTGAACTACTTCTACAGTTTTTGGCTGATTCTCTTCATATTCGGTATACAGTCCTACAATCAAGTGCAGGAGTGTGTAACATAAACATTTTGCTTGTTCGATGAACTACTTCTACAGTTTTTGGCCGATTCTCTTCATATTCGGTATACAGTCCTACAATCAAGTGCAGGAGTGTGTAACATAAACATTTTGGTTGTCCAGTGAACTACTTCTACAGTTTTTGGCTGATTCTCTTCATATTCGGTATACAGTCCTACAATCAAGTGCAGGAGTGTGTAACATAAACATTTTGCTTGTTCGGTGAACTACTTCTACAGTTTTTGGCTGATTCTCTTCATATTCGGTATACAGTCCTACAATCAAGTGCAGGAGTGTGTAACATAAACATTTTGGTTGTCCAGCGAACTACTTCTACAGTTTTTGGCCGATTCTCTTCATATTCGGTATACAGTCCTACAATCAAGTGCAGGAGTGTGTAACATAAACATTTTGATTGTCCTCAGTGAACTACTTTCTACAGTTTTTGGCTGATTTCTCTTTCATAGTTCGGTATAACAGTCCCTTACAAATCAAGAGCAGGAGTGTGTAACATAAACATTTTGGTTGTCCCAGTGAACTACTTCTACAGTTTTTGTCGAATTCTCTCATTAATACGGTAATTTTACAGGTTCCCTACAATCAAGTGCCAGGATGAAAATGTAACATAAACATTTTGCTGACCATGAACAACTTTTTCTACAGGTTTTTGGCTGATTCTCTTCATATTCGGTATACATCCAACAATCAAGTGCCAGGAGTGTGGTAACAATAAAACAATTGTTGGGTGTCCAGGTGAACTACTTCTACAGTTTTTTGGCTGATTCAAAACACCATAAAATTCCGGTATTTTACAGTTCCTACAATCAAGTGCCAGGAGTGTGTAAACATAAACATTTGCTTGTTCGGTGAACTACTTCTACAGTTTTTGGCTGATTTCTTTCTTCATATTTCGGTATACAGTTCCTACAATCAAGTGCAGGAGTGTTTAACCATAAACAATTTTGTTTGTCCAAGCGAACTACTTCTACAGTTTTGGCCGATTCTCTTCATATTCGGTATACAGTCCTACAATCAAGTGCAGGAGTGTGTAACAAAAATAACATTTTGTGTCCATTGAACTAACCTTCTACCAGTTTTGGCTGAATTCTCTTCATATTCGGTTATACAGTCCTACAATCAAGTTTTGGCAGGAGTGTGTAACATTAAACATTTGGTTGGTCCATTTAACTACTTCTACAGTTTTTGGCTGATTCTCTTCATATTCGGTATACCAGCCCTACAATCAAGTGCAGGAGTGGTAACATAAACATTTTGGTTGTCCAGCGAACTTACTTCTACAGTTTTTGGCTGAATATCACTTCAAAATTTTATACCGGTTATACACCCAACAATCAAGTTGCAGGAGTTGTGGTAAACATAAACCATTTTGCTTGTCCCAGCGTAACTACTTCTACATTTTTTTCTGATTTTCTCTTCATATTCGGTATACAGCCCTACAATTCAATGCAGGAGTTGTGTACATAAACATTTTCCTTGGTTCTGAATCTACTCTACAGTTTTTGGCCTTGAATTCTCTTCAATATTCTTAATACATCCTACAAATCAAGTGCAGGGAGTGGTGTAACATAAACAATTTTGGTTGTCCATTGAACTTACTTCTCAGTTTTTGGGCTGATTCTCTTCATATTCGTAAATACAGTCCACAATTCAAGTGCAGGAGTGTGTAACATAAACATTTGGTTTTTAATTGGTCCAGTGAACTTTACTTCACAGTTTTTGGCTGATTTATCTCTTCATATTCCGGTAAACATCCTACAATCAAGTGGCCAGGAAGTGAGTAACAATAAACATTTTGGGTGTCCAAGGGTTGAACTACT
Organism: Conchocele bisecta; assembly: GCA_029237695.1. Lineage (NCBI taxonomy): Eukaryota > Metazoa > Mollusca > Bivalvia > Lucinida > Thyasiridae > Conchocele > Conchocele bisecta. The sequence goes on from CM055277.1 coordinate 66,683,514, forward strand.
TCTACAGGTTTTTTGGCTGATTCTCTTCAATTCTATACAGTCCTACAATCAAGGTGGCAGGAGTTGAGTAACAAAAACAATAAATTACTTTGTCCAGTTTTGGAACTTACTTCTACATTTTTTTGGCTGATTCCTCTTCAAATTCAGTATACAGTTCCTAACAATCAAGTGCAGGAGTTGTGTAACATAAACCATTTTGCTTTTTGGTCCAGTGACTTACTTCTTACAGTTTTTGGCTGATTCTCTTCATATTCAGGTATACCATCCCTACAATCAAGTGCCCAGGAGTGTGTAACAATAAACAATTTTCCTTGTTCGGTTAACTACTTCTACAGGTTTTTTGGCCTGATTCTCTCATATTCGGTATACAGTCCAACAATCAATGCAGATGTGTAACATAAACCATTTTTGCTTGTTCGGGATTGAACTACTTCCTACAGTTTTTTTGGCCGATTCTCTTCAATTTCGTTTTTTATCAGGTCCTACAATGAAGTGCAGGAGTGTGTAACATTAAACAATTATTTTGGTTGTCCAGTTGAAACTACTTCCTTACAGGTTTTTGGCTGATTCTCTTCATATTCGGAATAAAAAACAAAAGCCCGAACAAAATCCCCCCCCCCCCCCCCCCCCCCCCCCCCCCCCCCCAAAAAGTGCAGGAGTGTGTAACCATAAACAATTTCCTTGTTCGTGAACCTACTTTTCTACAGATTTTTGGCTGATTCTCTTCATATATCGGTATATCAGTCCTACAATCAAGTGCAGGACTTGTAACATAAACATTTTGGTTGTCCCAGTGAACTACTTCTACAGTTTTTGGCTGAAATTCCTCTTCATATTCGGTTATACAGCCCTTTTTACAATCAGGGTGCATTGGTGTGTAACATTAAACATTTTCCTTTGTTCGGTGAACTACGTTCTAAGGTTTTTGGCTGATTCTCTTCATATTCGGTAAATACAGTCCCTACAATCAAGTGCAGGGGAGTGTGTTAAACTAAACATTTTGGTTGTACTATGAACTACTTTTCCTTAGAGTTTTGGCTGGAATTCTCTTCAAAATTCGGTAATAACAGCCCTAAATCACTTTTGCAGGAGTTTTTGGTGTCACATAAACATTTTGGTTGTGCCAATTGAAACTACTTCTAACATTTTTTGGCTGATTCTCTCATATTCGGTTAATACAGCCCTTACAATCAAGTGCAGTCAAAGAAAAAAAAAAAAAAATAATAAATGAGTGTGGTAACTTAAACATTTTGGTTTCCAGTGAACTACTTCCTACAGTTTTTGGCTGAATTCTCGTCAAAATATTCGGTATTTTACAGGTTCCTACAATCAAGTGCAGGAGTGTTGTAACATAAACATTTTGCTTGTCCAGTGAACTACTTCTACAGTTTTTTGGCTGATTCTCTTCATATTCGTAATTTACAGACCTACAATCAAGGTGCAGGAGGTGTGTAACATTAAAACATTTGGCTTGTCCAAGTGACTTACTTCTACAGGTTTGTGGCTGATTCTCTTCAATAGTCCTGTAAAACAGTCCTACAACAGTGCAAGAGTGTGTAACATAAACATTTTGGCTGTCCAGTGAACTACTTCTACAGTTTTTGGCTGAATCTCTTCATAAAATTCGGTATTTTACAGGTTCCAACAATCAAGTTCCAGAGTGTGTAAACATAACAGTTTGGTTGTCCATGAACTACTTTACTACACGTTTTTTGGCTGGATTCTCTTCATATTCGGTATACAGTCCCTAACAATCAAGTCAGGAGAGTTGTAACATAAACATTTTGGCTTGTCCGTGAACTAACTTCTAAAACAGTTTTTGGCTTGATTCCTCTCATATTCGGTATACAGTCCTAACAATCAAGTGCAGGAGTGGTGTAACATTAAACATTATAGCTTGTCCACGAACAACTTTTTCTAAAGGTTTTTGGCTGAATTCCGCTTCATTATTCGGTATACAATCCTACAATCAATTGGCAGGATGGTGTAAACATAAACATTTTGGTTGTCCTGCGAACTAACTTCTAACAGTTTTTTGGCTGATTCTCTTCAAATTCGGTATACATCCCTCACAATCAAGTGCAGGAGTGTGAACATAAACATTTTTGCTTGTCCAGCGAACTACTTCTACAGTTTTTGGCCGAATTCTCTTTCATAATCGGTTATACATTGTCCTACAATTTTTTCAAAGGTGCAGGAGTTGTTGTAACATTAAACATTTTGGTTGTCCAGTTGAACTACTTCTACATTTTTTGCTTATTCTCTTCATATTTCAGGTTATACAGTCCTACATCAAGTGCAAGGAGTTGTGTAACAAAAACATTTTCATGGGTCCATGAACTACTTCTACAGTTTTATAGCTGAATTCTCTTCATATCGGTATACAGTCCACAATCAAGTGCAGGAGTGGGGTAACATAAACATTTTGCTGTGTTCCGGTGAACTTACTTCACAGTTTTTGTTGATTCCTCTCATATTCGTATACAGCCCAACAATCAAGTGCAGGAGTTTGTGTAAACATAAACATTTCCCTTTTCGGTTTTTGGAACTTACTGCTCAGTTTTGGCTGATTCCTTCTTCATTTATTCGGTTATACAGTCCTACCAATCAAGTGCAGGGATGTGTAACATAAACATTTTGGTTGTCCAAAGTAAACTACTTCTACAGTTTTTGGCTGATTCCTCTTCAATTCGATAACAGAACCTAACAATTCAAGTGCAGGAGTGTGTAACATAAACATTTTGCTTTTTGGTCCGGTGAACTTACTTCTTAACAGTTTTTTTGGCTGATTCTCTTTCATATTCGGTTATAGAGTCCTACAATCAAGTGCCAGGAGTGTTAACAAATAAACAATTTGCTTGTCCAGGCGAACTACTCCTACAGTTTTTGCTGATTCTCTTCAATAATTCGGTATAAAACAGTCCTACAATCAAGTGCCAGGAGTGTGTAACATAAACATTTTGGTGTCTCGGCGAACTACTTCTACAGTTTTTGGCTGAATCTCTTCATAATTTCGGTATACAGCCCTACAATCAAGTGCAGGATGTGTAACCATAAACATTTTGCATGTCCAGCGAACTACTTCCTACAGTTTTGGCCGATTCTCTCATATCGGTATAACAGTCCTACAATCAAGTGGCAGGAGTGTGTAACATAAACATTTTGGTTGTCCATGAACTACTTTCTACAGTTTTGGCTGATTCTCTTCATATCAGTATCAGTCCTACAATCAAGTGCAGGAGTGTGTAACATAAACATTTTGCTTGTCCAGTGAACTACTTCTACAGTTTTTGGCTGATTCTCTTCATATTCGGTATACAGTCCTACAATCAAGTGCAGAGTGTAAACATAAACATTTTCTTGTCTGGAACTACTTCTACAGTTTTGGGTTGATTCTCTTCATAGTTCGGTAAACAGCCCTACAATCAAGTGGCAGGAGTGTTAACATAAACATTTTTCCTTTTTTTCGTGACTACTTCTACCAGTTTTTTGGCTGATTCTCTTCATATTCGGTATACAGCCCTACAATCAAGTGCAGGAGTGTGTAACATAAACATTTTGGTTGTCCAGTGAACTACTTCTACAGTTTTTGGCTGATTCTCTTCATATTCGGTATACAGCCCTACAATCAAGTGCAGGAGTGTGTAACATAAACATTTTGGTTGTCCAGCGAACTACTTCTACAGTTTTTGGCTGATTCTCTTCATATTCGGGTATACATCCTACAATCAACTGCAGAGTGTGAACATAAACATTTTGCTTGTTCGGTGAACTACTTCTACTTGTGGCTGATTCTCTCATATCGTATACAGTCCTACAATCAAGTGCAGGATGTGTAACATAAACATGCTTTTCCAGTAACTACTTCAACAGTTTTTGGGCTGATTCCTCTTCATTCCGGTAATACAGTCCTACATTTCAATGCAGGAGTGGTAACATAAACATTTTGCTTGTTACGGGTGAACTACTTCACATTTTTGCCGATTCACTTCATATTCGTTATCCAGTCCTACAATCAAGTGCAGGAGTGTGTAACATAAACATTTTACTTGTCGTGGAACTACTTCTACAGTTTTTTGGCTGAATTTCTCTTCATATTCGGTATACAGTCCTACAATCAAGTGCAGGAGTGTAACATAAACATTTTGCTTGTCCGGCGAACTACTTCTACAGTTTTTGGCTGATTCTCTTCATATTCGGTATACAGTCCCTACAATCAAGTGCAGGAGTGTGTAACTAAACATTTGCATTTTCGGTGAACTATTTTCTACATTTTTTGGCTGATCCATCATATTCGGTATACTGTCCTACAATCAAGTGCAGGAGTGTGTAACATAAACTTTTGCTTGTTCCAGCGAACACTTCTACATTTTTGGCTGATTCTCTTCATATTCGGTATACGTCCCCACAATCAAGTGCAGGAATGTGTAACATAAACATGCTTGTCCCGGTAACTACCTTCTACAGTTTTTGGCTGATTCTCTTCATATTTCGTATACCGTCCTACAATCAATTGCGGATGTTAACATAAACATTTTGCTTGTTCATGGAACTCTTCTACAGTTTTTGGCTGAAATTCAACTTCTATTCGGTATACAGCCCTACAAACAAGTGCAGGATGTGTAACATAAAACATTTTGCTTGTCCGGTGACTACTTCAACAGTTTTTTGGCTTTTCTCTTCATCGGTACAGTCCTACAATCAATGCAGAGTGTGTAACATAAACCAGGCTTGTCCAGAAACTACTTCTACAGTTTTTGGCTATTCTCTTCATATTCGGTATAACAGTCCCCCCTACAATCAAGTGCAGAGTGTGAACAAAACATTTTGCTTGTCCGGTGAACTACTTCTACAGTTTTTGGCTGATTCTCTTCATATTCGGTATACAGTCCTACAATCAAGTGCAGGAGTGTGTAACATAAACATTTTGCTTGTTCGGTGAACTACTTCTACAGTTTTTGGCTGATTCTCTTCATATTCGGTATACAGTCCTACAATCAAGTGCAGGAGTGTGTAACATAAACATTTTGCTTGTCCGGTGAACTACTTCTACAGTTTTTGGCTGATTCTCTTCATATTCGGTATACAGTCCTACAATCAAGTGCAGGAGTGTGTAACATAAACATTTTGCTTGTTCAGTGAACTACTTCTACAGTTTTTGGCTGATTCTCTTCATATTCGGTATACAGTCCTACAATCAAGTGCAGGAGTGTGTAACATAAACATTTTGCTTGTCCAGCGAACTACTTCTACAGTTTTTGGCTGATTCTCTTCATATTCGGTATACAGTCCTACAATCAAGTGCAGGAGTGTGTAACATAAACATTTTGCTTGTCCAGCGAACTACTTCTACAGTTTTTGGCTGATTCTCTTCATATTCGGTATACAGTCCTACAATCAAGTGCAGGAGTGTGTAACATAAACATTTTACTTGTCCGGTGAACTACTTCTACAGTTTTTGGCTGATTCTCTTCATATTCGGTATACAGTCCTACAATCAAGTGCAGGAGTGTGTAACATAAACAATTTTGCTTTGTTCTGAACTACTTCTACAGTTTTTGGCTATTCTCTTCATATTCGGTATACAGTCCTACAATCAAGCAGGAGTGTTAACAAAAACATTTTTAGCTTGTTCGGTGAACTACTTCTACGTTTTTTGGTGATTCTCTTCATATTCGGTATACAGTCCTACAATCAAGTGCAGGAGGTGGGTAACATAAACATTTTGCTTGTCCATGAACTACTTTCTACATTTTTTGCTGATTCTCTTCATTCGTATACAGTCCTACAAACAAGTGCAGGATGTGTAACAAAACATTTTACTTGTCCGTTGAACTAACCTTCTACAATTTTTGGCCGATTCTCTTCATATTCGGTATACAGTCCTACACAAGTTTTTGCAGGATGTGAACATTAAACATTTTTACTGTCCAGTGAACTACTTCTACAGTTTTTGGCCATTTCTCCTTCCATATTCGGATAACAGTCCTACAATCAAGTGCAGGAGTGAACCTAAACATTTTGCTGGTTTGAACTACTCTAAACAGTTTTTTGCTGATTCTCCTTCATATTCGGTCGACATCCCTACAAACAAGTGCGGATGGTAACATAAACATTTTAGCTGTTCGTGACAACTTCTACAGTTTTTGGCTATCTCTTCAAATCGTATACAGTCCTACAATCAAGTGCAGGAGTGTGTAACATAAACATTTTGCTTGTTCAGTGAACTACTTCTACAGTTTTTGGTTGGCTGATTTCTCTTCATAATTCGGTATACAGTCCTACAATCAAGTGCAGGAGTGTGTAACATAAACATTTTGCTTGTTCGGTGAACTACTTCTACAGTTTTTGGCTTGATTCTCTTCATAATTCGGTATACAGTCCTACAATCAAGTGCAGAGTGTGGTAACATAAATTTTCTTGTTCGGTGAACTACTTCTACATTTGCTGAATCCTTCATATTCCGGTATACAGTCCCATCAAGGCAGGAGTGTGTAACATAAAACATTTTGCTTGTCACGAACTACTTCTACATTTTTTGGCTGTTCTCTTCATATTCGGTATACAGTCCTACAATCAAGTGCAGGAGTGTGTAACATAAACATTTGTTTCCGGCGAACTACTTCCAACAGTTTTTGGCTGATTCTTCTCAAATTCGGTATACAGCCCTACAATTCAAGTCAGGAGTGTGAAACATAAAATTTTGCTTGTCCACGAACACTTCTACAGTTTTTTGGCCGATTCTCTTCATATCGGTATACAGTCCCTACAATTCAAGTGCAGGAGTGTGTAAACATAAACATTTTGGTTGTCCCAGTGAACTACTTCTAACAGTTTTTTGGCTGATTCTCTTCATATTCAGTATACAGTCCTACAATCAAGTGCAGAGTGTGTAACATAAACATTTTGCTGTCCAGGAACTTACTTCACCTTTTTTTAGCTGATTCTCTTCTATCGTTATACTGTCCCTACAATCAAGTGCAGGAGTGTGTAACATAAAACATTTTGCTTGTTCGGTGAACTACTTCTTCAGTTTTTGGTTGATTCACTTCGTATTCGGTATACAGTCCCTACAATCAAGTGCAGGAGTGTGTAACATAAACAATTTTGCATTGTCTGGTGAACTACTTCTACAGTTTTTGGTTGATTCTCTTCATATTCGTATACAGCCCTAACAATCAAGTCAGAGTGTGAAACATAAACATTTTCCTTTGTTCGTGAACTACTTCCTACAGTTTTTTGGCTGATTCTCTTCATATTCGGTATACAGCCCACAATCAAGTGCAGATGTGTAACATAAAACATTTTGGTTGTCCAGTGAACTACTTCTACATTTTTGGCTGATTCTCTTCAATTCGGTATACAGCCCTACAACAAGTGCAGGAGTGTGTAACATTAAACATTTTTGTTTGTCCAGCGGGGGAACTACTTCTACAGTTTTTTGGCTGATTCTCTTCATATTCGGTATACAGTCCTACAATCAAGTGCAGGAGTGTAACTAAACAATTTTGCTTGTTCGGTGAACTACTTCACAGTTTTTGGCGATTCCTCTTCATATTCGTATAACACCCTACAACAAGTGCAAGGATGTGTAACAAAAGAAATATTTTCTTTCCCAGTGAACTACTTCTACAGTTTTTTGGCTGATTCTCTCATATTCGTATACAGTCCTACAATTCAATGCAGGAGTGTGTAAAAAACATAAACATTTTGCTTGTTCGGTGAACTACTTCTCAGTTTTTGGCCGATTCTCTTCAATATTCGGTACAGTCCATCCAAGTGCAGGAGTGTGTAATAAAAATAAACTTTTACTTGCCCGGTTGAAACTACTTCTACAGTTTTTTGGCTGATTCACTTCATCGGTATAACAGTCCTACAACAAGTGCAGGAGTGTGTAACATAACATTTTGCTTGTCCACGAACACTTCTACAGTTTTTGGCTGATTCTCTTCATAATTTCGGTATACATCCTACAATCCAAGTGCAGGAGTGTGTAACATAAACTTTTTGCTTGTTCGTGAACTACTTTCTACAGTTTTTGGCTGATTCTCTTCATATTCGTATACAGTCCTACAATCAAGTGCAGGAGTGTGTACATAAACATTTTTGCTTGTCCAGCGAACTACTTTCTACAGTTTTGGCTGATTCTCTTCATATTCGTATACAGTCCCTACAATCAATGCAGTGGTGTAAACAAAATTTTTGCTTGTCGGGAACTACTTCTACAGTTTTTGGCTGATTCTCTTCATATTCGGTATACAGTCCCTACAATCAATGTGCAGGAGTGTGGTAACATAAACATTTTGCTTGTTCAGTGAACTACTTCTACAGTTTTTGCTGATTCTCTTCATATCGGTATACAGCCTACAATCAAGTGCAGGAGTGTGTAAACATAAACATTTTGCTTGTCCGTGAACTACTTCTACAGTTTTTGGCTGATTCTCTTCATATTCGGTATACAGTCCTACAATCAAGTGCAGGAGTGTGTAACATAAACATTTTGCTTGTCCGGTGAACTACTTCTACAGTTTTTGGCTGATTCTCTTCATATTCGGTATACAGTCCTACAATCAAGTTTGCAGGAGTGTGTAACACATTTTGCTTGTCCGGTGAACTACTTTCTACAGTTTTTTGGCTGATCCTCTTCATATTCGGTATACAGTCCCTACAATCAAGTGCAGGAGTTGTAACATAAACATTTTGCTTGTTCGGTGAACAACTTCTACAGTTTTTTGGCTGATCCTCTTCATATTCGGTATACAGTCCTACAATCAAGTGCTAGAGTGTGTAACATAAACATTTTGCTTGTCCGTGAACTACTTCTACAGTTTTGGCTGATCCTTCATATTCGTATACAGTCCCCTACAATCAAGTGCAGGAGTGGTGTAACATAAAACTTTTTGCTTGTTCATGAACCTCTACGTTTTTTGGCTGATTCTTCTTCATTATTCGGTAACCAGTCCTACAAACAAGTGCAGGATGTGTAACATAAACATTTTGCTTGTTCATCGAACTACTTCTACAGTTTTTGGCTGATTCTCTCATATCGTATACAGTCCTACAATCAAGTGCAGAGTGTTGTAACACCATTTTGCTTTGTCCACGAAACTACTTCCAACATTTTTTTGCTTTGGCTTGTTCCTTCAAATTCGTATACAGTCCTACAAACAATGCAGGAAGTGTGTTAACTATTTTTACTTGTCCGGTGAACTACTTCTACAAGTTTTTTGGCTGATTCTCTTTCATATTCGGTATACATCCTACAATCAAGTGCAGGAGTGTGTAACATAAACATTTGCTTTTTCGGTGAACACTTCTACAGTTTTTTGGCTATTCTCCTTCATATTCGGTATACAGCCTACAATCAAGCAGGAGTGTGTAAACATAAACATTTGCTTGTTCGGTGAACTACTTACTACATTTTTTTTGGCTGAATCTCTTCATCGGTACAGTCCTACAATCAATGCAGAGTGTAAACATAAACATTTTGCTTGTTCCAGTGAACTACTTTCTACATTTTTTTGGCTATTCTTCTTCATAAATTCGGTTAACAGTCCTACAATCAAAGTCAGGAGTGTTAACACATTTTTTCTTGTCCGTGAACTACTCTACAGTTTTTTGCTGATTCTCTTCATACGGTATACAGTCCTACAATCAAGTGCAGGAGTGTGTAACATAAACATTTTACTTGTCCAGTGAACTACTTCTACAGTTTTTGGCCGATTCTCTTCATATTCGGTATACAGTCCTACAATCAAGTGCAGGAGTGTGTAACATAAACAGTTTTGCTTGTTCGGTGAACTACTCTACAGTTTTGGCTGATTCTCTTCATATTCGGTATACAGTCCTACAATCAAGTGCAGGAGTGTGTAACATAAACATTTTGTTGCTTGTTCGGTGAACTACTTCTACAGTTTTTGGCTGATTCTCTTCATATTCGGTATACAGTCCTACAATCAAGTGCAGGAGTGTGTAACATAAACATTTTGCTTGTCCGGTGAACTACTTCTACAGTTTTTGGCTGATTCTCTTCATATTCGGTATACAGTCCTACAATCAAGTGCAGGAGTGTGTAACATAAACATTTTGCTTGTCCGGTGAACTACTTCTACAGTTTTTGGCTGATTCTCTTCATATTCGGTATACAGTCCATACAATCTGTGCAGGAGTGTGTAACATCATTTTTTTGCTTGTCCAGTGAACTACTTCTACAGTTTTTGGCTGATTCTCTTCATATTCGGTATACAGTCCTACAATCAAGTGCAGGTGTGTGTAACATAAACATTTTGGTTGTCCTACTGATCCATCCACAGTTATTCCCCTTTTTCGACTCAATAACTACTAAATATTATTTTTTCCTTGTTCGGTGAACTACTTCTACAGTTTTTGGCTGATTTTCTTCATATTTGATATAAAACCATACCAGCAAGTGCAGGAGTGTGTAACGTAAACATTATCGCTGTTCTGCTGATACATCGAGAGTTATGTCCCTTTTCGACTCTGAAAATAATTTTTTATCCAATCACACACTCAGTGATTGCTGTTGTATTCATGAATGCTCAACAGCATTGGCATTTTGTTTTACAAACATTTTTCTAGTTGACTATGCTTCTACTCGCATATATTGTGACTTTCGGTTAACTCTTCTTCACTTTTGTCTTAATTCCCTGTTTAGCCTATGTAACCCAATACTACTGTCTGTTTCACGAAAGCTGCCCAAATTTTACGCCCATATAAACAATTTGAAAACAATATTTTTTTCTCGATAATATTAAATGTTATCAAAATTTAAGAATGAGCCTTCTTTTTATTTCGTGAAATTTGGTCAAATATTGATTTTATTGCGAAAAAAAAATTCCCCATGTTAAATCCCCATAGACATCTTCACGGAGTGAAGATGTCTATGGGGATTTAAAATGGGAAATTGTTTTGAATTTCAGAAATACTGGACCGATTTTTAAAATTTAACTTTTGTTTTCTTAGTTAGATCATATCCAAGCTATCTAGTCAGGTTTCGGAGTTAATTTCCAAAATTTTCGTTTTTTGACTCCTCCCACACTTCCTTACCACTTTTTCCCCCATGTTAAATTCCCATAGACAAATCAATTTTTCGTAATAAAATCAATATTTGACCGAATTTCACGAAATAAAAAGAAGGCTCATTCTTAAATTTTCCTTTAATTTAATATTATCGAAAATAATATTGTTTTTTCATTGTCTATAGGGCCGTAAAATTTGGGCAGCTTTCGTGAAACAGACTATAGGGTACATAGTGTTTCCTCTCTGAATATGACCACGCTGTTGAACGGACATAAGTCCCATTCAATCAATCAATCAACCATCAATCACAATAATAATAAATCAATCAACCAGTTAACCAACCAACCATCCATTCATCAAACCACCTAACCATTCAACCAACCAATCAATCAATCAATCAATCAATCAATCAATCAATCAATCAATCAATCAAGCAACCACCTAACCAACTATTCAATCTCCCCCTCCTCATATGAAGGCATCCAAATAGAGAATTTCTTTATTGCTCATCAGAAGTATATGTTGTGACCACTCATTTGAACCGTCTCACCGAGACGGTTCAAATGAGTGGTCACAACATATACTTTGGTTCAGAAATAAGGAAAATAGATAGAGAATAGTAGGTTAGTGCCGTGAATGGGAAAAAATATCTGGCAAGGCTCAGGAAACAGGATGGGCGAGGCTCTGCAGAGCACATCCCGTTTCCGTGCCGCGCCAGATATTTTATCCCATTCACGGCACTAACCTACTATTCTATTTATCCCGTCAACACCTACAAATGGCTGTAAAATGCAAAAAATTGTATTGACTGGATATCAAAAATGTTTCACGGCACCGTGTTTCACGGCACATACGCACTGTGTTGACGAGATAATATGTGTTATTCCGCAAACCACATAACCATTCAACAATCCGATCTGGCCATTCTCAACCTATCAACCAACCAATGAATCAAACAAGCACATAGCCAACCAACCAACAAATGAATCAAACACGCACATAACCAACCAACTAATGAATCAAACAAGCACATAACCAACCAACCAATGAATCAAACAAGCACCTAACCAACCAATCAATCAATCTCCCTTGTAGGTTTGAAGGCGTACAACATGCTACTCTGCGTAGCAATCAATAAATAAATCAATCAATCAAAGAGTCAATTAACCAACCATTCAACAAACCAATCAACCAATCAACCAACCAACCAACCAATCAATCCCCCTGCAGGTATGAAGGCGTACGACACGTGCTACTCGGCGTACAGAGCTGTTGCTGCGGCCAATTACTTCTACCCCCAGTACTCCGTATCAAGCATGTACTGTAACCAAACGGGCAAGATAAATCTCGGTAAGTTTAACTCTGCATGCTGGGAAACTTGTGGGCTATAAATAGTTCAAAACTAGCGGACAAGAATTCATCATATTTTCTTGTATTTCTCCCCATAAATATCGTGAATATGTCTTGGAATTTCATTAGAATTGAGTCTAAGGACTAAGGACTCAATTCTAATAAAATTCCAAGGCATATTTACAGAGAGAAATAAAACATATACTCTTAATTCGTTTGGCAGATATTTTCGCTGCTAGCATGCAAAAAGTTAAAGGCACTGGGTCTCAGATATATGCCTATAGTTGAATTGTAGATTTGTATCATATTTCCAAACTCAACTGTACCTATAACAAGATGTATGATCACATGGTTACAACAACAACAACAAGTACTGACACTTCCAGAAGCCCTCCGATTCAAAGTTCGTTTTATTTTGTCCTTATTATGTAACAGATTTTTATGAAATATGGTGCAACAAACGCATCTTGTTAAGCTGCATTTGGTGGTCTCTGTACTTTGGCCCTGAAACTTCTGTAGATTTTGCGAATAATCGATTTCCGTGTCTATAGACACGGAAATCGATTCTTCACAAAAACGACATAAGTATGTGCCAAACTCTCGGGACCACCAAATGCAGCTCATGAAGACACGTTTGCTGTGCCATATTTCATCAAAATCAGTTGCCTATTAACCTTAGCTTTCCCTGTTTTGCGATATTTCGACTCTTCCAAATCCAAAACATCTGAATAAAAGAATCAAATGCTGGGTCAAATGATGGTTAAATTATCTGACAGAGTAGAAAACATTGTGGGAAAAGGAGAAATTGCTCGTTACAAGCAATTTCTCCTTTTCCCACAATGTTTTCAAAAGACATCTTCTGCAGAAGCGTGAAAAGTCGTTTCTATCAGGGAAGGGGTTAAAGAAAGTATAAAATAATACTTACTTTGGAATGGGCATGCTTTCAACACTTTCAGCTATTGTTATTGTTGTTGTAACCACGTAATCATGCACCTTGTATAAGTCGCCTGGAAAAACATTTATGTATAATAGTAGCAGTTGATTGTAAACAAGAATTGGAATTTATTTATTTTTTTAAAACTGTAAATAAAAAAAACAACAGTAATAGCAATATTTATTGGGAGATAATATTTTCCTGTGAAAAGCGAGCAATTCTGTCTGTATCACTTAGTAGCCAGCATGTACTGTAATGAAATGGGCTCGGAATTCCTACACATTCCTACACATTTCCTAACCACGCCTGATAAACATGATAAACTTAATACCAAAAATAGTCAACTGTCTGTTCCACGTTTTGCTGCCGACAAACTTTTAACTATTTAACACATCAAATATAAAAATTATTAAAATGTATACTTGTTCTTCAAAATCTAACTCTTGTTTTCTTAGTTATATCATTTTCAAGCTATCTCGCCAGGTTTCGGAGTCAATTTTCAATTTTTTTCGTTTTTTGATCCTTCAGGATCAAAAAGCTTTGGAAATTGACTCCCCATGTTAAATTCCCATAGGAAAATCGTTTTTTCGTAATAAAATCAATATTTTATGGAATTTAATAATATTTAAAAGTACAGTCAAACTTGTCTTAAGCAAGCGGCCATGGGAAAGTCCAAAATTGCTTGCTTAACACAGGTGGGTGCTTAATGGAGGTTCATCTTAGACCGACTTATAACTTGTTCCATATAGATTTATATGTACAATTAATGTACAGTCAAACTTGTCTTAAGTTCATATGTACATCATGATATACAGTGTTTACTTTAATTTCGAATACTCATTGATCTAAGCGGCGCCTATGTCAATTAGAAATGCCAAACACAAAATGCGTCTTTGTGTAAAAAAAAACAAAAAAACCCCCCACCGAATCCGCTACTGGATAATGTAAATACAATATGCACAATAGAATGGATTATCAAACGGAACGTTTAATAATTTGATGGGTCAATCGCGTGTTTGTTGTTACAAGATGTACCAGTTCGTCCGAAAATCACCAGTTTGTCTGGCGTATGTAGTTAGGCAACAGCCCACGGTCAGCATAGCTCGGCTTCTAACAGCAGTCCCCATGCCACGCTCGCTATAACTTGCACATTATGATGCATGCAAATTAATCCGTTTAAATTCCCTTAAAATATCATTTATGAACTTGGATGTGCATAAATTCTGTATATTTAGTTAATACCAAACTGAATTATCATAAAAATCGGGTTACGTTAACATCGATTGGAAAAAGTTGCAAAAGGACGAAACTACGTAGGTACGAAATCGCCGAAATTGTCCTTGATATTTACAGACTTTTTCATGTTTTCTGACAATACAGTTAGCCATATTTGGTTGAAATAAACGCGTGTTTGCATGTGTTTGTTTGTCTGGTTGAGAGTATTCGGAGGGAGTTAACTATAGCGGGTTCATGATCAATCGCTGATAGATATATTGCCGACGTCTTTCGCCACAGTAACCTGTCAATCATGCCACTAAGGGCTGCCTTTACTTACCAGCGATTTGCTGTACTGTATAAATAACTCGGCCACGAGAATAACACGTGTTTTGAACTGACAATTATAGTAGCCAGAAGCAATGTTTGGCTAGGGGAATTATTGAAACTATCGACCCTTGACTTTATTGTCACAGCGGGTAGGCATGATTTTAGTGAATCGCGTAATGATGTGATGAAAATTTGGTCAAACAATCGGGTGTCATAAAACAAATTGAAATGGTATTGTAAACAGTTTGGCAGGCCTGCAATTAGCGAGATTTAGGTCACTGGGTGGGAAATGGGGATTATCTGAACGAATTTGGTCCCAGCTTTTTTTTTAGAATTTCCGATATTTTGCCGAGAATGGCCGCTAAAACGAGGATTTCGAGGCAAAATGGACGATTTTGCCTGTCCGTTGGCCGCGTTAGACAGGTTCACGCTTAATACAGGTGCATTTTAGAGTAATTTTCATTGGGGGGGAATAAAATGGCCGCTTAATGGAGGGAGATGCTTAATACAGGTGGCCGTAAGTACAGGTGCGACTGTAAGTACTTTTTCTTCAATAACAAAAAAGTCACCCTCCCCAAAAAAAGTTATTTGAAGAAATTCCATCAAGTATTGACTATTTTTATGGGAATTTAACATGGGGGCTAAAAATAGATAGAGCAGTTCACTGATCAGGTTCGACTTGGAAACGGTAGGAATTGCTCGGTTTGTCTCAAATTTCCTACGTGTTTCCTAGCTGAGCCTGATAAACTAGATATTGCGATAAAGCCAAGCCAAGAAATTCCTACACCTGTTCTAGCTGAGTTGGATAAAACTTGATACCAAAATACACTACTACACCACAGTCTGTTTCATGAAAGCTGCCCAAATTTTAAGGCTACATAAACTATGCAAAAATATTTTTTTTATCATGTTAAATTTTATCAATTTAAGAATGAGCCTTCTTTTTATTTTGTGAAATTTGGTCTAATATTCATTTTATTACGAAAAAACCTATAGGGATTTAACATGGGGCAAATTTTTCAAATTTCAGAAATAGTGGACCAATTTTAAAAATTTAACTTGTTTTCTTAGTTTCCAAGATATCTAGCCAGGTTTCAGACTCAAATTCAGAGTCAATTTCCAATTGTTTTTAAAAAAAATTCACTCCGACCTCTGCTTCTCCACTTTTTCCCCTATGTTAAATTCCCAGACAAATTAATTTTTCGTGATAAAATCAATAATTGACAAAATTTCACGAAATAAAAAGAACGCTCATTATATTCTTAAATTTTGCTTTAATTTAATATTATCCAAAGATTATTGTTTTTGCATTGTTTTTATAGCTGTAAAATTTGGGCATATTTCGTGAAACAGACAGTAGTCTGATATTCTCTATATATGCACAAGATAGAGCATTTGGTCAGTAGCCTATTTCACCATGCATTATTTCATATAGAACTAACGACTGCATATATTTGATGATTACAAGTATGCAGAATTATTATACTGAATTTATTACATTATCACAGCCAAAATGGCTGTGATAATGTAATAAATTCAGTATACCGGTAATAAAAATTAATAAATTTATCCTCAAATTGAAAATTTCTTCCTCAAAGTATACTTTGCTAGAAAAGTATACTTTGCAATGTTGGTGAAATAATCGGCTACAGGCTCAGCTCGGAAACAGCAGGAACTCGTCATTGAACCTCGGAATTCCTACACTACACATTTCCCAGCTAAGCCTGATAAACTTGATAATTCACAATACACTAACCTGTAGCCTATTTCACCAACATTGCAAAGTATACTTTAGTAGCAAAGTATACTTTGAGGGAGAAATTTTCAATTTTATGATAAATTTATTAATTTTTATTATACTGAATTTATTACATTATCACAGCCATTATGGCTGCGATAATGTAATAAATTCAGTATAATAGTTCTGCATACTTTTAATCATGAAATATATGCATTTGTTAGATATATATGAAATAATGCATTTCAGCTAAAATAAATGATTACTCCCTCAAAGTATACTTTGTTAGTAAAGTATACATGTACTTTTCAATGTTGATGAAATAGGCTACTGATATTCTCTATTGCTCCCCATTTCATAAGGCTCGGCTCGTAAACAGTAGTAATTCTTCAAGTTTTCTAGCAATGCCTGATAAAACTCATATATGCCAGGTATGGGTGGCAGGTGGTATATAGTATGCAATGGGTAATTTAACAATCGGGGTTCATCCTTAACAAAATTCCGACTGGAGATCTGGGGGCCGTTTCACTAAACTTCCTATGTTCGTAAGTGCAAAATTATGATAGTCTGTAAATTACACATTAACAATGTTTTCGTGTAAATAATTGTTGGATTTACATTTATTGAGCATAGGCTGCATATGCAGCCTATGCTCAATAAATGTAAATCCATCAATTGAAATTTGCAGACGATTCTAAATTTGCGCTTACGAACATTTTAGTTGTAAGAAGTTTAATGAAACGGCCCCCTGGTTTGGCCCTCACATACGTCATTGGCATTTTGTATGTGACGGTTGAATCTGGTTATACCCCTTATGTGAGTATTACAATTATTCGTAATCCTTTTTTACGGGGAGGGGCCAGGTGACCCGTGTGGTATGGACCTGGCACCATGTCAGGCTATTCTAATTTCACGGCTGAATATATTTATTCTCGATGTAAATATTCTGTTCTGATTTTGGGATTTCCCCCAATGCAGCAGGCTAAAATGGGATCGAACCCATTTGCCCGGCCTTACATGACCTTAGCCGTTGATAGGCCGTTAAACACCAATAAACAAACAAAACATATTTGCCAGGAATTCTGGGAGCAATGACCAGCTGGACCTCCAAGCCAGTGGCGGCGATGACATCACAATTCCCCGCGTCAATGATTTCTCCCGTTGCCTCGACCCCCGAACTAAGCAACAAGGATAAATACCCGTACTTCATGAGAACCAGTCCGACGTCCATCGAGCAGATCCAGGTTTGTCTCGATGATTTCTTATTATACCCCCCGCAACGAGTTGTGGGGGGATATACTGGAGTCAGGTTGTCCGTCCGTCCGTCCCCGTCCGTCCGTCCGTCCGGGTAAACTTAACATCAGAGAAATATTGTTATAACTTCTATTTCCTTCATCTAAAATGCTTGATATTTCACACATGCATTCCTGTAAGGCTCTACTACCATGCTGTGCCAAATCCACGACCGTCCAACCCCCGCAGATCCCAAAGTCAAGGTCAAATACTTAGTCTCTTTACAAAACTTAACATCAGAAATATTGTTATTTCTATTTCCTTCACTAAAATGCTTAATATTTCACACATGCATTCCTGTAAGGCTATACCATGCTGTGCCAAATCCACGATCCAACCCCCACAGATCCCAAGGTCAAGGTCAAATACTTAGTCCCTTTACAAAACTTAACATCAGAGAAATGTTATAACTTCTATTTCCTTCATCTAAAATCTTAATATTTCACACTCATTCCTGTAAGGCTACTACCATGCTGTCCAAATCCACACCGTCCAACCCCCGCTGATCCCAAGGTCAAGGTCAAATACTTGTCTCAAAACTTAACATCAGAAATATTGTTACTTCTATTTCCTTCATCTAAAATGCTTAATATTTCACACATGCATTCCTGTAAGGCTCTACTACCATGCTGTGCCAAATCCACGACCGTCCAACCCCCGCTGATCCCAAGGTCAAGGTCAAATACATGGTCTCTTTACAAAACTTAACATCAGAGAAATATGTTATAACTTCATCTAAAATTCTTAATATTTCATGCATGCATTCCTCTAAGGCTCTACTATCATGCTGTGACATATCCCCGCTGATCCCAAGGTCAAGATCACATAGTCTCTTTACAAAACTTAACATCAGAGAAATCAGGTATAACTTCTATTTCCTTGCTCGGATCTGCTTCACATTCACGTTCTGGCCGCCCTCGCTAAGCCCAGAGTCAAGGTCACAAGCCCACACACTTGGAAAATTTTACATATTTAGGGGTACCTGGGCCCACGGGGGGGGGGGGGAGGGTGGTATATTCCATAATCCTTGCTTACTGACCAATCTAGTTGCGATCTGTTGATGTGTAAACAGTAGTGTGATTTTATTTTACCCAATTTAAATTTAAATACCCAATTGCTTCAGAAATGATGGAGTGAAAATACTCAATTACTAATTCAGTTGTTCTACATTAAAATGTGAATACAATATTGCTTAAACTAAATATTGCATACCCATATTTTAAACTTTGTGATCCCTCGCCTTAATTGAAAACTTTGTACCAGTTCTTTCTAAGTTAAAATGTCTTGTAAATAAATCTGCCAGTCAGTCGGCCAGTCAATCAATTTATCTGTTACCCAATCAACCCATCAAGTATGGAATCAAGTACCAAATTACTGAACCAGTCAACAAAAGAAATATTAATCTGTTCCAGGGTATGATGGCGTTAATGGAACAACTCGGCTGGAAGCGCATTCTGCTCGTGTACACCGATAATGATTACGGCCGTGACGCCGCTATGCAATTCATCCACCAGTCGCACTTCGAGGATAACTGCATCGTAAAGTCAATCAAACTCGACCCGAGTGGATCGCTGCAGGACTACATCAACAGCTTACAGGGCATTGGTCGATTCGGCGCGACTGCTGCTGTATTCTATGGCGATCACTACGCCATGACTCGCGTCATCGACTCGATGACCTACATTCCCGACGCTGCTGACGTTCAATGGATGATTAGTTTAGCAGACATGAGCGCCAACTTTTTTTATTCGTTCATGCGAGGTGTAATCTTCGTTCAGCCGGCATTCACTGAAGTTACGGAGTTCTTCGACTATTTTGTCCGTGACCTTGACGAAAACAACCCACCAGCAGAAAATCCTTGGTACCAAGACTGGTTTATG
Source organism: Conchocele bisecta (assembly GCA_029237695.1). NCBI lineage: Eukaryota > Metazoa > Mollusca > Bivalvia > Lucinida > Thyasiridae > Conchocele > Conchocele bisecta. The sequence goes on from CM055277.1 coordinate 66,703,294, forward strand.
ACCACATTCAAGTAAGTCCGGTTTTAGCACTTAAAAGGCAGGAATCAGATATTGTCGTCTGCTGTTTTTCATTTTTCATTATATTTTTGAGAAAATAAACATGGTTTGGCAGCACATGACAATTGTCTCCATTGGAGACAATTCTTATGTGCTGTCAAAATTTGTGAATATGAGAAAGATGGAAAATAAAAAAATAATCAGCAGATGACACGATTTAATTCAGCATTGTAATGGTCAAATATAGAACAACCCACCATAGAATTATTTGTACGACGACTGGTTTATAACCACATGCAAGTAAGTTTGGTTTTAGCACGCAAAACGCCGGAACCAGATATTATATGTTTTATATTTGTTTTGAAATGTTCATACACCTTAAAGGTACATTCCCACTCAGTAGGTTATAATATAGGGAGACAGATAGTTTTGTATATTCTGTAGATATGACATTTTCTGGTAAAATAAACATTCATTCACCATTACACCACATATTGATTGGCATTATTATACATTTTATATCAGACGTAAATTTCCACACTGATATCAGGGGCGATAACCGTGTTTCCTTAAAATGTTAACAGACATTACTATTTATTCTCTGTATTTATTTTGTTGCTGTGCAATGATCATACAATACTTTATAATCTGTTGAAAATATTATTTTTAGGTGTCGCATTTAATTAGTATAAATAATTAAAAAATACCTTGTCTCATTTGCATATGAAAATAGCCTGATACAACCGTGCAGTAAAATCAGTAAAATAAACATTACTAAATGATTATATCTGTATAGCGGGCACTCATAATTTTTAGAACTGGTGGATCAGTGACACAATTATACACTTATTTAATTCCTATAAAGAACATTGTGTGCCTACTGAGTGGGCATGTACCTTTAAAACGTACACCAAATGTAAATTGTTAACGCATCCGCACATGGCCATACAATATATTCAACATTTTAAAGGTACAGTCGAACCTGCCCGAACAGCCACCTCTCTACAACAACACCCTCTCTGTAACAGCCGCTATATTATATCCCAAATGGATGATGTCTTCTATAGTTAACCCTTAGACTGCTGAGCACGAAAATTATCTGCTGTTGCTTTGCATTCTTTCTCAATAAAAACATGCTTTGACAGCACTTTAGAATCATTTCCATTGGAAATGATTCTAAAATGCTGCCAAAGCATGTATTTGATGAGAATTATCGAAGAAAATAAATAAACAGCAGACGAAACATTTAATTCAGCATTAACCTCTCTACAACAGCCACCTCTCTACAACAGCCAGTTTTGCGTCTTCCCTAGGGTGGCTGTTGAAGAGAGGTTGCACTTTACCATGTCACCAAAATAATCCCTGACATTTATATTATTCATGGTAAGTGGGCTGATTGGGAGCATGCGAAGGGTAATGTAAATATAGAGTTCATCTTTATTGCAATCACAGGAAGAGTAACAAGATTAGTCACTAATCCTATTACTTTTAGTGGGTGGGACTAAGTGATGCTGATGTAGTGAAAACCTGGCACTAGATCGGGTGGTTCTAATTTCAGGGCTGAATATATATTTTTCTAACCCACCACAAGAGTTCTGGGTGCATTTAGTGTTTCCGTTTCTGTCCATCCGTACTGTCCATTTCAGGGCTGAATAACATATTTTTCTGTAAATATTCCATTCTGTAGCCGATTTCACCAACATTACAAAGTATGCTTTTCTAGCAAAGTATACTTTGAGGGAGTAATCATTTATATTTCCCAAAATGCATTATTTCATACAGAACTAACGACTGCATATATTTGATGATTAATAAAAGTATGCAGAATTATTATACTTAATTTATTACATTATCACAGCCAAAATGGCTGTGATAATGTAATAAATTCAGTATAATACAAATTAATAAATTTATCCTTAAATTGAAAATTTCTCCCTCAGAGTATACTTTGCTAGAAAAGTATACTTTGCAATGTTGGTGAAATCGGCTACAGGGCTGAATAATATATTTTTCTGTAAATATTCCGTTCTGATATTGGGATTTCCACCCATCTTATCTGTACAGGCGAGATACAGGATTTGATTCCATTAACCCAGCCTAAAATGTGACTGTGACTGGAGAAATGGTGCTTATGGCTTATAACATTGCTTGTTAGAAGCATAATCACACTGGCCTTTGCGGCCAGTGTGATTATGCTTCTAACAAGCAATGTATATCATTATCAGGCTGCAGGAGTGCGATTTGACCAGGAATTACACTGGTCACAAATTCCATAATCCCCATTTCTCCCGTCACAGCCACAAATGAGCTTCACTGTTGACAGGCTGGTAAACATCATCAAATAAATCAAATATATTTTTCAGGTGTCGACTCGGTGGAATCAATTACGCACCATACAACACATATTCTGACTGCACTCCGAAGTCCGAGACAGTCAAACGGGCCGCTATAAACACACAGTACGCGTTCGTAGATACTCTTATCAAAGCTGTGTATGCTTACGCCAAGGCATTGAAAACTGCCCAGTCCAATACGTGCGGCCAGTCAGGATTCTGTCTCGGTCTACAACAGATGACGCCGGCCCAGTTCAACACCTACCTTCGAAATGTGAACTTCAATGTAAGTGGTGTGGGTGGCAGGTGGGAGCACGCGATGGGTAATTTAAAGATCGGGGTTCGTCCTTACCGGAATCCCAACTGGAGACCTGGTTTGGCATTTTGTATGTGACAGTTGAATCTGGTTATACCCCTTATGTGAGTACGATATTCGTAATCCTATTTTAGGGGAAGGGGCCAAGTGACTTGGTGTGGTATGGACTTGGCATCAGGTCAGGTTATTCTAATTTCAGGGCTGAATATATTTGTTCTCGATGTAAATATTCCGTTCTGATTTTGGGATTTTCCCCCTAATGCAGCAGGTTAAAATGGGATCGAACCCCTTTGCCCGGCCTTTCATGACCTTAGCTGTTGATAGGCCGTTAAACACTAATAAACAAACAAACAAACAATGTAAGTGGAATCGCTCAAAATCTTGATTCTGCAGGAAAGTCCCATCTCTATATGACCTTAGCTGTTGCTGATATGTTAAACCCATTCACTTTTAACTTTTCTTTATGAAATTTAAAATGGTGTACAAAGAGCATTTAGTGCAACCATAAACCGTTTAAATTACCACATTTTGTGCACGCATGCCATGTATAATTAACATCCGACTAATCGTTAAGATGATGTTAAAATAAAATCTATTAAAAAATTATGTCGCACTTTACATCACCAAACACAGAATTAGTGTTACAACGATGATTGCTTAGGCCGTCCTTAAAAAATTGTTTGTTTTCTGTAACCCGACCCAGAATTTTAGAAGTGGGTCGGTCGGTTGGCAATTTCTTTTTTTTTCTGTCACATGACATTGCATTTAAAAATTATTAATATTAAAAAGGTACAATATTTTAACACTTGCATTGCAAGTGTTAAAATATTGTACCTTTTTAATATTAATAATTTTTAAATTCAATATTGCAAGTCTTGCAATAAAAGTATGTCAATTGCTGTATATGTTGTTGTAGGAACATGTAGGCCATTTAGGGCCAGAGATTATATTAACCCTTTTAACCCACTGTAGCACTAAATTGAAAAAAAAAAAATGAAAAAAAATTGTAAAGAAAATTGTAAACGAAATTGCAATAAAAAAAATCGGGCCACACCATTTTTAGCGGGTCTGTCAGGTTACAGGAAACGGACATATAATTATGGATGGCCCTATAATGGAAATATTTTATGCAATGTATTTGTATATAACTGTATGATGTAAAATTAATATTATGCAAATGTATATGTTGTTACCGCTCAGTAGAACCATTTCTCCAGATAAATTGCGTATTGGCGTATTTTACGCAATTATTTTAGCTGAATACGCATTGATTGTCAAAAGTGGGAGTACACAATACGCACAACAATGTGAAAATACGCATTGATTTTCAAATTGAGTAGTGAAAATGCTGTCATAATGTTGAAAATTCACTTAGTTGAGCTGCAAAAAGCAAACAGTTTGCTTTTTGCAGCTCAAATAAGTGAATTATTTTTTTATTTTTTATAATTTTTTCCCTATTTAGTAATGAAGAAAATCAATAATCCATCTGTAAAAGTAAAATACGCAATGATTTTGAAATCGGGGGGTGTAGTACGCTTTAGACACAAAACTTATCTGGAGCCCTGGTAACAACATACACTCTCAGTGAGAAATAAGAAAAATAATCAGATTTTCCACATAAAAAAATGTTTGTCGGTATGAAATGCACTAAATACTACTGAAAACATTATGTGAGCTGAAGTTTGATTGCATGGAAAATCAATTCTTGATTTAAATGTTCAATTATTACCAATGATCCAATATTCAAATATTTATCCAGCTGCGAGAAACTAATCATCACAGTATGATAATAAGTTTTAGTATATACATGTAACCTATAAATAGAGGCTCTCCCATCGACTCATTTGCTATTTTTCGTAAAAAATAACAGGTCCATACCAGCGCTTTTTCAAATTTGGTTGTTGTAGGTCATAAATCTCAATTTAGAATGAAGTTGGTTGTACAGTAGAAGATCGATCTCTCGAACCGGCAACGGACTCGAATAAAAGTTCAAGTCAGGCATAGTTCGAGGGAAAGAAAGAAATTAAAGGCGAATTTTGTTCAAATTAATTAATTATCATGGTCATCTTGACATGGAATTAACGCCGTTTAATTTTTAGCCAGGTTTTTTGAAAAAAAATCCAGGCTATTGGATTGGCGAAAGCCGGGCGGGCGGGTGGGCGGGAGGGCGGGCGGTTGCGCGGGCGGCGGGCGGCGTCCACAATCAATGTTAAGTTTTCGTGTTTGAGTCCATTTCTTTGTTACTGTACCACCTAGGACCACCAAACTTTCACAGCTTCATAATCAAGGGGTGCCCACCACATATCACTATCCAACATGTTACTTTTTTTTTTAACTTGACCCATTTTTTCCGCGCAATCGACTTAGCCATTTTCAATGTTAAGTTTTCGCGTTTTCAATGTTAAGTTTTCGTGTTTAAAGTCCATTTCTTTGGTACTGTACCACCTAGGACCACCAAACTTTCACAGCTTCATAATCAAGGGGTGCCCACCACATATCACTATCCAACATGTTACTATTTTTTAACTTCACCCATTTTTTCCGTGCAATCGACTTAGCCATTTTCAATGTTAAGTTTTCGCGTTTTCAATGTTAAGTTTTCGTGTTTAAGTCCATTTCTTTGGTACTGTAGCACATAGGACCACCAAACTTTCACAGCTTCATAATCAAGGGGTGCCCACCACATATCTCTATCCAACATGTTACTTTTTTTTAATTTTTTTTTTTTTTAACTTGACCCATTTTTTCCGCGCAGTCGACTTAGCCATTTTCAATTTTAACTTTTCGCGTTTACAATGTTAAGTTTTCATGTTTAAGTCCATTTCTTTGGTACTGTACCACCTAGGACCACCAAACTTTCACAGCTTCATAACCAAGGGGTAGTGCCTACCACATACAACTATCCAACATGTGACCATTTATTTACCTTCTTCCTATTATTTCTACGTAATTGACTTAGCCATTTTCAACGTTAACTTTTTAACGTACGTCTGGTTAAAGTTTTTTGGTTTTAAAACTTTTTCATTATACTATATCTCTGCATCTGCTTCGCCCATTACCTTGAAACTTCACATGGGTGTTTTATCATCATCCATATTTTCATTCTAACCCCCAACCGTGCGGCCCCTGTGCCCAATGTCAAGGTCAAATTACTTTGAATTTTTTTGTTAAAGTTTTTTTGTGTACTATATCTCTGCAACTGCTTCACCCAATACCTTGATACTTCACATGGGTGTTTATCATCATTGTTGCACCTGCTTGCGGAAAGCGCGATCCTGTGCCCAATGTCAAGGTCAAATTACTTTGAATTTTTTTGTTAAAGTTTTTTCGTGTTCTATATCTCTGTAACTGCTTCACCCAATACCTTGATACTTCACATGGGTGTTTATCATAATTTGTCGCACCTGCTTGCGGAAAGCGCGATCCTGTGCCCAATGTCAAGGTCAAATTACTTTGAATTTTTTTGTTAAAGTTTTTTCGTGTACTATGTCTCTGCAACTGCTTCACCCAATACCTTGATACTTCACATGGGTGTTTATCATCATTGTCGCACCTGCTTGCGGAAAGCGCGATCCTGTCCCAATGTCAAGGTTCAAATTACTTTGAATTTTTTTGTTAAAGTTTTTTCGTGTACTATATCTCTGCAACTGCTTCACCCAATACCTTGATACTTCACATGGGTGTTTATCATCATTGTTGCACCTGCTTGCGGAAAGCGCGATCCTGTGCCAATGTGAAGGTCAAATTACTTTGAATTTTTTTGTTAAAGTTTTTTCGTGTACATATCTCTGCAACTGCTTCACCCAATACCTTGATACTTCACATGGGTGTTTATCATCATTGTTGCACCTGCTTGCGGAAAGCGCGATCCTGTGCCCTATGTCAAGTTCAAATTACTTTGAATTTTTTTGTTAAAGTTTTTTCGTGTACTATATCTCTGCAACTGCTTCACCCAATACCTTGATACTTCACATGGGTGTTTATCATCTTTGTCACAACTGCTTGCGGAAAGCGCGATATCGTCGGCATTTTGGCATACGTCCGTCCGTTCGTCCGTGTTTCCGGTTAAAGTTTTTTTGGTTAAAGTTTTTCCATTTTTATCTATATCTATTTTTTTTAGTGTCCATGCCTCGCCCCAAGGCGCGACATGCAGGCCACGGCCATCTAGTCTACAAAAAGTGGGTATAATTATGTTATCCAAGTGTCTATGCTTGGAAAAAACCTGGCCTTCGTGGCTTTGCCTCGTTTCTTGTTTTTAACTTGAACCCATTTTTTGCCGCGCAGCTCGACTTAAGGCCATTTTTCCGCGTTTACAATGTTAAGTTTTCATGTTTAAGTCCATTTTCTTTGGTAACTGTACCACCTATGGACCACCAAACTTTCACAGCTTCACCAATAACCAAGGGGTGCCTACCACATACAATCTATCCAACATGTGACCATGTTATTTACCTTCACCTATTATTTCTACGTAATTGACTTAGCCATTTTCAATGTTAACTTTTTTTTAAACGTACGTCTGGTTAAATTTTTTTTTATTTTTTTGGTTAAAAACTTTTTTGTTATACTATATCTCTGTTCAACTGCTTTGCCCATTACCTTGAAACTTCACATGGGTGTTTATCATCGACCATATTTTCACTCTAACCCCCAACCGTGCGGCCCCTGTGCGCAATGTCAAGGTCAAATTACTTTGTATTTATTTGTTAAAGTTTTTTCGTGTACTATATCTCTGCAACTGCTTCACCCATTACCTTGATACTTCACATGGGTGTTTATCATCATTGTCGCACCCGCTTGCGGAAAGCGCGATATCGTCGGCATTTTGGCATACGTCCGTCCGTCCGTGTGTCCGGTTAAAGTTTTTTTGTTAAACTTTTTCCATCTACTATATCTATTTTTTTAGTGTCCATGCCTCGCCCCAAGGCGCGACATGCAGGCCACGGCCATCTAGTCTACAAAAAGTGGGTATAATTATGTTATCCAAGTGTCCATGCTTGGAAAAAACCTGGCCTTCGTGGCTTTGCCTCGTTTCTTGTTAAATTCGTGATTTAATGTCACCACCTGTCAAGCGAAACAAATCAAACAGACCGGCAATCTTGATATTCACACCTCGTTAGGCAACAGATCAGCTGGCGACAGACTTACCTGTACGAGCTATCAATAGCACTTTACGTTGATTGACTGACCAAGGGACCGTGACTTCGGTTCGATCGAGAGTTTGACGTTGCAGTAGTTCGAATTTTAGGTGAAAATTTATATGATTTATATAGGGAAATTTGTTGGGACCACAGGACGAGTTCGAATTTTCCGGAGTGTTCGACAGTGACCTGTTGCTGATTTCATCAACATTGCAAAGTATACTTTTCTAGCAAAGTATACTTTGAGGGAGTAATCTTTTATTTTCCCCGATGCATTATGTCATATAGAACTAACCACTGCATATATTTGATGTTTAAAAGTATGCAGAATTATTATACTGAATTTATTACATTATCACAGCCAAAATGGCTGTGATAATGTAATAAATTCAGTATAATAAATTTATCATAAAATTGAAAATTTCTCCCTCAAAGTATACTTTGCTAGAAAAGTATACTTTGCAATGTTGGTGAAATCGGCTACAGTTCGAGAGGTCGATCTTCTAATGTATAATAAAACACGTATGGACTTTTTAGCTGGTGCATATCACATCACATCATATCGGCAAAAAGGTCCATGTTTGTATATTATTATAGGAATAAATGGCCTTTTTGTGGAATTTATCGGGGTATAAACTTGGAAAAGTCGCGGGAATACTGGACGAAGGCCGGAAGGCCTCGTCCAGTATTCCCGCGACTTTTCCAAGTTTATATCCCCGATAAATTCCACAAAAAGGCCATTCATTCCTTATAATTCCAGCATTTGAAATAAATTCATCAAGAAAATGTGTTTATTTTCCGTTTTCTTAAGAATTATTTTTTACTGCGCCTCACGGTTACGGAAAGTAGTTCAGCGTGGGAGTTTACTGGGATATAAATTTTGGACAGATACTTGCTACGGGCCAATCAAATGTTAGGGAATTGTGTAAATATTTTTGTGCTGGAATTACTTGTGTTTCAGTTCAATGAAGTTAATATCCCGAGCCTGGCGAATGTACAAGTGGGTTTTGATGCGAATGGCGACACAATCACGGCTGGGCACAGATTCTGGAGTTACAATGATGTTTCCGGCTCGTGGAAGTTCAACCTGGTAGGTCGGAGAAATGTGGTGGTGGTGGTGGGAGTGAGGACAGTTGGAGGTGGCACATATGAGACAAGCCATGTGATTTTGTACCTTATTATTAGCCCCATTTAAAGTGGCTCCATTTCCGAATAAAGGGCGAGTGCAGTTTCTTCCGTAGTTGAGACAAGCCATGTGATTGTGTACCTAAGAAGATGTAATGTTTTTATGTCATTTTTGAAAATGTTGTCAATATATTTCATAAAAGAATTCTAAGGTACAAATCACATGTGTCATTATGTGGCTGTGACTCGAGAAATTATATTTGTGACTACTGTCTGTTTCACAAAACCTGCCCAAATTTTACAGCCATATAAACAATACAAAAACATTATTTTTTTGGATAATATTAAATTTTATAAAAATTTAAGAACGAACCTTCTTTTTATTTCGTGAAATTTGGTGAATTTAACATGGGGGAAAAGGAGGTGGTGTAGCCGAGAAAGCAGTCAAAGAACACAAAATTGCTTTCGAAACCTGGCTAGATAACTTGGAAATGATTTAACTAAACAAAACAAAGTTAAATTTTGAAAATCTGTCCACTATTTTTTAAATTAGAAAAATTTCCCCATGTTAAATCCCCATAGACATCTTCACTCCGTGAAGATGTCTATGGGGATTTAACATGGGGAAATTGTTACTTTTATGAAGATGTCTATGGGAATTTAAAGGTACATGCCCACTCAATAGGCACAAAATGTTCTTTATGGGAATTAGATAAAATCATTTAGTAATATTTATTTTACTGATAGTGACTCGCAGTGGTATCAGGCTATTTTCATATGCAAATGAGGCATGATATTTTTAAATTATTTATACTAATTAAATGCGTCACCTAAAACAATAATATTTTCGACTGATTATAAAGTATGATCATTGCACATAAAAAAATAAATACAGAGAATAAATAGTAATGTCCGTTAGTAGTTCAATGAAACACTGTTATCGCCCCTGATATCATTGTGAAAATTTACGGTCTGATATAAAATGTATATTAATGCCAATGAATACGTGGAGTAATGGTGAATGAATGTTTATTTTGCCAGAAAATGTCCCAGATGATGTATCTGATATAAAAAATAGTTTGTGCCTACTGAGTGGGCATGTACCTTTAACAAGGGGAAATTGTATTTGCGTCACAAAATTAATATTGGACCAAATTTCACGAAATAAAAAGAAGGCTCATTCATAAACTACATTTACTTTCCTTATATTAAATATTATCAAAAAAAATATTGTTTTTGCATTGTTTATACGGAGCTCCAGTTAAGGTGCGTAATTTGACCAAATATTCGAGATATTTTTCTAAGTTCTTCACCAAAAATGGCAAGTTGGGAGTTCTTTAGAATCGTCTCAATGAGACATTCTAAAGCACTCCCAACTTGCCATTTTTTGTGAAGAAATAAGAAAATTCCCCCCAAAATTTGATCAAATTACGCACCTTAACTGGAGCTCTGTTATATAACCGTAAAATTTGGGCAGCTTTCATGAAACAGACAGTGGTGTAGGTCCTGTTCAAATAGCACACTCATGTAGCCTGATTATGATCTATATTCCTTGTTAGAAGCATGACGAGTATTTCCTTAATGGAATGGCGAACAGTGCAGGTCCTCCACACAGCCTGATTTGGATCTGCACTTGTCGCAAAACCCATAAGCCACATTTCTGCAGTCACAGCCACATATGAGACACGCCAATTGATTTTGCACCTAAGGACATGTGCACTTTTTCATGACACGGGAACTGTGATATCTTTTGTAAATGATGGCGAAAGATGACAAAAGTTTATATATCAAATGCGAATCTGCTATGAAACTTTTGTCGCTTTTCAGCGTCATTCGAGTAAAATATCGTAAATTTTGTAAATATATTTTTTTGTGAAAAATCGCACATTTTGCTAGATAGTAATCACATGGCTTGTTTCATATTATGTGAACACGAATCTGGAATTACCTCCCATGTCCGTAACATTGTATTTTTCTTTGAAATTTATGCCACCCTTCGACATTACTTACGGAAGATGTTGCATTTTTTCGAAATCACTATCGATGATAATTGGCTTCCGTTCAAGCCATTTAAATAACCATCATATTTCAAACAATAGCTTTTACCTAAGAGTTAACGGCAGTGGAGATGACGGCAACAATATTGGATGTACGTCATCATTTTACATATCTACTCAAAAATTCGGACCTTTACCAAACTTTATAAGTAGCTTCACATTGTGCCATGTGTGTGAGTCGCATACATGGTACAATGTGAAGCTACTTATAAAATGTAAATAAATAAGGCATCTATAAAATAAGGTCAATGTCACACACAGTGTGACATTGACCTTATTTTATAGATGCCTTATTTATTTACTTTCTGACGTTCAGCATTGTATTTTCAGGTGGGATCCTATGAGAACGGAGCGTTGAATGTCGACACTACCCAGATCAGAATGTACGATGAGACGCGCCAGACGATGTTGCCTATCCTGCCACAGTCTCTATGCCCACCAGCCGGCTGCAGTAACTGTATCGTGCCACGACCCATGGTACTATACTCATCCCCAATAACATAAAATGTCTGGTTAACCCTTTCACCCCTAAGTAACTGGAATGGATTTTTATATATTAATTTTCGGTCCAATCGAATCGTCACAAAATGATTTTCAGACTAGTCCATTTATGAAAAGGGGCTATTTGTGTTCTCAAAAATGTGAAAGTTACTTGTGAAAAGTTCTGATCCTGATGAGACGGCTCGTCTTGAGCCGGCTCATCTGGATCTACACTATTTGCCAATACCAATATACAGGTCTGTGGTGTTGAAAGGGTTAAAATAAGAACGTCTGGCCAAATTAATTACTATTGTAGTCTAAATAAGTGCATATGGTATCATCTATACTGTGGAGGTTATATGTTTTGCTTATTAAAATTTTTAACTTTTAAACATAACCGTGTATAACCCAAACTTTCTGTCTGTAACGCTTGGCGACTTACAAGTCGCCCAGCGTTACGGACGGAAAATTTGGGTTTAGACATGTAATGACCTTGATCAAAATGACTGGTTACAGGATTTCTGAATTCTTGCAGGTGGAGTTCCGCTACTCGCCCGGTGACGTCATTATCGGCGGTCTGTTTGACCTCCACCGCATCGGTACGGAAACTCTCACATGTGGCGTTGTTCGACCCGAATACGCCCTGGCAGCCGCTGCATTCCGCTATGCGCTACTCACCGCAAAAACCGTCTTCCCAAATATATTACCCGGTGTAGAACTTGGTTCGTTTGTCGTCGACTTGTGTGACAATGCTGAAACCGGACGATTGCTGTTGAACAACGTTCTCGGTGGACGTCACGTCGTCAAAGACATGTACGGCCGAGTTATCGATCCAAACCAAATTGTCACCGTCAACGGGCTTCTCGACAGCACCGAGGCTATATCTATGGCAACGATGCTGACCGAATTCAAAATGCCGCAGCTGGATTCTTCCGCAACAAATGTGATGCTGTCGAACCGGGACTTGTTTCCGTATTTCAATCGCGTTGTGCCGTCTGATCGCAATCAGTTGGTTGCAATTATTACAGTGCTTAAGCAGATGGGTTGGAGTTACATCCAGGTGATGCATTCTGCGAATGATTATGGTCGCGGTGGAATGCGGATGTTGCGGGAAATCGCAGCCGGAGAGGGAATCTGTGTCGCGGCAACGCACGAGGTCGATGGCGGTAATTACGCTGACGTCGTACAGAACCTACGTAACAAGCCAAACGCTCGCGCCGTTATCGGGATTGTCGATAGTGCCGATTTCCGCGGCATTTTGGAGAAGATTAATGCACAAGGAATGCAGGGAAAATTCATTCTGATGGGCACAGAAACCTGGGGCACATTAAACCAGATCGTCAGTGGATTGGAGGAAGTCGCGGAAGGTAGCATATCAATAGAAATGATCGCAAACCCGTTGAACGACTTCCGAAACTGGATTGCTTCATTGGACCCCTACTCGGCTGACGTTCGTATGAACATGCCCAGCTTCATAGAGTGGTACCAGGAGGCATTTGATTGCTACTTGGACGCCAGTAACCGCGGCATCTACGCAGACGAATGTGGCGCTAGGCGGCCAATTACCTCTGCACCCAATTACAGTGAAGCTGCGTACGATGCGTTCCTGATTAGCTCTACGTACGCCATTGCTAGAGCTGTTGACTCAACATTGAGGCATTACTGCGGCAGCCCATACGATGGCGTGTGTTGGCAGTTCAGAAGCGCACCAGACCATCGAATGAAAATTTTGGAAAATTTACGAAATGCTGATTTCACATTCAACGCAGATTCATCATTCAAGATGGTTGATGGGGAGGGTGTGGCCAGCTATGCCTTGTATAGCTACTCCAACCGGCAGTACAATAAGGTGAGTTCAACTGTTCTTTCCTTGTTGTGTCTCCTTTTTTTTCCTCCATATTAACACTTTTCATGCCGAGGATACACCATATTGTTTGCGGAAAATTCTAAATATTTTCCTTCTTTGCGCTCATAAGTATATGTCGTGACCACCATATGAACCATCTCATCGAGGCGGTTCAAATGAGTGGTCACAACATATACTTTCATTTAGAAATAACAAAAATAAAATATTTAATAAATTTCATACCCGCAACGGTGTATTCCGCATGTAATGCCATGGGTTAAAAAATGTATTCAATATTGCTTGTGCTGCCATTTGAAATGGTCAAGCAACTACATGATGTTGAAAGTTGACGTCAATTTAACACTTACTACGCTGAATTAAATGTTGTCTTCTGCTGGAAATGTTTTATTTTCAATATTTCTCGACAAAAACCTGGTTTTGACAGCACATGAGAATCATCTCCAGTGGAGATGATTCTCATGTGCTGTCAAAACCAGTTTTTTGTTAAGAATTAAAGCAAAAATGAAAAACAGCAGACGGCAATTTCCGTCAACAGCGTAGGAAGGGTTAATCATTATAAATTAAGAAATGTAAACAAATTTACATTTCTTTCAACACAAACTGCATTCATTTGATTTGCAAATTTCTTAGCAGAAAACGTACCCGGATAAATAGAATAAAAGGTTAGTGTCTTTTCTTCATTTATTGATGCTTTTAGGCATATTTAATGTATTTTATAGACCTCGATCCGTTACTTCAACCTGTGCCCCAGGACACAGCCTGTACATACTGAAAGTTTATATTTTAATTTTAGTGCTCACTGCTCAGTGCTTCCTCCGTATTTATATTTTCCCCTCCGTATACGACCTTGCCGTTGAACGGACATAAACCCAAGCCAATCAATTAATCATCTGCACAATCTGATCAGGTTCTTCACTGTTCACCGTTCAGTCATTGAAGCACACGTCTTGTTCTATCAATGGATGTGTTGTGGCCTCAGTGCCGTAGCCAGAGGTTCGGTGAATAGCTGAGGCCAAAAACATAAGCGGCGGAAGGACGATTAAATTTTGGGCGGTTGGGGGTTGGAAGTGTGTGATGGGCCCGACGGGCCCGAAGTTTGCTTTAGCGGGTCCGGGGGCATGCCCACCCTGAAAATTTTGAAAATCCAAAGTGGTCTGAAACGCCATTTCCTGCATTCTCAGCAAAGTCTGAGCACATACTATGACTCCCATTTTTCCTATATTGGAATAAAAAAAAAAAATCGTGAAAAAACGGACGAGGCCATGGCCTCGTCTGGCCTCAACGTGGCTACGGCACTGGGCCTAGGGGTTAAAACACCTGACTTCCAATCCGGAGGTTGTGGGTTCAAACCTCGCCTTAGGCATCAAAAATACTTTCATAGTATTTCCATCTCTCTGGTCTATCGGATGAAACAACTTTAAACTGTGGTCCTGTCTCTATATAACCTTAGATGTTGGTGGTTCGTTAAACCCTTTCACTGTCACTTTTTTAGCTCACCTGAGCGAAGCTCATGTGAGCTATTGTTACCGCAATGTGTCCTCCGTCGTCCGTGAACATTTTCAAACGTCTTCTCCTCGGTAACCATTGGGCCTATAGTCACCAAACTTCATGGTCATGGTCCTAGGTAGGGGGATTACAAATTTGTTAAAATCACGTCATTACGTAATCCAAGATGGCCGCCGTCTAAAAATAGCACAAATTCTTAAAAAATCTTCTTCTCAAGAACTGCCAACCGGATTTCGACAAAACTTGGTAGGAATGATCGAAATGTACAATGCTCTTTCAAAGTTGTTCAAATGGTGACCCTGGGGTCAAAAATGGGCGTGGCCCGTGGGGTCAAATTGGGGTCAAATTTTATTTTTGACCGCTTATGGTCATGTCATATACCAAATTGAAGGTATCAATGAGGCGATCACTCTGGTGCATTTGTTATCGAAATCGGATGGTTATGTCATCCAAGATGGCCGCCGAAATGTCAATAGGTCGTTCTTTTATTAGAGATTTCAAAATTCTTCTTCATATGAACCGCTTGGCCCATGGTAGCCAAACTTAAAAGTTATGGTCCATGGGTGAAGCCTTTTCAGATTTGTTAAAATGGAGGGCATCGCTAATCCAAGATGGCCGCCGTCTAAAAATAGCAGATATTCTTAAAAAAAATTCTTCTCGTGAACCGCTGGCCGGATTTCGACTAAACTTGGTAGAAATGATCAATTTACAATGCTCTTTCAAAGTTGTGAAAATGGTGACCCCGGGGTCAAAAATGGGCGTGGCCCGTGGTTTTGACCGAATATGCTCATGTCATATATCAAATTGAAGGTATCGATGAGGCGATCACTCTGGTGCAATATTTGTCGAAATCGGATGATTATGTCATCCATGATGGCCACCAAAAGGTCCATTTATTCAAGATTTTGAACGTCTTTTTCTCAGGAACCACATGGCCGATGCTGGACAAACTTCATAGGAAGTTAAGATCCTTGGGTGAAGCATTTTAAAATTTGGTAAAATGAGAGTCATCGCTTAATCCAAGATGACCGCCATCTAAAAATAGCACAATTTTTTTAAAACACACAAACTCAATGTCACATTCTCCTCTGGTGTTCATGGAGTCAGGTGAGCGAATTAGTGCCATCATGGCCCTCTTGTTTTGTTTCTAACAGGCAATATGTAGACCATATTTCATGATTGCTGATTTAACATGAAGTTTATTATACAAGTATACTGATTTCATAAGAAACGGGGCTATGCCGAGATACTCGGCATAGCCCCGTTTCTTATGAAATCAGACTAATGTAATAAATGTCATATTAAATCAACACAGCTGTAATGACCGCCGAGCGTGTTTTCATAATAAATATGCAAATAAGGCAGCTAATGAAAATTTCATTAATTAGCTGCCTTATTAGCATATTTATTACACTACAGGGGTCATACCAGTTATCCAGACAATCAGTTTATCGGACAAATGGAAATACCTGTTAATTAAGCGCATTCATTTGATCCGATTTTGTAACAAGCACATCTTAAGTCATTCAGGTGCTTGCTGTTTCTATGCCAGTGTGAAGAATATATCGTCATGGTAAACATTTTAGTAACATTTGCTGAAAACATTCCTCAACTCTGTCCAAAAGTTGTTTGCAATGTCAAAAGTCGCGCGGGGGCTTACAATCGAGTGCTCCCATTACGTCATTTCAGGGTTGTTCTATAAATACAATAAATTCTATAAATACGTTGTTTTCCAAGAAGCGAATGCAGAACTACGCAACGCTGTTTACACTGGTTTACAGGCGATAAAATTATGATTTCAAGGTGTGAATACCGGTACAAGTTATAAGATAATTATACGTTTGTCCGGATAACTGATTGTCGATGTTAATTTTGGGGCAATCTTACGACTGATGCTCTGACCCAATTTTAAGTGAGAAAGATGGAACATTTTGCTAAATAATTTACATGTGTTGAGAGAGCAAAAACCAACGATTGTTCTGTGAAAAATTCATGCCCGTAGCTGCTATTTTAAGTAAAAAACTGCCATTTTTGTCCGATAATATGGAGGATCCCTGTAGTGTACAAATGTAATATGATTTTAATATGCCGTGTTATTTAAAGAATAAAACCATGTTTTTTGCGTTTACTGGGGTGCACAATACATTTGTTCTGTTTAAAGTGTCTTCGCAAACTTTAAACAGACAAAATGTATTTTACACCCCAGTAAAAACAACAGCCCATGGCTTTATTACTTATATTTACACTGCATTTTCTGATAGTAAAAAATGTAAATAACCAAATATGGCATTAAAATTAAGAATAATATTGTTTTACGTCAATTTGTCGCAATTCCTGGAACAGCGACGTTGCCGGTCAATAGTGTGCAGTTATTGACAACCTCGTGAAATTTATGGATGTCAAACGAACTTGAACCAATCAACAGCATGGCGACGGCACGTGGGTCTAATGTATTGTATTGGGATGTAAACGCAGCATGGCGAATGGGCGTTTGCATTATGAATTTAAAGGTGTAAATATTAGACTGTAAAAGCCTATTTTATGCAATAAAAAGATCATTATTACGCTGCCTGAATGGTGACATCGTTGGAACGAGACTGGCAATTAATTACATCATCAGTCAGTCAAAATCAACCCTTTAAACACTACAGCCGTCTATAATGGTGTCCGCAAACAGTGTAGATCCAGATGAGCCGGCTCGTGACGAGCTGTCTCATCAGGATCTTCACTTTTTGCAAGTACGTTTCCCTTTTTTTGGACCCCCCCCCCCTTTCATAAATGGACTAATCCGAAAATCATTATGTGATGATTAGTATTCGTCGGCAAATTAACATATCAAAATCTGTTCTAGTTATTTAGCTGTGAAAGTGTTAAAGAATAAATTGACCATTCTTATTCAGATCGGCACCTACAACACAGAAACTGGGATGCTGAATATGTTTGGTAGCGTTCTGGGTCTTCCAGCCGATTTCACCTCCACCTGTGCTGACGTCTGCAGCGAATGTGTCTACCTTCTGCAGCACATGCCATTCACATTCGCCCCCGGCGATATAAAAGTCGGTGTAAACCTCGCTATTCACAATTCCTCACCGAACGATCCATTCCAATGCACGGACATGCGAATGACGAACGGTTTCCAGTCGGCGCTTGCCGTTATGTATGCTCTGGAAATGGCCAATGGCTATTTGCCAGCTGGAAACGGCGTCAGCTTTGGCGCAGTTATATTTGATCACTGTAACAATCCGGCACGTGCATACGGACTTCCGTCTGCTTTATACTCCGGGCTACTCGAAGCCAACGGCCAGAGCCCGAACCTGAAAACTATTCGGGGGTGGATTGCAGATAACACTCTCGTGATCGAAGAAATGAAGACATTCTTCAGCGACTTAAACCTACCAATCATCAGCCCACTGTCTACGACTAACACATTTCTGGACGAAGACGAATACCCGACATACATCCGAACAATCCAAGGCGATAACACAATCTCGACAGCTCTCGCGATATTGGTGAAATCACTGAGTCTCCAATACGTTACCGTCGTCTACTCGGCAAACAGCTTCGGGAGAGAAGGAATGGCATCATTCAACTCCATAGCGCGACAGGAGGGAGTGTGTATAATAAACACATTCGAGTACAATCCAAACGTCAATGATGAGTTGATTATTAAACTAATGTCTTCATCAACAGACGTGGTGATTACGTATCTCGGTGAATCGGACATGGATAGTTTCATTGAGGCGCGGGCAAGAAATGTTAATGGACAGAAACTTGTATTGGTATCACCCGAACCCTGGTCAAAGCTGTTTTATGAAAAAGGCGTGAAAGCGAGCAATATCTTGACACTGCGGATGAAGTCACCAATGATTCAAGGCTACCAAGACTACTTGAATGGGATTGTATACGAAGACCTCTTGAAATATCCTCTCCTTGCAGAATATTATATGGATTTATTCCAGTGTAATCTACCATCACACTACAAGTAAGATAATCGCTCATATGTGACTGGAGAAATGGGGCTTATAGGTTTTGAGACCAGCATAGACGCAGATCAGCTTGCGCATTCTGCAGCCTGATCAGGGTCTGCACTGTTCGCCATTCTGTTAGTGAACACCCACTGCTTCTCACAACGGTATAGATCTTTATCAGGCTTCAGGAGAAAGCTAGAAGATCAGGACCTACGCTGGCCACAGGTGGTAAAAGCCCCATTTCTTAAGTCAAAGCCATATTATGTAATTGTGACCGGAGAAATGGTCTGCACAGTCTGGTTATGATCTGCACTGTTCGCCATTCCATCAATGAAACACCCCTTATGCTTCTTCTATAACGGGCAATATCATCATTATCAGGCGATAGGAGTGTGCAGGGGAGTCGGAAGCATCATAAGATTAGTCCGGCCAAGGATTTTAAGTCCCTCTCTATGTTTCTGGTCCGTTGAAGGTAGGGGGTGCCCCCAACCAACCCACCCAAAGTGTATGTTGTTACCTGTCTGTTGAACCGTCTCGCCAAGACGGTTCAACTGAGTGGTAACAACATACACATTTTATGAGAAATGAGAAAAAATGCAGAAATAATAATAACATTCCTGATCGATCGGGTTTATTTTGTATATATGAATTCCAAATATTTCCGGGTCTGCCGGACTTGTTCCGATTCCCCTGTAAGCGATTTCATCAACATTGCAAAGTATACTTTTCTAGCAAAGTATACTTTGAGGGAGTAATCATTTATTTTTCCGGAAATGCATTATTTCATACAGAACTAACGACTGCATATTTGATGATTAAAAGTATGCAGAATTATTATACTGAATTTATTACATTATCACAGCTAGTGCATCTGCACAGTCTGATCAAGATCCACACTGTTCGCCATTCCATCAATGAAGCACCCGTCGCCTGATTAACTTGAAATCAAAAGACTCTAGCCCGGTATTCTCTGTTTACAGATTTGCGTCCGCATGTCAGATGAACCCGTTAAAGAAAATCACAGAAAACGCCGACTTCTACCAAGACAACTACGTGCTCTCGACGATCAACGCCGTCACCGCCTTCGTCTTGGCCGCGCATGAAACCCTCATGATCCAATGTGGCGCCGATTACACTGCCGTCTGCACAAATTTTTACTCGGATCCCCGTACAAACACGATCCTGCTGAACAAGCTGAAAGAGGCTACATTCATGGACGAGAGCGACTCCCGATTCAGATTTATTGGCAAGGAGGGTAATACAGGACGGGAGATTATGCTGTTTGACGGTAGTCAGCTGACCAGGGTAAATAATAGAAGGACCTTCTGTTAATTAACTCCTTGCATGCTGGGAAACTTGTGGGCTATAAATAGTTCAAAACTAGCGGACAAAAATTCATCATATTTTCTTGTATTTCTCCCCGTAAATATCATGAATATGTCTTGAAATTTCATTAGAATTGAGTCCTGAGGACTCAATTCTAATGAAATTTCAAGACATATTTACAGAGAGAAATAAAACATATACCGGTAATCCTAATTGGTGGATATTTTCGCCGCTAGCACGCAAAGAGTTAAGAAAAACTGAGACACGCCATGTGATTTTGTACAGTAAAACATGTGTGATTTTTATACGACCGTTTTTAAAAAACGGTACATATTATGTTTTACCGCACGGCGGGGGGTAGGGCGGGCGGTGGGCGGTGGGCGCTGGGCGGGCGGCGGCTGAAGAAAAAGCGCATAGTTCGTGTACAACAACTCCTCCGAAACCGTTCAGTCGATCGATCTGAAACTATACACACGTCTTCTACACATATTGAAGATGTGCACCTTGGTGTTTTTATGCCGAAAAAATATTTTGTAACAAAAATATCGCCTTTTTAACTTAACCATTTTTTCTTCATTTTTCTATACATTTCTATATATGGTACAGAGTTTGTGTACACAACTCCTCCGAAACCTTTCAGTCGATCGATCTGAAACTATGCACACAAGACGTCTTCTACACATATTGAAGATGTGCTCCTTGGTGTTTTTATGGCGAAAAAATATTTTTTAACAAAAATATCACCTTTTTAACTTAGCCATTTTTTCTTCATTTTTCTATACATTTCTATATATGGTACAGAGTTTGTGTACACAACTCCTCCGAAACCTTTCAGTCGATCGATCTGAAACTATGCACACAAGACGTCTTCTACACATATTGAAGATGTGCTCCTTGGTGTTTTTATGGCGAAAAAATATTTTTTAACAAAAATATCACCTAACTTAGCCATTTTTTCTTCATTTTTATCATTTCTATATAGGTACAGAGTTTGTACACAACTCCTCCGAAACCTCAGTCGATCGGATCTGAAACTATGCACACAAGACGTCTTCTACACATATTGAAGATGTGCTCCTTGGTGTTTTTATGGCGAAAAAATATTTTTTAACAAAAATATCACCTTTTTAACTTAGCCATTTTGTCTTCATTTTTCTATACAATTCTATATACAGTACAGAGTTTGTGTACACAACTCCTCCGAAACCATTCAGTCGATCGTTCTGAAACTATACACACGTCTTCTACACATATTGAAGATGTGCACCTTGGTGTTTTTATGCCGAAAAAATATTTTTTAACAAAAATATCGCCTTAACTCAGCCATTTTTATGCCACCGGTCTCGAAGAGCCGGGTGGCATATTGTTTTTGGACCGTCCGTCTGTCCGTTTGTCCGTCCGTCTGTCTGTCTGTCTGTCTGTCTGTCTGTCTGTCCGTCCGTCACACTTTTCGGTTAACCACTTTGTCACAGTTTCTCAAACTGGCCATAGCATCTACATAAGTTGCTTAATCGCTTCAATACTTCAACACTTCATTCATTGGTATGTGTGCCACACCTGCCTTTTCATAATTTATATGACCTTCGCCTTTTGACCTTCACCAGGTTACTTAAATGACTTAACAATTTTGGTTAACCAGTTCGTGACAGTTTCTCAAACTGGCCATATCATCTACATAGGTTGCTTAATCGCTTCAATACTTCAACACTTCATTCATTGGTATGTGTGCCACACCTGCCTTTTCATAATTTATATGACCTTCGCCTTTTGACCTTCACCAGGTTACTTAAATGACTTAACAATTTTGGTTAACCAGTTCGTGACAGTTTCTCAAACTGGCCATATCATCTACATAGGTTGCTTAATCGCTTCAATACTTCAACACTTCATTCATTGGTATGTGTACCACACCTGCCTTTTCATAATTTATATGACCTTCGCGTTTTCACCTTCACCAGGTTACTTAAATGACTTAACAATTTTGGTTAACCAGTTCGTGACAGTTTCTCAAACTGGCCATATCATCTACATAAGTTGCTTAATCGCTTCAATACTTCAACACTTCATTCATTGGTATGTGTGCCACACCTGCCTTTTCATAATTTATATGACCTTCGCCTTTTGACCTTCACCAGGTTACTTAAATGACTTAACCACTTTGTCACAGTTTCTCAAATATGCTGCAGGTGGCATCCGCGTTCGACAGACGCAGTTCTTGTTTCTACATTTTTCTATGCAATTCTATATACGGTACAGAGTTTGTGTACACAACTCCTCCGAAACCATTCAGTCGATCGTTCTGAAACTATACACGTCTTCTACACATATTGAAGATGTGCTCCTTGGTGTTTTTATGCCAAAAAAATATTTTTTAACAAAAATATCGCCTTTTTATCTTAGCCATTTTTTCTACATTATTGTATCCAATTCCCTATCATTTCTACTTTACACTCTACTTTCTCTATCTCTGCCTAAATTAGTATACATGTTTAGCATAACGAGATGAAGAAATAATGCTATAGACTTTCAAATTCTCATTAATGTTTCTTGCCTCGGTGACAGCTTCACATTTCTGCATCTTCGCTGTCTGGCCCATATTCGACGGGCGTATTTTGTGACTTGCGGCACTCTTGTTCATAAAATATATTTACAGAAACTGTGATATTTTCTGTAAATGACATCGAAAGATGACAAAATTTTCATAGCAAATGGAACAGAATTCCACATTTGCTATGAATGTTTTGTCATTTACGGAAAATATCATAAATTTTGTATTAGAGTAAGGGAATATAAAATACATTTGAAGAAAGATAATTAATTATTGATTGTTTACAGCTATTTACAACAAATTTTAAGAAAAAATAAAAGCCACGGTACCCACCCGCTCCATTTTTTTCTTCAAAATTTGGAGATATGTAAATTAACTTTATGAACTTAGCTGCAATATTTAAAAAATAAAAATTGGGGTGAACATTTTTAATCTGTCGAATGATGTCAGAGTAATATTCCCTGCAATATGCTGGAACCCATATATGGCTGTGACTTGATAAATGGGGCTTATGGGATTTGTAACCAGTGTAGCTTCTGTAGTCGATTTCATCAAAATTGCAAAAGTATACTTATCTAGCAAAGTATACTTTGAGGGAGCAATCATTTATTTTTCCTGAAATGCATTATTTCATATAGAACTAACGACTGCATATATTTGATGATTAAAAGTATGCAGAATTATTATACTGAAGTTATTACATTATCACAGCCAAAATGGCTGTGATAATGTAATAAATTCAGTATAATAAAAATTAATAAATTTATCCTGAAATTGAACATTTCTCCCTCAAAGTATACTTTGCTAGATAAGTATACTTTGCAATGTTGGTGAAATTGGCTATTGATCAATTAGCTGAGTCATGTTGCCTGATAACGATCTATCACGTATGTTGTTTGTTAGAAACATTGCATATGTTTCAGTGATGGAATGGCAAACAGTGAAGATCCTGATCAGCACAGTCTGATCTGGATCTACACTGGCCGTAAAGCCCATAAGTTCCATTTCTCCAGTCACAGCCGCATATTACACTGATATTTGCCCTGATGTTGAATACCATAAATTATGTAATGATGTAAAAAGTTGGCAAACTTTGATATGATTTGAAATCATAAGTGAACATTCTCTCGAGAAAAGCGCAGGTGGAAGATCGTACCTGTGACACAAAAAAAATGTACATTCCTATCTGCATATACAGTTGAATTCCCGTCTGTATGTGACCTTGATGTTATACGGACATAATATGAAATTCAATCAATCAATCAATCAATCAACAAAGCAATCAATCACTGCATACAGATATATTCCCATTTGTAATATACAGGTGCATTCCCGTCTGCATATGACCTTGTTGTTGAATGGACGTAAAATGACAATCAAAATCAATCAATCAATCAATCAGTCCCGCACACAAATATATTCCCGTCTGTAATATAGAGGTATGTGATTTTTATGTTGAATGGACATAAAATGACAATCAATTAATCAATCAATTAATCACGATCACCGTCATCTCCGCAGATTGCCGACTTCGCGGGTGCGTCAATCAACTTCCTTGAGTCTCAGCATTACAAGCTGTTTGAAAACACACTATCAATGTGCACGTTCCCGTGTAGCGAGTGTGTCCAGACGAACCTGAACTTCACGTATATCCCTGGTGACGTTCTACTTGGTGGTAAGTATTCTCATACGGTGGCGTGCATGGGTCGTGGCCTAGTGGTTAGAGCAATGGACTTCAATACCTGAGGTTGTGGGCTAAATCCCCACCATTGGGTATGGGTTGTGGGCTAGTGGTTAGAGCATGAAATTCAATACCTGAGGTTGTGGGTTAAATCCCCACCGTTGGGTATGGGTTGTGAACTAGTGGTTAGAGCAATGGACTTCAGTACCAGAGGTTGTGGGTTAAATCCCCACCGTTGGGTATGGGTTGTGGCCTAGTGGTTAGAGCAATGGACGTCAATACCTGAGGTTGTGGGTTAAATTCCCACCGTTGGGTATGGGTTGTGGGCTAGTGGTTAGAGCATGAAATTCAATACATGAGGTTGTGGGTTAAATCCCCACCGTTGGGTATGGGTTGTGGAGTAGTGGTTAGAGCAATGGACTTCAGTACTGGAGGTTGTGGGTTAAATCCCCACCATTGGGTATGGGTTGTGGCCTAGTGGTTATAGCAATGGACTTCAATACCTGAGGTTGTGGGTTAAATCCCCACCGTTGGGTATGGGTTGTGGACTAGTGGTTAGAGCAATGGACTTCAGTACCGGAGGTTGTTGTGTGTTAAATCCCCACCGTTGGGTATGGGTTGTGGCCTAGTGGTTAGAGCAATGGACTTCAATACCTGAGGTTGTGGGTTAAATCCCCACAGTTGGGTATAGGTTGTGGGCTAGTGGTTAGAGCAATGGACTTCAATACCTGAGGTTGTGGGTTAAATCCTCACCGTTGGGTATGGGTTGTGGGCTAGTGGTTAGAGCAATGAAATTCAATACCTGAGGTTGTGGGTTCAATCCCCACCCAAGGACGGGTCGTGGCCTAGATCCCCACAGTCTGATCAGGATCTGCACTGTTCGTCATTCCATCAAGCGTGAATATCAAACTTCATATGTGACTGTGATTGGGGAAATGGGGCTTATGGGTTTTGTGACCAGTGTAGATCCAGATCAGTTTGTGCATCCGCAGTCTGATCAAGATATGCAATGTTCGTTATTCCATCAATAAAACACCCATCATGCTCCTCAGAAGCACTATAGGTCATTATCACGCTACAGAAGTGTACTATTTGATCTGTAGCCTACTTGGTTGCGAAATCATGTGATCCCATATGCTGTTGTTGGGAGTACCAGTAGCCTTTTTCACCAACATTGCAAAGTATACTTTCCTAGAAAAGTATACTTTGAGGGAGAAATCTTCAATTTTAGGATAAATTTATTAATTTTTATTATACTGAATTTATTACATTATCACAGCCATTTTGGCTGTGATAATGCAATAAATTCAGTATAATAATTCTGCATACTTTTAATCATCAAATATATGCAGTAGTTAGTTCTATATGAAATAATGCATTTTGGGGAAAATCAATGATTACTCCCTCAAAGTATACTTTGCTAGTAAAGTATACTTTGCAATGTTGGTGAAATAGGCTACTGGAGCTACGCTGGTCACAAATCCCATAAAGTACAACATGACCAGCCTAGGTCCTGATCAAATAACACACACCTGCAGCCTGAAAACGATTTATTAACCAAGAAAACAAAAGTTATATTTTGAAACTCTGTTCACAAATTTAAAAATTAATAAAACCTATATTACTCCTGTTTGACTGTCTTGGAGGCCCACATCATGTCTAGCCTTTATCATGTTGAAGATATGCCAATTTTCTGATGAAAAAAATTTCAAATGTTTCTCAGAAAACTTTGCAAATGTATATGTTGTAACCACCACCTTGTCGAGAATGTTGAAATATGTGGTCACAACATATACCTTTGAATAGAAATGAGAAAAAAAGCAGAAAAATATTTTGAAATTTTTCTACCTGCATAGGGGTAATATGTACGGAAGCCCATTAGGGCCACTTCACTTTTTTTTTTATCTTTTCTTGAATTTTCAAGATGTTTTCTTGAATTTTCAAGATGTTTTCTTGAATTTTCAAGTTCTTTTCTTGAATTTTCAAGATCTTTTCTTAAAAATTCAAGAAAACGTCTTGAAAATTCAAGAAAAGAACTTGAAAATTCAAGAAAACATCTTGTTTTCAAGATGTTTTCTTGAATTTTCAAGTTATTTCTTAGAATTTCAAGATGTTTTCCTTGAATTTTCAAGTTATTTTCTTGAATTTTCAAGATCTTTTCTAAAAATTTTCAAGAAAACATCTTGAAAATTCAAGAAAAGAACTTGAAAATTCAAGAAAACATCTTGTTTTCAAGATGTTTTCTTGAATTTTCAAGTTATTTTCTTGAATTTTCAAGATGTTTTCTTGAATTTTCAATTTCTTTGAAATTCAAAAAAACATCTCGAATAAATGGAAAAAAAAAAAAAGTGAAGTGGCCCTAATTGTCTTCCGTAATTACGTGTATAATGGGCTAGTATATGTATAGTCCACTAACTAATTTGGGATGGGTTGTGGTCTAGGGGTTGAAAATTCAACTTCAATACCGGAGGTTGTGAGTTCCATCCAAACATTTCCATCCCATTGGTCTTTCGGATGAGACTTGAAACTGAGGTTCCATCCCTAAATGATCGTAGCTGATGCTGGGATGTTAAACCATTCACTTTCACTTTTAAACAAACCAAGGCAGGCCCAGGCCCGTACGCAGGAATTAATTTAGGGGGGTGCGATATGTGCGATTTTGATATGTTACTTTTGCAACCCAAACCAATCATCACAACATGATTTTCTGACAAGTCCATTTATGAACATAACATGGTGTTTTTATTCTCGAAATGATGAACATTATTTGCAAAAAGTGCAGATCCTGATGAGACGGCTCGTCACGAGCCGGCTCATCTGGATCTACACTTTTTTCCGATACCACTATACAGGCCTGTGGTGTTGAAAGGGTTAGGGGGGTGAGTACGCACCCGTCGCACCCCCTCTGCGTACGGGCCTGCAAGGCCCTATCTCTGTATGACCTGTAGCATGGACATTAAACCATTTCACTTTTCCACTGTATTTCATGTCTTTTCAGGAATCTTCGACGTTCACGAGGGCGCCCTCATGCCATTTTCCTGTGGAAAAATCAACACGCTACGCGGCTTCCAATTGCTCGAAGCTTTCCATTTCGCACTCGACACGGTGAACGACAAATCTGGCAAGTTCAAGGACATTCTGAAGAACGTGAAACTCGGTGGTATTGGATTGGACAGTTGTCAGAGCTCAGTCAGGTACGTAGAACTTACAGTTAAAACAATTAAAGATTCACCAAATTGCTGAGCTCACTAATCTGTGTAAGTGTACTTTGAAGGACAAATCATTATTTATACTTAACGCTTTCAACACTGCAGACCTGTATAGTGGTATTGGCAAACAATGTAGATCCAGGATCTGCACTTTTTGCAAGTAATTTCCATATTTTTGAGAACAAAAACACCCTATTTTATAAATAGACTAGTCTGAAAGTCATTTTGTGATGATTGGGTTGGTTGCAAAATTTTAACATATCAAACTCCATTCCAGTTACTTCTGGGTGAAAGGGTTAAATACAAATTTTGATAGAAAACAAACTTGTGTTTATATTTGATGATTATGATTATTACATTTTCTTGCTCAAAATCAGGAAATTTGAAAGTCGGAGACTGAGCTCTGCTTCACATTTCAACTTTTTTTAGTATTTCGATCACACTGGTCTTTTGGATGGGATTTGAAAAAGAGATCATTTCTCTAGGACGGTAAACCCTTTCAATTGTTTTTGAAACCTAGATCCTGTCTGCATATGACTTTAGATGTTGCTGGGACGTTAAACCCTTTCACCTTTTTGAAACCGACGTCCCGTCTCTATATTACATCGACTGTTGCTGGAACATTAAACTATTTCACCTATTTTTACCTTTTTGAAACCTGTCTCTATATGAGACAAGCCATGTGATTATACCTAAGATGTGTCGTATCTAATGGAATATATTTTTTTAACAAAATGTTCAGAGTAAATGCGGAATAAAATTCCACATTTGCCATGAAAATTTCGTCAACTTCCAACGGCATTTACATTTCATTTTCTTAGGTACAAATTAACATGGCATATCTCATATGACCTCAGCTGTTGCTGGAAGGTTAAACCCTTTCACCTTTTGATACAACATATTTCAGGTCGGGCTACATGGTGTCCAATATCCAGAATGGGTTGACGGTGCTTGAACGTAACGGAGACACAATCGACCCCGACTCACTGGAAGCCTACATTGCCAGTTACTCCAGCGATCGCTCCATCTATCTCGCACGTCTGATGAAGTCACTGAAAATACCGCAGATTGGTTATGGGGCCACGAGTGTCGAGTTGCTGGACCAAGACAGCTATCCGTATTTCCTGCGCACTGTGCCGGCAGATGACAACCAAGCCAAGGCAATGCTTCAGTTTTTGCGGAAGTTTGATATTCGATATGTGCAGATGGTGCATACTGCTGATAACTACGGCGAGCAAGGAGCAAAGGTTTTTAACCAGCTTGCATTTGAGAATAAGGTGTGTGTCGCCCAATCGCTGTCGTTCCCAATACGGAGCGATATCACGCAGGAGAGTGCGAACGATATTGTTTTGGCACTATTGAAGAAGCCAGTGGCGAATACAGTCGTTGTGTTTGCCGATACTGCGTTTATTAACCAAATTCTGCAAGCGGTACGGAGAAATCCAGATGCGTTGAATAAGTTCACGTTTATTGGGTCAGATACGTGGGCCAACAACTTCGAGGCTACAGACGGGGTTGGGGATTTGGCAATCGGATCGGTTACCTTTGATCTGGATGTTGAGGACATACAGGAATTTGATCGCTACTTGGCAACGAAAACACCGGCAAACTACCCAGAGAATCCATGGTTTTCTGAATACTATGAAGAAATCCATCATTGTTACCTCACCATTCCGAAATCTCTTTACGGAGATCGCTGTTCACCTAACCCAGAGAACATCATCACGTCTAAGCGATACAAGCAAGACACGGCAATCATTCACGTGATTAATGCCGTATATGCCGCGGCCTATGGTATCGATCAAGCACTGCGACAGGAATGTGGCGATGACTATACAACAGTCTGCGAGAAATACAAGAACCTACCGGGGCGTCGTGACCTGATTCTAGAGAAGACAGAACAACAGGAGTTTGTAGACTTGACCGATCAGCTATTTAGTTTCAAAGCAAGCCGCGGTGACGGCAATAAGGGATATGTGCTGTATTCCATCGAGCCTTCTCATGTCCTTGCCACTAGACATATTTACAATCCGGTAAGTTCTACCTTTATCGATGACGATGTCGAACAAGACAATTACCTTAACCCTTCCTACGCTGTTGACGGAAATTGCCGTCTGCTGTTTTTCATTTTTGCTTTAATTCTTAACAAAAAACTGGTTTTGACAGCACATGAGAATCGTCTCCACTGGAGACGATTCTCATGTGCTGTTAAAACCAGGTTTTTGTCGATAAATATTGAAAATAAAACATTTCCAGCAGACGACAACATTTAATTCAGCGTAGTAAGGGTTAAATTATGTCGCCATGTTGCTGATGTGAATTTTACAAATGCAGTTCAATCTCTCTACAATAACCACCCTTGGAAAGCCATAAAACTGGTGGTTGTAGAGAGGTGGCTGTTGTAGGAAGGTTAAACGATCGGGATTCATTCTTACCGTTATACCCCTATATGAATAATATGATTATTTCTAATCCTACTACTTTTAGAGGCAGGGGACAAGTGACTGGTGTTGGTATAGACGTGGAACCAGGTCAGGTTATCCTAATTTCAGAGCTGAATATATATTTTTTTTATGTAAATATTCCGTTCTGATTTTGGCAGACAAACCTGTTGGCCCGGCCTTTAATGACCTTAGCTGTTGATATGCCATTAAAACACCAAATAAGCAGATCAAAACAAATCTGGCGTTTCTTCAGATCGGGAAATTCTCGGCCAATGAAGTGCTCACGATGACAGAGTTGGATTACACGCCAAGCTGGGACGGTAGCTGTGACCGGGCTGACTCGTGCACAGAATGTCCCACCATCCGTAACCTGCTATCCAGGTTTGTTTGTATTTTTTGTGTTTTTTTTCAGCCATATTTTTCATACTTCTCCTTAAATGTGTATATTTTGACCACCAGTTGATCAGTCTCGATGAGACGATTCAAATGAATGGTCATAACATATACTTTTGAGGAGAAATTAAGAGATGTAACTGGGCCAACATATGCGAAGTCCCACCATCCGAAACCTGCTATCCAGTAGCCGATTTCACCAACATTGCAAAGTATACTTATCTAGCAAAGTATACTTTGAGGGAGTAATCTTTCCCCGAAATGCATTATGTCATATAGAAGTAACGACTGCATATATTTGATGATTAAAAGTATGCAGAATTATTATACTGAATTTATTACATTATCACAGCCAAAATGGCTGTGATAATGTAATAAATTCAGTATAATAAAAATTAATAAATGTATCCTAAAATTTAAAATTTCTCCCTCAAAGTATACTTTGCTAGATAAGTATACTTTGCAATGTTGGTGAAATAGGCTACTGGTTTGTTGCCTTAAGTCAGATAAATGATATTCCATTTTTCATTAAAACTGTATGTTTTGACCACCGTTCAGTTTGTACCGTTTCGATGAGTCACGTACGGTTTAAATGAGTGCTCACAACCACAGGCATTCGGCGTGTTTCGGCTTTTGTAGGTACTGCTATAATTGAATGGCGCTGGTAATACTGAATACAATAAAATGATTAAAACACCATTTGCTTTGTTATTTATAGTAAGGTAAGGTAGTGTTAATAAAATTGCGGAATTTGTTATGATACGAGGTCGTGTCCGACCAAAGCTAGAAGCCTTGTTGTTCATATATAGTTGTACCGATGAAAGCCGAAACACCCTGAATGCCTGTACTTGCAACATATGCTTCGAGAAATATGAAAAGCCGTGACCAGTTCAGCTTATCCCGCCATCCGAAACCTACTATCCAGGGCCCGGTTGTTCAAAACATCCGTTAGCTCATTCAGTTAAGGATTTAACAGTCCGTTAAGGATTTAACAGTCCGTTAAGGAGTTAACAGTCTGTTAAGCTAACTGGTGTTTTGAACACTGGGCCCTGATATGTAGCCTATTTCACCAACATTGTAAAGTATACTTATCTAGCAAAGTATACTTTGAGGGAGTAATCATTAATTTTTCCCGCAATGCATTATTTCATATAGAACTAGCGACTGCATATATTTGATGATTAAAAGTATGCAGAATTATTATACTGAATAATGTAATAAATTCAGTATAATAAAAATTAATAAATTTATCCTTAAATTTCTCCCTCAAAAGTTTACTTAGCAAGAAAAGTATGCTTTGCAATTTTTGTGAAATTGGCTACTGATATCTTCAGCTGCTAGAAAATATATTTTTCTTATTTGTGTCGGTGACTGGAGAAATGGGGCTTATGAGACTTGTGACCAGTGTACCGTAGCTCCTGATCAAATTACACACTCCTGTAGGCTGATAATGATTCCTTGTTAGACCCATGACGAGTGTTTCGTTGATGGAATGCAAACAGTGCAGATCCTGATCAGACTGCGAATGAACAGGCTGATTTGGATGTATACTGGTCGCAAAACCCATAAGCCCTATTTCTCCAGTCACAGCCACATTTATGCTCATAAGTATAAAAATATTTGCCACAACAGCTATAAATAACTATTTAATTGCCTTTGTTCACAGCTGGTCTTTGTTCGCAGGTGTTCTTTGTTTGCAGGTGGTCTTTGTTCGCAGGTGTTCTTTGTTGGCAGGTGGTCTTTGTTCGCAGTTCGCTGGTGGTCTTTGTTCGCAGGTTCATGTCTGTAATAATTGGGAATCCAAAAGCGTAATGTAAATATTCCGTTCTGATTTTGGGATTTTCCCCCCAATGCAGCAGGTTAAAATGGGATCAAACCTGTTTGCCCGGCCTTACATGACCTTAACTGTTGATAGGCCATTAAACACCCATAAACAAACAAACAAAAGAAGGTGATTTTTGTTCACAGGTTCATGTATGTAGTAATTGAATAATTGGGAAACCAAAAGCATGGCTGCTTTACAGCGCCGTAGCCCCGTTGAAGCCACCGATATTTTCCAAACTTTGTTTTTAATTTGTTATGCTTCAGTGCTCCAGTAGTGTGTTTAATTTTACCCAATTAAAATTTTGAAATACCCAATTGCTTCAGAAATGATGGAGTAACAATACTCAATTACTAATTCTTTATCTGTAGCCTATTTCATCAACATTGCAAAGTATACTTTGGTAGCAAAGTATACTTTGAGGGAGAAATTTTCAATTTTTTTTTAAATTTATTAATTTTTATTATACTGAATTTATTACATTATCACAGCCATTTAATGGCTGTGATAATGTAATAAATTCAGTATAATAATTCTGCATACTTTTAATCATGAAATACATGCATTTGTTAGTTCTATATGAAATAATGCATTTCAGGAAAAATAAATGATTACTCCCTCAAAGTATACTTTGCTAGTAAAGTATACTTTGCAATGTTGATGAAATAGGCTACAGATAAAGAATTAGTAATTGAGTATTGTTACTCCATCATTTCTGAAGCAATTGGGTATTTCAAAATTTTAATTGGGTAAAATTAAACACACTACTGTTTGCACATCAACAGACAGCAATTATTGAATAGTTTGTATCGAAATGAAAACATATCATGGCATTTCTAATGAAATACCAAAATGTGTTTTCATGGAAAAATAAGAAAAATATGCTATATTGGTGGTCTGTTTATTGTTTTCTGCAGCATGATAAAGGTACCACAATTGTTCTCATTGCTTTTTGATACTCACTACTTCTGATTGCAATTGGGTTTTTTGGCAATTTTAATTGAGTATTTATGCAAATACGAAGCTTATCTGGAGCGCTGATGCTTTCAGCATACTGGACTCGTGACCATGTAATGGTATGCCTTTGTGTTTATCCCGGTAGCAAATATCATAAATTATTCTGCCATTCTCTATAATTTCGAAACTATTCCTATAAAAAATATAAAAATTTGTTGTTGAACATAGTTTAATATTTAAAATACATCAGTATTTAAAAAAATATATTTTGGGGGGGTGGGGGGATGCCACGGGCCCCCATACCGAACTCTCTTGATCCGCTACGTCAACACAGACAAATGCATTGCCTCGGTGGTTTAGAGGCTCTGGCTACGCCACTGCTATAGACTTGTAATTGCTATTCACATTTGGTCATTATCACACATTTAACAGTACATGGTTTAACACTTTGGTTCAAATTTGTATTTCAGAAACTGGCTTCTGACAAACGGAAACGCCCTGCAAAATCCGAATCCTGCCACTTTTGTGACTTCCCTCCCTATTCACAGCCAGGGAGTAGACGGGTACCGATGTGGGAAGATGAACGTGAACAGTTTCATCGTCGCCCTTAGTATCATATACACGCTTCAAAATCAAATTCCAGCGAATCTAAACACATTTAATTTGCGTGCGCTGGTCTTGGACAACTGCAATAATGAACTGCGAATTGATCAGGACATTTTTAACCTATTGTCAACTGGGACGTTGTGCAACTCGAATTTCGACTCAGCAGGATCGATCGTGGACATGTCAACAATTGCCGGCGTTCACACCGGTGGCTCACAGGACGTCGTTGCTGCGAATCGTGTAACGGCTCCATTCAAGATGCAACTCATGAGTAGCACGGCATCGTCTACGGCGTTGAGTGATACGTGGCAATATCCGTACTTCGCTCGGACCGTTCCTCCAGATAACATGCAGATGAAGTTGATCGCAAATATCCTGAAAGACAATGACTGGAGTTACTTCGGTGTTGTCTATAGCGATGAAAGTTATGGTATTAATGGTTTCCGTACTTTGAGAGAATCTGTGAACGATGAGCAGCTATCATGTATTGGCTATGCTGCAAAGATTCATGCTACTGACCCAGTCGATAAACTGAGACCAATTCTGAGAAAGATGACTGAGCAAGATGGAATCGGCGTCATTGTATTGCTTGTCACGCCAATTGAGAACGTACTGAAGGCAATCGTTGCCGAAGGATTAGCTGACAAGTATCTGTTTATCGGACCTGACACATGGGCGAATATTCAGTCAACAACCGCGGGAATGGCACAACATTTCAAGGGTGCAATCACTATCGGCTTCCGAGATTCATTTGTCAACGACTTCAGCGATTGGATTCGCGAAATCACATATGAGTACCGTAAAGATATTCCCAATGACTGGTTTGAAGAATTCTACCAACACATGCACCAATGTTACCTTCCGGATGCTACGGTTGTTGCCTCAGAATACACAGACCTTTGCACAATCACAAAGGTATTTACAAGAGAACAGATCGACGCGCAAGGTGTTGGTCTACACGCAGTTGCTGCTGCATATGCAGTCGGAAAAGCGGTTGGGGAATTTAACAAAGACTACTGCGGTTCTGGGCAGTCCTTTTCGGACTGTATGGAAACTGTGAACAACTCGAGAGATATTCTGTTTGAAGAGACCCTCAAACAGACCTGGAAGATGCATCAGCAGCTGAGCTTGACACCAGCCGGACAGTTTGACTTTGAGCTTGGGGACGACCGATTTTGGAACGTTGGCTACAAGATTTACAACCTGCAGCCTGATAATGTCTACAATCCGGTGAGTACCTCCCAATTAATCTCTTTACACTATATGGAACCTGATACTAGAAACCCTAATATATCGGTGCAAATGCAGAACTCTATTCCACACTTGCTCCAAATATTTTGTCAACCTCTCACATCATTTACATATTTACGCTTTGCAAGGAGCTAATGGTAAGTGTGGCAAGTCTTGATCAGGAGCTAGACTGTCTTCACATTTTCTGTCACCAATACATGCATGACCTACAGTGATACCTCTCCAAAACGAACACCCTGGGGACCTCCCAGTGGGTCCGATTTTTTGTTCCACCGTCAGTTCCACCATAGGAATCGGAAACTACTGTATGGTCAGTACTTTTAGTACTTTTGATTTTGTGTATAGTCAGTACTTTCAGTACTTTGATTTTCTTTTCTCTTTATAAAGAGAACAGAAAATCAAAGTACTGAAAGTACTGACCATACGGTAGCGCTTACGATTCCTATGGTTCCACGTGTCAGTCAGTGACGGGATATCTCATTGCATATGCAAAATATACGCATGGTTTCCTGACGAGGCGATTGACATACATGTAATTTAGCGGTTCCACTCCGTACAGCAATTGATTTAAACAATATTTTATTTCATTCATTTTAACATGTACATGCATCCATTCATCATTAGTGCAGGAAAAGGTAAGTAGGATTACAAAACATGGTTTATATAAGCTTTTATTGCATAAAATGGGATTTCACCGTGTAATAATTCCAGCACAAAAATATTTACACAATTCCCTAATATTTGATTGGCCCGTAGCAAGTCTCTGTCCAAAATTTATATCCCAGTAAACTCCCACGCCGAACTACTTTCTACAGGTGCGCTGTCAGTGCTGTCAATGTAAACAAATGGCTGCCGTCTGTCAAAATAAACACATTTTCTTCATGAATTTATTTCAAATGCTGGAATTATAAGGAATGAATGGCCTTTTTGTGGAATTTATCGGGGATATAAACATGGAAAAGTCACGGGAATACTGGACAAGGCCTTCTGGCCTTCGTCCAGTATTCCCGCGACTTTTCCAAGTTTATACCCCGATAAATTCCACAAAAAGGCCATTCATTCCTATAATAAAATCATAATACACTAGTGTAATTAAATATGCAAATCAGGCTGTTATAGAAAACATCATAGATGACCAGTACAGCTTAAATGTATAATATTGAGCAATAAATAGGATTTGACATTTGTGATGATTTAGTTATGATATTTATTAAACGCGTTGACTGATTTGGTAAGTTTCTTATGAAATCAGTAAACATTTTTAATACATAATTATGATATTAAATCATCACTGATGTAAGATCCTCTACGTATGAATTCTTCTCCGTAAATCAATTAATATTTGATTGTTCTCCTCAATAGATTGGAAACATGATTGGCGATGATTATAGCTTCAACAAGGACCAATTTAACAGCTACAAGGATGCACCGGTGGTGTCGAAATGTCCCGAGAATAGGATCTGCGCTTGTAACATTCTCACCGATGCTGGGTCGCAAAAACAGGTACAGTGCAACCTCTCTACAACAGCCACCACTGGAAGACGCAAAACTGGCTGCTGTAGAGAGGTGGCTGTTGTAGGGAGGTTAATGATGAATTAAATTTTATCGTCAGATGTTTATTTATTTTCTTCTATAATTCTCATCAAATACATGCTTTGACAGCATTTTAGAATCATTTCCAATGGAAATGATTCTAAAGTGCTGTCAAAACATGTTTTTATTGAGAAAGAATGCAAAAGCAACATCAGACAACAATTTTCATGCTCAGCAGTCTAAGGGTTAGATATAGAGGAAATCATCCATTTGGGATATAAACTAGCGGCTGTTATAGAGAGGGTGTGGTGTTGTTGTAGAGAGGTGGCCGTTCGGGGACGTTCGACTGTATGTGTATTACGGTATCCTCTTGCCGATAGGACAGAGGGGATATAGTGTTAGTCCATGTACGTATGTGCGTGTGTACGTACATTAGTAACACCTTTCATTTTACAATAACTCGTGAACAGCTGCACCAATTATGATAATATTTTAAGACCCACGTCCGAACACTCAAGGTCACGGTCACTGAGGAATTATCTTCCCCTTGTTTGTAAGGCAGATGTGTTAAACGTTTGTTTTTTTTATTAAATAACTTATGAACCGCATCACCAATTTTGATTTTAATTGGGCAAAATGTGTGTCCAGGGATGGAGCTTTGTTTTGCAGGTCCAACCGATCAAGGTCACCGAGGACTTGAATTGTAAGGCTTTGTAAGGCAAATGCATTAAATTGTTTTTTTAACATTAAAATGCATTAAAGTTTTGTTTTTATTATCAAAGCTGACAGCATGGCGATTAGCCTCGTAGTAAGGATGCCCATGTTTATCATGTATTGTATTGTATTGTATTGGTCATGTCTCTATAATTATGTTGCTGGGAAGTTAAACCCATTCACTTTCGCTGTCTACTGGGATGGATTGTGGCCTAGGGGTTAGAACACCTGACTTCCAATCCGGGGGTTGTGGGTTCAAACCTCGCCTTAGGCATCAACTATACTTTCATAGTATTTCCATCCCACTGGTCTGTCAGATGAGACTTACTATGGTCCCGTCTCAATACCGTATAACCGCGAATTAACTCCCCCGGGGGCGTTACATTTTACAAAAGGGTGTGTTTATTAGCCACTAAAGAAAAATAATAATAAAAAAAACAAAAAAAATTACCAAGGACCGCCAATTTCAAACACAAATAATCCTTAAAGAATGTTCAGCAATAATCCATTTTTTTTTTTTTTATTTATTTATTTAGGAGGGGGAGTTAATTCGAGGTTATACGGTATGACCCTAGCTGTTGGTGGAACGTTAAACCCATGCACTTTCACTTTTTCACTGTCTGCACCCTTTCACTTTTACTCAGTGCCCTGGAGGCCATTTCACGAAACTTTGTACGATAAAAATGTGCATACAAATATTTATATGGATTTGCTTCTCACATTAACGTGTTCCTCTAATGCTACCATTTTGTACCTACGGGTTCATGTCATTAAATTCAGCACATCCACGAAAGATTTTCCAAATTCGGCTGTCGGCACAGATGTTATTGTGGATTTAAATTTTGATCTTATTAACTTCTTAGTCATACAAAGTTTAGTGAAACGGGCCCCTGGACGAGTAAGCGAGTGTAGACTGTATTTATTTTATCAGGCGAGTCCGATAAACTTGATATCAACACTTGTTTCCTAGCATTGCCTGATGAACTTACTACAAATATAAAAATAATATCAATAAACACTATTCTATTTATCAGGTAACGTTTGAGGCTACAGAATGAGCATGATGATATTCTCTATTTCTTATTCCAGGCTGGGCCGCCAAAGTATATGCTAGATCATGAACCGCGGAACTACTTTGTCTACGATGACGACACAGGTGAAAAGGAATACACATGGCCTATTTGGGCGATCGCCGTCTCTGCTGTTACTTCGATCGGCCTTCTCATTGCAATCGTGCTCTTCTGCTACTTTATCCTGTTCTACCCGATCCGCGGTGGCACGACGGCACTGGGATTCCTAATGATCATCGGACTATGGGGCATCTATGCACTTAATTTCGCCTTCTTCCTGCCAGCGTCAGATGTCACATGCGCGGTCAGAAAATTCTGCATGGGCGTGTTTTACAGCATCGTGTTTGCAGCGTTACTCGTAAAAGCCGTCGACAACTGGCGGTTTAAGCATTCCGAGTATAGCACGAAGCGATACAGAGGAGTAACGAATCCATTTGTCTTAGTTTTAATCGCGCTGGGAATAATTCTAATCCAGTGCATTATTCCTATCGAATGGTTAATACTCGACCATCCGACTGCAAGCCTGATGAGCGATTCGACGGCTATACACGACTGGATGTGGTGCGACGAGCATGATTTCTACGACATATCCATGGTACTGTCCATGATATTCGTGGTGTTCCTCGTAATACTCACGGCGGTGTTCTCCGCGCTAGCATGGGACAGTGAGAGTAATTATTACGAGTCGCGATGGATCTTCGTATCATGCGTCTGCACACTGGGCTGTTTCCTGGTGTGGATGGTTGTGTCTACGAACGCGGGACCGCCGTACCGCGACCCCGCTCTGGCGATAGGGAACTTCATGAACGCGACTCTGCTGCTGCTGTGTCTACCAATCAGAAAGCTGGTCCTGCTGCACAGGTTCGACACCGAGGAGGATAATGGGAAAGTGATCGGGGTCAACGAAGATGGTATGTTGAAATTGGCCAATTCAAAATGGCCACCAGTGTTTTTTTTAAACATTATAGCGCATGATTATAACGTTTTCTGCATGCTGTGAATACTCATGCTTGAAATCAAGAAGTTTGATTGATGAAGACGGAGCTGTGCTTAGTTTTGGCCAATCAAGCTGTACGAGTCTGAGCTCTGATTATAATTTCGGCATGTTTTTAAATATTTAAGTTTGATTGGTCAAGCTTGATCAAATCAAATATCCCACTCCTGTAGCCTTATAACAATCTATATTGCTTGTCATAAGCATGACAGGTGTTTCATTGATGGAATGGCGAATGGCCAGCAGAGGCCCGTACACAGAGGGGGTGCGACCCCCTTAACCATTTTACTCTTAACCCGCAGGCCTATATAGTGGTATTGGCAAACAGTGTAGATCCAGATGAGCCGGCTCGTAACGAGCCGTCTCCTCAGGATCTGCACTTTTTGCAATTTATTTTCATAATTTTGAGAACAAAAACACCCCATGTTCATAAATGGACTGGTCTGAAAATTATTTTGTGATGATTTAGATTGGTGCAAAATTAACAAATCAAAATCCATTCCAGTTACTTAGGGTTGAAAGGGTTAATCTGCGGAGATCTGTTCGTTGATGCATGAAAACAATGTTTAGCCTTTCGCGCCGTCAATAACGCACCCACCTAAAATAATTCCTGCGTACGGGCCTGCAGCAACTAAAAATGGCAAAAATTGAAAATTATTGTTGCTCATATCTCGATTTTGAGACTTGTATATGTTAACATCGAATAGATGCAGGGCTCCAGATAAGGAATTAGTAATTGAGTATTGTCACTCCATCATTTCTGAAGCAATTGTGTATTTCAAAATTTTAATTGGGTAAAATAAAATCACACTACTGTTTACACATCAACAGACAGCAATTATTGAATAGTTTGCTTCAAAATGAAAACATGTCTTGGTATTTCATTAGAATTGTCTCCTTGGAGACAAGAAATACCAAGATGTGTTTTCATGGAAAATAAGAAAAATATGCTATATTTGTGGTCTGTTTATTGTTTTCTGCAGCATGATAAAGGTATCAGAAATTTTTTATTGCTTTTTGGTACTCGCTACTTCCGATTTCAATTGGGTTTTTAGCAATTTTAATTGGGTATTTACGCAAATACGCAGCTTATCTGGAGCTCTGTAGATGAATGTCTTTTTCTGTGTTATATTGCGCTTTATAATATGATTTTCTTATTTTCAACGCCTTTGTACCATGTACCATGTGCCTATATGTTTCAGGCCAGATGTACTCGACGGTCTACGATAACCAAGTATACGAACCCGATGTTTTCCAGCCGGACTCGAAACCGAATTCAGATTACTAGCTTCATTGAAAAAAGTTTATATTCATTGAGTAAGTAACTTAACCCATGTAATTTTGTTTGTTTATTAGTGTTTAACGGCCTATCAACAGCTAAGGTCATGTAAGGCCGATTCGATTCCAAGGGTTCGATTCCATTTTAACCTGCTGCATTGGGGGTAAAATCCCAAAATCAGAACTGAATATTGACATCGAGAACAAATATATTCAGCCCTGAAATTAGAATAACCTGACCTGGTGCCAGGTCCATACCACACCAAAGTCACTTGGCCCCTTCCCCTAAAATAGGATTACGAATATCGTAATGCATGTACTCACATAAGGGGTATAACCAGATTCAACTGTCACATACAAAATGCCAAAGACGTATGTGAGGGCCAAACCTGTATCCGATTTCACCAACATTACAAAGTATACTTTTCTAACAAAGTATACTTTGAGGGAGCAATCATTTATTTTTCCTGAAATGCATTGTTTCATATAGAACTAACTACTGCATATATTTGATGATTAAACGTATGCAGAATTATTATACTGAATTTATTACATTATCT
The DNA here is from genome assembly GCA_029237695.1 of Conchocele bisecta. Classification (NCBI taxonomy): domain Eukaryota; kingdom Metazoa; phylum Mollusca; class Bivalvia; order Lucinida; family Thyasiridae; genus Conchocele; species Conchocele bisecta. Next base: position 66,744,470 of record CM055277.1, read on the forward strand.
GTGATATTATTGTGTTATTATTGGCTGTGATAATGTAATAAATTCAGTATAATAAAAATTAATAAATTTATCCCAAAATTGAAAATTTCTCCCTCAAAGTATACTTTGCTAGAAAAGTATACTTTGCAATGTTGGTGAAATAGGCTACAGGTTTCCAGTCAGGATTCCAGTAAGGATGAACCCTGATCGTAAAATTCCCCATCGCGTGCTCCCACCTACCACCCATGCACTAACCCATGTAATAAAACTATAAAATATCGACATTTACACAATAAGAATTACACAGTGATGGTGTGGGTGGCAGGTGGGAGCATGTGATTGGTAATTTAACGATCGGGGTTCATCCTTACCGGAATTCCGACTTAAGACCTGTAGCCGATTTCATCAACATTGCAAAGTATACTTTACTAGCAAAGTATACTTTGAGGGAGAATTTTTTTATTTTTTTTTTAATTTATTAATTTTTATTATACTGAATTTATTACATTATCACAGCCATTTTAATGGCTGTGATAATGTAATAAATTCAGTATAATAATTCTGCATACTTTTAATCATGAAATATATGCATTTGTTAGTTCTATATGAAATAATGCATTTCAGGAAAAATAAATGATTACTCCCTCAAAGTATACTTTGCTAGTAAAGTATACTTTGCAATGTTGATGAAATAGGCTACAGGTTTGGCCCTCACATATATCTTTGGCATTTTGTATGTGACAGTTGAATCTGGTTATACCCCTTATGTGAGTATTACGAGTGATTCTGGTGTGGCGAGGACCTGACATCAGATCAGGATTATTCTATTTTCAGGGCTGAATGTATAGTTTTTTGTCTCGCCCGCGAAGCGGAAAGCGAGACATAGGTTTTGCTTTTCCGGAGTCGGCGTCGGTGTCGGCGTCGGTGTCGGCGTCGGTGTCGGCAGCGTCGTCGGCATCGTCGGCGTCGTCGGCGTCGTCGGCGTCGTCGGCGTCGTCATCATTCAATGTTAAGTTTTCGTGTCACGGTCATTACTTCAACACCTTATCAGCTACAGTCATCAAACTTTATACATACCTTTACTATGATATGTAGATGAATATAGGACTTTTAAAAAATATTCCGTGCTCCAGGGTCAAGGTCAAACTCTATTTCTTTCTATGCTACAAACTGAACATTCATTAATGCATGAAGACCCGTTTTCTCGTGCGCTCTGTACGCCTTACCTGTAGAGAGAACAATAGCCTTCTCCAGTTGAACACTTCTGCATGTGCAAGCATGTGCACATTTCCAGCTTGACCACTAAATGTCCAGCTAAATTATTACAGGTAATTTATACAGGTAAATTATTATACCTGGGTATTACATTTCCGTAAACTGTGTTGACAATATTGTGGCAATATGTGGACCTGTGCAGATATATGTAGATAAATATAGGACTATTATAAAAATTCTGGGCTCCAGTAGCGAGCATTATTTTTGTGTTAATTTTTAAACTTTTTTTCCATTTTTAGCCAGGTTTTTTTGGAAAAAAAATCCACGCTATTGGATTGGCGAAAGCCAGGCGGGCGGGCGGCGTCCACAATAAATGTTAAGTTTTCGTGTTTCAGTCCATTTCTTTGTTACTGTAACACATAGGACCAACAAACTTTCACAGCTTCATAACCAAGGGATGCCCACCACATATCACTATCCAACATGTTACCTTTTTGAACTTGACCCATTTTTTCCGCGCAGTCAATGTTAGCTTTTCGCGTTTACAATGTTAAGTTTTCGTGTTTAAGTCCATTTCTTTGGTACTGTACCACCTAGGACCACCAAACTTTCACAGCTTCATAACCAAGGGGTGCCCACCACATACAACTATCCAACATGTGACCATTTCTTTTACCTTCACCTATTATTTCTACGTAATTGACTTCAATTTTAACTTTTTAACGTACGTCTGGTTAAAGTTTTTTGCTTAAAGTTTTTCATTATACTATATCTCTGCAACTGCTTCGCCCATTACCTTGAAACTTTACATGGGTGTTTATCATCATCCATATTTTCATTCTACCCCCCAACCGTGCGGCCCCTGTGCCCAATGTCAAGGTCAAATTACATTGATTTTTTTGTGTACTATATCTCTGCAACTGCTTCACCCATTACCTTGATACTTCACATGGGTGTTTATCATCATTGTCGCGCCCGCTTGCGGAAAGCGCGATATAGTCGGCATTTTGGCATCCGTCCGTCCGTCCGTCCGTCCGTCCATCCGTGTGTCCGGTTAAAGTTTTTCCATCTACTATATCTCTTTTTTTAGTGTCCATGCCTCGCCCCAAGGCGCGACATGCAGGCCACGGCCATCTAGTCTACAAAAAGTGGCCTCGTTTCTTTTTTTTTTTCTTCAAATTATTTTTCCATTTTTATACAACCGTTTTTAAAAAACGGTACGTATTATGTTTTACCGCACGGCGGGCGGGCGGGTGGGTGGGCGGGCGGCTGAAGAAAAAGCGCATAGTTCGTGTACACAACTCCTCCGAAACAGTTCAGTCGATCGATCTGAAACTATACACACGTCTTCTACACATATTGAAGATGTGCACCTTGGTGTTTTTATGGCGAAAAAATATTTTTTAACAAAAATATCGCCTTTTTAACTTAGCCATTTTTTCTTCATTTTTCTATACATTTCTATATACGGTACAGAGTTTGTGTACACACATCTCCTCCGAAACCTTTCAGTCGATCGATCTGAAACTATGCACACGTCTTCTACACATATTGAAGATGTGCACCTTGGTGTTTTTATGGCGAAAAAATATTTTTTAACAAAAATATCACCTTTTTAACTTAGCCATTTTTTCTACATTATTGTATCCAATTCCCTATCATTTCTACTTTACACTCTACTTTTCTATCTCTGCCTAAATTAGTATACATATTTAGCACAACGAGATGAAGAAATAATGCTATAGACTTTCAAATTCTCATTAATGTTTCTTGCCTTGGTGACAGCTTCACATTTCTGCATCTTCGCTGTCTGGCCCATATTCGACGGGCGTATTTTGTGACTTGCGGCACTCTTATTGTCTAGTAGCATAAGGTCGTAATGCATCAGTCAATGTGAATCCCCGCACCCCCCTCCGGGGGAGGGGCGGGGCTTTACCGGGGCATACACCGGGGCTTTTACCTTTCATGATGCCCCGCAGTGCGGGGACTTTACCGGGGCTTTTACAAATGGGCCGGGACACACCCCGGGGGCTTTACCGGGGTTTTAACCGGGCTTTACCTGGGCATACCCCGGGGCTTAACATTTCATGATGCCCCGCAGTGCGGGGCTTTTACCGGGGCTTTCACAGCAGCGAAAATATAAGCCCCGCTATTCCCCCCGGAGGGGGGGTGCGGGGACTTACATTGACTGATGCATAAGTGCTATATACCGACTATTATCATATACTAAAACAATTATTGACTAGTGAGCCATAGAATATAATCTGATATCTGATTTCCCCCCTCCCCCCCCCCCCCCATTTGTACATGTACTTGAACACTTGAACATGTACTTGTACATATTTAGTATTAAACCCATTGACCCAGCCTTAAATTACCTTAGCTGTTGATAGGCCGTTAAACCCCAACAAACAAACCAATAAACCCATGTAAAGAAGAAACTAACGCAACACATCATGATACACACATAACAACGGTAGTCGAGGAGCCTTCATAAATTTCAAATTTTTTAATTCAATATTGTAAAAGTTAAACCAATAAATCAACTTTTCAGGTGGATGGGTGGATGGTTGAAGTTGGAGTGAAGAACGTCTGGACATATACCATCAACTTCGAACTGGACTCGTTGACCGGATATAGTGGACGGGTTGGCATAGTCTGTTGAACGGGTGTACAGTAGAACATCTCTAAACCGGAATCACAGAAAAAATGTTGCCCGTTTCACCCTATCAACACCACAGGCCTCTATCACAATATTTGCAAACAGTGTAGATCCAGATTAGCCAATCTCATCAGGATCTACACTATTTGTGGATATTTTGTGTTATGAAATTCATTCTTTTCTGATTAATACTCTGAAAGATAAAATGGAATATTCCATTTCAGTTACTTGTGGGGGAAATGCTTAATTTTGATGGCATTATTGGGCAGTTATCTCTGCTTATACACTTGAATATTGTGGAACATGTGTAAACCAGACTTCCCAGGGTGTCTGGTTTAAATATGTTCCCCTGTATAAGTGTCAGAACATTACATTGTATGCTTGAATGTTGTGTGATCTAAACCAGACAACCTGGGACCTCATTGGGTGTCTCCTTTACAGAGTTTTCACCATTTCAGTGTTCATATGCCTGCATGAGGACCTCCCAGGGTATCTACTTTAGCAGAGTTCCAAGTGTCGGATCATGACATTCTACGTTCATATGCCTGAAGGCTGTGAAACCTCTCTAAACCAAACACCCTGGGGACTCCCCAGGGTGTTTGGTTTAGAGATGTTCCACTGTATGAGTGTCAGAACAAGTTCATGCATCTGAATGTTGTGCGATCTCTCTGGAGGTCCCCAGGGTGTCTGGGTTAGAGAGGTTCCACTGTAATAGTGTCAGAACATGACATTGTATGTCCGTACACCTGAATGCTGTGGATGGCCAGGATGTCTGCTTTACAGGGAACATCTCTAAACCAGATACTCTGGGGACCTCCCTGTGTGTTTGGTTTAGAGAGCTTCCACTGTATAAGAGTCGGGACATGATATTGTATGTCCGTACGCCTGAATGTCATGGGACCTCTCTAAACCAGACACCCTCGGGACCTCCCAGGTTGTGTCTGGGTTGGAGATGTTCCACTATATAAGTGTGTGTTCACGGTATAAATGTTTCCTGACGAGACGATATTTGTGCATTAGTAGAGATCAGTATAAACATCCGCCTGAATTTTCACACATGTCAATTAGTTTACCGGTATATTTATGGGTGGAAATTGATGTACAACCTTCCATACCAAGAGATGCAAGCAGAGCTCCAGTTAAGGTGCGTAATTTGACCAATTTCGGGTGAAATTTTGTTATTTCTTTATCAAAAATGGCAAGTTGGGAGTCCTTTAGAATCGTCTCATTGAGACGATTCTAAAGCACTCGCAACTTGCAATTTTTGATGGAGAAATAAGAAATTTACCTAAAAATGATGCACCTTAACTGGAGCGCTGGATGCAACTCCATAAAAAAGCCAAATTTTCATGTGTGTGCGAGAAATATCAGATGACCCATCAGCCACTTCACTTTTTGTTATTTTCATTTATTCAAGATTTTTTCTTGAATTTTCAAGTTATTTTCTCGAATTTTCAAGATCGTTTCTTGAATTTTCAAGATATTTTCTTGAATTTTCAAGATCGTTTCTAATAAAGGATGTTTCAAGATATTTTCTTGAATTTTCAAGTTCTTTCCTTGAATTTTCGAGATCTTTTCTTGAATTTTCGAGATCTTTTCTTGAATTTTCAAGATCGTTTCTTGAATTGTCAAGATATTTTCTTGAACTTGAATTTTCAAGATCGTTTCTAATAAAGGATGTTTTACGATATTTTCTTGAATTTTCAAGATCTTTTCTTGAATTTTCAAGATACTTGAATTTTCGAGATCTTTTCTTGAATTTTCAAGATCTTAATTCAAGAAAAGATCTTGAAAATTCAAGAAAAGATATTGAATAAATGGAAATAAAAAAAAGTGAAGTGGCCCTAATGGGCTTCCGTACATCAGCAACTACCAATTTTGACTTTTTTCCTGAAACCTGCATAATTTGTCATTCACAATTATTTCGGTTACTCGTCAGAAGGATTATACGTATAGCAAGCACTCATTGAACCATGAATTCAACTAACAAATAAGACAATTAATTGGCTGTTGCATCCATTGTGATATGAAAAACATTTTGTCTTTTTAAAGTCTGGAATCCGACCAAACCTGCACTTTTTGACAACAAATGGTAGGGCATGCAAAGGGTATAATTTGTGGCCGTCGAGACACGACGAGTGGTTACAACATATAATTTCATCATTGAGAAATAATAAAAAATAAATTTCCCATACCTGTAAAGGCAATAGTTTAATGGGATGGATTTGAATGATAATCTGACAAAAACCAGGCTTATTGTTTTTGTGACAAAGCTAACAGTGAATGTGTTTGACGTCCCAGCAAGTGCCAATGTCATATGTGACTGTGACTGGAGAAATGGGGCTTATGGGTTTTGCGACCAGTGCAGATCCTGATCAGCCTGTGCATCAGCACAGTCTGATCAGGATCTGCACTGTTCGTGATTCCAGCAATAAAATCCCTGTCATGCTTCTAACAAGCTATACAGATTGTTTGTTATCAAGCTACAGGGGTTTATTATTCAATAAGAATCATATTGAGTCAGCAAATCGTTAACCATTAGTCTGCTGCATATACAAACTGTTGCTTTATATTTTGCCTTCTTTCTCACTAAAAACATGGTTTGACAGCACTTTAGAATCATTTCCATTGGAAATGATTCTAAAGTGCGGTCACACCATATTTTAATTGAGAAAAAAATGAAAAATATGAAATTTGCAGCAGACGTCAAAATTAATGCAGCATGGCAAGGGTTAAGTAGTTTCCCATACAGCCAACAATTACTATCACTGCCATAGTAAATGATAAAACTGTGTGTTTATTATACCCTTACATAGACGTACCGGTATTTTACACTTTCATATAAAAATCATGTAATCTTTTGGAGTCCGAATCGTGAATCTATACAAATAAATACTTTTTTTCTTTCTTCATCTAAATTGCTTGGCCCTAAATGATACTCTCAAGGGCGGAAAACCTGGCGCGCCCCCCCCCCCCCCCACCCCCCCCCCCCCCCCCACAACTAAAATCTAGAGAGTAAAGATGTTTTTGCTCTAATGGATGTAGATATCAAAAATAGTGCAGAGGGCATGCTGTTGGACCCACCTAGCAGTCTCCTGAGCTAAACTCAACTGACGAACAAGCGGTGCTATTTCCCTGAAATCCTGCATCCGCCCCTGACTGTGTTGACCGGCCCTTAAGCACCATTCCATTCCATTCCATATACAAATACAATATGCCTGGTTGTGTCGGACTACATCAATTTGAATGACATCATTCAACGTGTTAATTGTTGATAATTCCAGCACAAAAATATTTATACAATATCCCAGTAAACTCCCACGCCGAACTACTTTCCGTAACCGTGAGGCGCAGTTAAAATAATTCTTAAGAAAACGGAAAATAAACACATTTTCTTGATGAATTTATTTCAAATGCTGGAATTATAAGGAATGAATGGCCTTTTTGTGGAAAAGTCGCGGGAATACTGGACGAGGCCTTCCGGCCTTCGTCCAGTATTCCCGCGACTTTTCCAAATTTATACCCCGATAAATTCAACAAAAAGGCCATTCATTCCTATAATATTTTAATTTGCACATGAAGTGCTGGAATGAATATTTGTGCTGTATATAGATATATTATTGCCACGCTTGTTCATTAATAAGCAAATATTATACGTTAGTTGTTTATAATTGCGTAAAATTATGTCTATATTTTGTATCAAATGTGAATAGAAAGAGAATTGTGTAAGTAAAATTACATGATAAATAAAATTTTGTATATATTTTGTATATTGTATATGTGTTTCTTTATTATCCAGTTGTGGGTGGTTGGTATGGGAGCATGCGAAGAGTAAATTTAATGGTGGGATTCATCCATACCAGAATCCCGATATCCCTGGTTTGTCCATCGGGTACATTTTAGTTTTGTGGGTGGTTGGTCGGGCGAACGCTAAATTAACTGTAAATATTCAGTTATGATTTTGGGATTTTCCCCCAATTTGTACATGTACTTCAAAATGTACATGGATTATTTTGATGAAATATGGCGCAGCAAACGCGTCTTCATGAGCTGCATTTGGTCGTCCAGGGAGTTCGGCACAGACTTATGTTGTTTTTGCAAAGAATCTATTTCCGTGTCTACCGACACGGAAATAGATTCTTCGCAAAAACGACAGAAGTTTGGGCCAAAGTACAGAGACCATCAAATGCAGCTTAACAAGTCGTGTTTGATGCGCCATATTCCATCAAAATCCATTACGTAATACGACAATATAAAGGAATACGTACTTTGAATTGGATGGATTCTGGAAGTTTCAGTACTTGTTGTTGTTGTTAGTACCACGTGATCATACACCTTGGATATGCAAGTCCATAAAAAAGCCAAATTTTCATGTGTGTGCGAGAAATATCCGATGACTCGTCAGTACGGAAGCCCATTAGAGCCACTTCACTTTTTTAGCTCACCTGAGCGAAGCTCATGTGAGCTATTGTTACTGTAATGTGTCCGTCGTCCGTCGTCGTCCGTCGTCCGTGAACATTTTCAAACGTCTTCTCCTCGGTAACCATTGGGCCTATAGTCACCAAACTTCATGGTCATGGTCCTTAGGTAGGGGGATTACAAAATTGATAAAATGACGTCATTACGTAATCCAAGATGGCCGCCGTCTAAAAATAGCACAAATTCTTCAAAAATCTTCTCAAGAACCGCCAACCGGATTTCGACAAAACTTGGTAGGAATGATCGATGTACAATGCTCTTTCAAAGTTGTTAAAACGGTGACCCCGGGGTCAAAAAATCAAATTGAAGGTATCAATGAGGCGATCACTCTTTTGCATTTTTTGTCGAAATCGGATGGTTATGTCATCCAAGATGGCCGCCGAAAGGTCAAAAGGTCGTTCTTTTATTAGAGATTTCAAAATTCTTCTTCACATGAACAGCTTGGCCCATGGTAGCCAAACTTAAAAGTTATGGTCCATGGGTGAAGCCTTTTCAGATTTGTTAAAATGGAGGTCATCGCTAATCCAAGATGGCCGCCATCTAAAAATAGCATAAATTCTTAAAAAATCTTCTTCTCATGAACTGCTGGCCGGATTTTGACGAAACTTGGTAGGAATGATCGATGTACAATGCTCTTTCAAAGTTGTTAAAATGGTGACCCCGGGGTAAAAAATGGGCTTGGCCTGTGGGGTCAAATTGGGGTCAAATTTTATTTTTGACCGAATATGGTCATGTTATATATCAAATCGAAGTTATCAATGAGGCGATCACTCTGGTTCATTTTTTTTCGAAATCGGATTGTTATGTCATCCAAGATGGCCGCCGAAATGACAAAAGGTCATTATTTTATTACAGATTTCAAAATTCTTCTTCACATGAACCGCTTGGCCCATGGTAGCCAAATTTAAAATTTATGGTCCATGGGTGAAGCCTTTTCAGATTTGTTAAAATGGAGGTCATCGCTAATCCAAGATGGCCGCCATCTAAAAATAGCATAAATTCTTAAAAAATCTTCTTCTCATGAACCGCTGGCCGGATTTTGACGAAACTTGGTAGGAATGATCGATGTACAATGCTCTTTCAAAGTTGTTAAAATGGTGACCCCGGGGTAAAAAATGGGCTTGGCCTGTGGGGTCAAATTGGGGTCAAATTTTAATTTTGACCGAATATGGTCATGTTATATATCAAATCGAAGTTATCAATGAGGCGATCACTCTGGTGCATTTTTTGTCGAAATCGGATTGTTATGTCATCCAAGATGGCCGCCGAAATGACAAAAGGTCATTATTTTATTACAGATTTCAAAATTCTTCTTCACATGAACCGCTTGGCCCATGGTAGCTAAACTTAAAAGTTATGGTCCATGGGTGAAGCCTTTTCAGATTTGTTAAAATGGAGGTCATCGATAGTCCAAGATGGCCGCTATCTAAAAATAGCATAAATTCTTAAAAACTCTTCTCATGAACCGCTGGCCGGATTTCGACGAAACTTGGTAGGAATGATCAATGTACAATGCTCTTTCAAAGTTGTTAAAATGGTGATCCCGGGGTCAAAAATGGGCGTGGCCCGTGGGGTCAAATTTTATTTTTGACCGAATATGGTCATGTTATATATCAAATTGAAGGTATCAATGAGGCGATCACTCTGGTACATTTTTTGTCGAAATCGGATTATTATGTCATCCAAGATGGCCGCCAAAATGTCAAAAGGTCGTTCTTTTATTAGAGATTTCAAAATTCTTCTTCACATGAACTGCTTGGCCCATGGTAGCCAAACTTAAAAGTTATAGTCCATGTGTGAAGCCTTTTCAGATTTGTTAAAATGGAGGTCATCGCTAATACAAGGTGGCCGCCGTTTAAAAATAGCATAAATTCTTAAAAAATCTTTTTCTCATGAACCGCTAGCCGGATTTTGAGTAAACTTTGTAGTAATGATCGATTTTCAATGCTCTTTCAAAGTTGTGAAAATGGTGACCCCGGGGTCAAAAATGGACGTGGCCCTAGGGGTCAAATTGGGATCAAATTTTATTTTTAACCGAATATGCTCATGTCATATATCAAATTGAAGGTATAGATGAGGCGATTGCTCTGGTGCAATATTTTTCGGAATCGGATGATTATGTCATCCATGATGGCCACCAAAAGGTCCATTTATTCGAGATTTTGAACTTCTTTTTCTCAGGAACCACATGGCCGATGCTGGAAGTTCAGATCCTTAGGTGAAGCATTTTCAGATTTGGTAAAATGAGTCATCACTTAATCCAAGATGACCGCCATCTAAAAATAGCACAATTTTTTTAAAACATGAACTCAATGTCACATTCTCGTCTGGTGTACATGGAGTCAGGTGAGCGAATTAGGGCCATCATGGCCCTCTTGTTTTATTTCCATTTATTCAAGATTTTTTTCTTGAATTTTCAAGATCTTTTCTTGAATTTTCGAGATCTTTTCTTGAATGTTCAAGATACTTTCTTGAATTTTCGAGATCTTTTCTTGAATTTTCAAGTTCTTTTCTCGAATTTTCAAGATCTTTTCTTGAATGTTCAAGATAATTTCTTGAATTTTCGATATCTTTTCTTGAATTTTCAAGTTCTTTTCTCGAATTTCTTTTCTCAATATCGTTTCTAATAAAGGATGTTTAAAGATACATGTATTTTCTTGAATTTTCAAGATCTTTTCAAGCGTGTTTCGGCTTTCATCGGTATAACTCTATATATATGAACAAGGCTTATAACTTTGGTCGGACACGACCTCATATCATAACAAAATAACATGTTTAAAATTGAACAATTGTAATTGTCCATGCATTCTATGTATTTCTGCAGGTTATCGATAATTCTCAAATGATCATATGAACTTGTAACTACAATATTGACGTTAGAGCCTTAAACACAAATTCGATATTGTTTACATAAATATGTTCTAAGGAACTATGTTATTTTAGCAAGATAACAATAATTATCAAATGAACATGTGCACTTTCTGCCAAAATATTCACATTACCGTGAATAAAATCGCGGAATGTGTTATGATACTAGGTCGTGTCCAACCAGTTAGAATCCTTGTTCATATATATATTAGTTATGCCGATGAAAGCCGAATGCCTGTGCTCACCATTCGATGGCGGGGGCATACAAATAATTCCAATAAACACGTCCGATAACGGTAGATGAAGGGGTGTCTTTAAAGAGATTGTGTAATACATGAAAAAACAACAACACCCTCATTTCAAAAACATTTGAACCCGAAAGCCCGCTATAGCGGTTTATGCAAAAAGTGCAGATCCAGATGAGCCGGCTCGTAAAGAGCTCATCAGGATCTGCACTTTTTGAAAGTAATTTTTATTTTTTAGAACAAAAAAATAACCCTTTTAATAGATGGACTAGTCTGAAAATAATTTTGTGATAATTGGATTGGCTGCTCAATTAACATATCAAAATCCATTCCAGTTACTTAGGGGTAAAAGGGTTAAGAGAACACAATTTGGAAGCTTTGCATGTGCATCGACTAAATGAACACAAAATAGATCACCTACAGTGGTCACAATTTACGTGGTGTATCGCAGACGCGGTGAGCGGTACGCGGTACGCGGATTGCTACATGTGTTATAATCAAACAGGTGGGCCGCAAACAATAATACCCAACAATAGGACCACTTGCGGGCATCAGCACACAATTCAGACAAGTGTCTCTCTTTTTAGCTCGACTATTCGAAGAATAAGTAGAGCTTATGTTGTCACCCCGGCGTCGGCGTCGGCGTCGGCGTCGGCGTCACCGTCACGCCTTGGTTAAGGTTTTTAGTCAACCTTGTATATGGAATACTACTGGCCCTACACCCAACATACTTGGACAACTTCATCTCCTAGTGATGTACATCAATAACCCCTGATCTATATTTGACCTTGACATACATTTCCTCTTGAATTACTTACTTAATTCCCCTTGGTTATGGTTTTTAATCAACCTTGGTTAAGGTTTTTAGTCAATGTTGTATATGCAATACTACTGGCCCTACACCCACCATACTTGGACAACTTCATCTCCTAGTGATGCACATCAATAACCCCTGATCTATATTTGACCTTCACCTACATTTCCTCTTGAATTACTTAGTTAATTCCCCTTGGTTAAGGTTTTTAGTCAACCTTGGTTAAGGTTTTTAGTCAAGCTTGTACATGGAACACTATTGTCCATACAGACACCATACTTGGACAACCTTTTCTCATAGGGATGTACATCAATAGCCCCTGATCTATATTTGACATTGACCTACATTTCCTCTTGAATTACTTACTTAATTCCCCTTGGTTAAGGTTTTTAGTCAAGCTTGTATATGGAATACTACTGGCCCTACACCCACCATACTTGGACAACTTCATCTCCTAGTGATGTGCATCAATAACCCCTGACCCATACTTGACCTTCACCTACATTTTCGCTGGAATTACTTACTTAATTCCCCTTGGTTAAGGTTTTTAGTCAACCTTGGTTAAGGCTTTTAATCAAGCTTGTACATGGAATACTATTGTGCATCCAGACACCATACTTGGATAACCCTTAACCTTTTAATCAAACTTGTACATGGAATACTATTGTGCATCCAGACACCATACTTGGATAACTTTTTCTCATAGGGATGTACATCAATAACCCCTGACCTTTATTTTACCTTCACCTACATTTAGCCTGGAATTACTTGGTTAATGTTTATAGTCAAGCTTGTATATGGAATACTCCTGGGCCTACATCAACCATACTTGGACAACTTCATCTCCTAGTGATGTACATCAATAATCCCTGACCTATATTTGACCTTGACCTACTTTTATCCTTGGATTACTTAGTTATTTCCCCTTGGTTACGGTTTTTAGTCAAGCTTGTATATGGAATACTCCTGGGCCTACAGAAACCATACTTGGAAAACTTCATCTCCTAGTGATGTACATCAATAACCCCTGACCTATATCTGACATTGACCTACATTTAACCTTGAATTACTTACTTAATTTCCCTTGGTTAAGGTGTTTAGTCAACCTTGGTTAAGGTTTTTATGCAGGCCGCAGCCACCTTCTTTGTCAAGCTATGTGTACATCGACAACCCTCGTAGTCGAGCTATGCTGTTCTCCTACAGCTCTTGTTTATTTGTTTTATTACTTTCTGCCAGACGGCGTGCAAGTCCATAGAGTCAGTGCAGCCGTTAAACTCAAGTCAAGTCAAGGTGGGACCACAGGTGGAAGACTCGGACCTAGAACCTGATAAATGGCTCATTTGTAAACCGTTACCCCACCCACAAATTTCCGTACACTAGACACTATATAGCGTTTTCAAGGTAGGAAAGAGCTTGGGAAAATGTCGTAGTTTCGGACTCGCTAAAACACTACACATTTCGCAAACACACAACGTAACCACACCGTTGCGCGAAAGTCGTAATCAGGTTGCGTGTTCAACAACGTTTTTAGGCAGTTGAGGTAACGTTTTAATATTACGTTACCGTAAAAACGTTGCTACAAACAGCTTTAGGAAAGTTCCAATTACGTTCAATTTACCTTGTTAGTTTAACATTTGGTGACAACATCTTATCAACGTTGTCGCAAAAACGTTTCCACAATAACGTTGCTGCAACCAATTCTTTGGAAGCTCTTATTACGTAACATTTATGTTGTCATATGACGTTGCATGTGACTACGTAATTACAACGTTATCACCGAAACGTTGCCGCAATAACGTTGCTGCAACCAATTTTAGGAAAACTCTCATTACATACTATTCACGTTGTCATATTACGTTGGGTGAAAACATCAAATCAACGTTGTCGCAAAAATGTTTCCACAAAAACGTTGCTGCAACAAATTCTTTGAAAGCTCTTGTTACGTAACACTTATGTTGTCATATGACGTTGCATGTGACTACGTAATTACAACGTTATCACCGAAACGTTTCCGCAATAACGTTGCTGCAATCAATTCTAGGAAAACTCTCATTACGTACTATTCACATTGTCATATTACGTTGGGTGAAAACATCATCTCAACATTGTCGCAAAAACGTTTCCACAATAACGTTGCTGCAACTAATTCTTTGGAAGCTCTTATTACGTAATATTTATGTTGTCATATGACGTTGCATGTGACTACGTGATTACAACGTCATTACCGAAACGTTGACGCAATAACGTTGCTGCAACCAATTACATGTATAAGAACACTCTCATTAGGTATTATTAACGTTGTCATATTACGTTGGGTGAAAACAACTTATCAACGTTGTCGCAAAAACGTTTCCACAATAACGTTGATGCAACCAATTCTTTGGAAGCTCTTATTACGTAACATTTATGTTGTCATATGACGTTGCATGTGACTACCTAAGTACAACGTTATCATCGAAACGTTGCCGTAATAACGTTGCTGAAAACAAGTCTAGGAAAACGCTCTTAACCACAGGTGACCACAGGTGACGGAAAAAAAATCACATGACGGTGTATATATATATATATATATATATATAGGTATCTTATACAAGTAACAACAGACTATCAGATTAGTTGTTCCCATCACCTGTGCTCTTAACGTACTATTCACGTTGTCATATTACGTTGTGTGAAAACATCATCTCAACGTCGTCGCATAAACGTTTCCACAATAACATTGCTGCAACACATTCTAGGAAAGCTCTCTTAACGTACTATTCACGTTGTCATACTACGTTGGGTGAAAACATCATATCAACGTCGTCGCATAAACGCTTCAACAATAACGTTGCTGCAACCAATTCATTGAAAGCTCTTATTACGTAATATTTATGTTGTCATATTACGTTGCATATGACAACGTAATTACAACGTTATCACATAAATGTTGCCGCAATAAAGTTGCTGCAACCGATTCTAGGAAAACTTTCTTTGCGTACTCACGTTGTCATATTACGTTCGGTGAAAACATCAAATCAATGTTGTTGCAACAATGTTTCCACAGTAACGTTGCTGCAACCAATTCTTTGGAAGCTTTTATTACGTAATACTTACGTTGTCATATGACGTTGCATGTGACTACGTAATTACAACGTTATCACCGAAACGTTTCCGCAATAGCGTTGCTGCAACCAATTCTAGGAAAACTCTCATAACGTACTATTCACATTGTCATATTATGTTGGGTGAAAACATCATCTCAACATTGTCACAAAAACGTTTCCACAATAACGTTGCTGCAGCCAATTCTTTGGAAGCTCTTATTACATAATATTTATGGTGTCATATGACGTTGCATGTGACTACGTGATTACAACGTCATTACCGAAGCGTTGACGCAATAACGTTACTGCAACCAATTATAAGAACACTCTCATTACGTATTATTCAAGTCGTCATATTACGTTGGGTGAAAACATCTTATCAACGTTGTCGCAAAAACGTTTCCACAATAAAGTTGCCGCAATAACGTTGCTGCAACCAATTCTAAGAAAACTCTCTTCACGTACTATTCACGTTGTCATATTACGTTGGGTGAACACATCATCTCAACGTTGGGACAATAACGTTGCTGCAATAACGTTGTTGCAACCAATTCTATAAAAGTAATCATTACGTACTGTTCACACTGTCATATGGCATTATGTGACTAAGAGTATCCATCATATGCACTGGTGTGTGACAAGGATATTTCACCCGAGTGTCAGAATATGTCGTCAGAAACGAGGCTTTGCCGAGTTTCTGACGACATATTCTGATCACGAGGATGGAATATCCTTTTCTCGCATACCCAGAGTCCATTTCAATGTTATTTCCGAAGCCACGCCCATGTGGTATTTTTCTGTCTCACACGGCTATCTCACACGGTTGACCTGTCACACACTGCCGGAACTACCTTTTGTGTATTGGCTTCCAAACGTCGTCTGCATTGTTTACAAACACACGCTCTCTACACAGTACTGTCAGTAGACAACAGTGTCAACAACGTCGCTCTGGATGTGTTATGTAGGCTATTCTTTATCTCATGTTTTATCCAGTTTTATCAAATTTGCGTAAATGTGTGGGACGAGTTGTGTAAAGTGTGTCTGTAAATCAGTTGGCCAAATACTGAACACATGATTATTATTAAAAAAAACACATGTAATTGACAGCAAAATATTTACCTCGTATGTTGTTGATTCTTCACCAAACATGTGTATAGTGACAGTTTATAGTGATTGGAATATTTGTTCAATAATCCAGTGAGCAAGAATTTCTTGAAAACGGCAACGGTCCGTCGGAGTGAAACTTTCGGCGGACTGATATTTGCGTAATTGAAGACAGCGTCTCGGAATTGCAATAAATACTCCAAATAAAAACATCAAATGATTCTGTAAACATTATAATTGTACAAATTTGAATTGAGGATATATGGTCTATTTTCAATATTTATATGAGTTTGTCTCGTACTGCGTCATATTTATTTTGTGTATGTAGTAATTGGGTTTACACATCTGTCATGTGCGTCTTCAGACCATATTTTTATTGGGCCGTTATGTGTTAAATGTTTCGATCCAATGTAGGAGACTCTAATTTTGGTTTACACCCATTTGTTGATACGGGTAATGCGATTGAGTGGTTGTATTGGAGATAGCATATAAAGAAAAAACACGGCTGACCTGTCACACACTGCCGGAATTACTTTTTGTTTATTGGCTTCCAAACATCGTCTGCAAATGTTTACAAACACACGCTCTCTACACCGTACTGTCAGTAGACAACAATGTCAACAACGTCGCTCTGGATTTGTTATGTAGGCTATTATTTATTTCATGTTTTATCCAGTTTTATCAAATTTGCGTAAATTTGTGGGACGAGTTGTGTAAATCAATTGGGCGAATACTGAATACATGATTATTATTAAAAAAAAACACATGTGATTGACAGCAAAATATTTACCTCGTATGTTGTTGATTCTTCCCCAAACATATGCATAGTGACAGTTGATAGTGATTGGAGTATTTGTTTAATAATCCAGTGAGCAAGAATTTCTTGAAAACGGCAACGTGTTGAAATGACAAATGTCCGTCGGAGTGAAACTTTCGGCGGACTGATATTTGCGTAATTGAAGACAGCGTCTCGGAATTGCAATACATACTCACAATAAAAACATAAAATGATTCTGTAAACATTATTGTACAAATTTGAATCGAGGATGTATGGTCTATTTTCAATATTTATATGAGTTTGTCTCGTACTGCGTCATATTTATGTTGTGTATGTAGTTTGTTTGTTTGTTTATTGGTGTTTAACGGCCTATCAACAGCTAAGGTCATGTAAGGCCGGGCAAACAGGTTCGATCCCGTTTTAACCTGCTGCATTGGGGGGAAATCCCAAAATCAGAACGGTATAGTTACATCGAGATACAACATATTCAGCGCTGAAATTAGAATAACCTGACCTGGTGCCAGGTCCATACCGCACCAAAGTCACTTGGCCCCTTCCCCTATTTAAAAGTAATACCGGTAGGATTACTTTTATAAGGGGTATAACCGGATTCAACTGTCACATACAAAATGCCAAAGACGTGTGTATGTAGTAATTGGGTTTACACATCATGTCATGGGCGTCTTCAGACCGTATTTTTATTGGGCCGTTATGTGTTAAATGTTTCGATCCAATGTACATGATGTAGGAAACTCTAATGTGTTGGTGTAAACTTTGTTTACACCCATTTTTTGATACGGGTAATGCGATTGAGTGGTTGTATTGGAGATAAAAGTTAGTATTATACATGTACTATGGTGGTTCGTTGATGGCGTACTATGGCTAAACATGATTCTGGACTTAGTTGGTATGCGAGCAAAAGTATTCCAGATATACTCCGGTGTGTGACTAAGGATATTCCACCCTCGTGGTCAGAATATGTCGTCAGAAACTCGGCAAAGCCTCGTTTCTGACAACATATTCTGACCACTCGGGTGGAATATCCTTTTCTCGCATACCCAGAGTCCATTTCAATGTTATTTCCGAAGCCACGCCCATGTGGGATTTTTCTGTCTCACACGGCTATCTCACACGGCTGACCTGTGGCACACTGCCGGAACTACTTTTTGTGTATTGGCTTTCAAACGTCGTCTGCATTGTTTACAAATACACGCTCTCTACACAGTACTGTCAGTAGACAACACTGTCAACAACGTCGCTCTGGATTTGTTATGTAGGCTATTATTGATTTCATGTTTTATCCAGTGTTATCAAATTTGCGTAAATTTGTGGGACGAGTTGTTTAAGGGGCGTCTGTAAATCAGTTGGCCGAACATTATTACTAAAAAAAACATGTAATTGACAGCAAACTATTTATGTAAGGGGCGTCTGTAAATCAGTTGGCCGAATACTGAATACATGATTATTATTAAAAAAAACACATGTAATTGACAGCAAAATATTTACCTCGTATGTTGTTGATCTTTCTCCAAACATATGCATGTATAGTGACAGTTGATAGTGATTGGAATATTTGTTTAATAATCCAGTGAGCAAGAATTTCTTGAAAACGGCAACGTGTTGAAATAACAAATGTCCGTCGGAGTGAAACTTTCGGCGGACTGATATTTGTGTAATTGAAGACAGCGTCTCGGAATTGCAATAAATACTCAAAATAAAAACATAAACTGATTCTGTAAACTTTATTGTACACATTTGAATCGAGGATATATGGTCTATTTTCAATATGTATATGAGTTCGTCTCGTACTGCGTCCTATTTATTTTGTGTATGTAGTAATTGGGTTTACACATCATATCATGGGCGTCTTCAGACCGTATTTTTATTGGGCCGTTATGTGTTAAATGTTTCGATCCAATGCATGAGCCTCTAATTTGTTGGTGTAAACTTGTTTACACCCATTTGTTGATACGGGTAATGCGATTGAGTGGTTGTATTGGAGATAGCATATAAAGAAAAAAAGTTAGTATTATACTATCATGGTAGTTCGTTGATGGCGTACTATGGCTAAACATGATTCTGGACTTAGTAGGTATGCGAGAAAAAGTATTCCAGATATACTCCGGTGTGTGACTAAGGATATTCCACCCTCGTGGTCAGAATATGTCCGACGGTCGTCAGAAACTCGGCAAAGCCTCGTTTCTGACAACATATTCTGACCACTCGGGTGGAATATCTTTTTCTCGCATACCCAGAGTCCATTTCAATGTTATTTCCGAAGCCACGCCCATGTGGGATTTTTCTGTCTCACACGGCTATCTCACACGGCCGACATGTCACACACTGCCGGAACTACTTTTTGTGTATCGGCTTCCAAACGTCGTCTGCATTGTTTACAAACACACGCTCTCTACACAGTACTGTCAGTAGACAACAATGTCAACAACGTCGTTCTGGATTTGTTATGTAGGCTATTAATTATTTCAGGTTTTATCCAGTTTTATAAAATTTGCGTAAATTTGTGGGACGAGTTGTGTAAGGGGCGTCTGTAAATCAGTTGGCCGAACATTATTATTAAAAAAAACATGTAATTGACAGCAAACTATTTACCTCGTATGTTGTTGATTCTTCCCCAAACATATGTATAGTGACAGTTGATAGTGATTGGAATATTTGTTTAATAATCCAGTGAGCAAGAATTTCTTGAAAACGGCAACGTGTTGAAATAACAAATGTCCGTCGGAGTGAAACTTTCGGCGGACTGATATTTGTGTAATTGAAGACAGCGTCTCGGAATTGCAATAAATACTCAAAATAAAAACATAAAATGATTCTGTAAACATTATTGTACAAATTTGAATCGATGATATATGGTCTATTTTCAATATTTATATGAGTTTGTCTCGTACTACATGTACTACGTCCTATTTATTTTGTGTATGTAGTAAATGGGTTTACACATGATGTCATGGGCGTCTTCAGACCGTATTTTTAGTGGGCCGTTATGTGTTAAATGTTTCGATCCAATGTAGGAGACTCAAATTTGTTGGTGTAAACTAACTTTGTTTACACCCATTTCTTGATACGGGTAATGCGATTGAGTGGTTGTATTGGAGATAGATTATAAAGAAAAAGTTAGTATTATACTATGGTGGTTCGTTGATGGCGTATTATGGCTAAACATGATTCTGGACTAAGTAGGTATGCAAGAAAAAGTATTCCAGATATACTCCGGTGTGTGACTAAGGATATTCCACCCTCGTGGTCAGAATATGTCGTCAGAAACTCGGCAAAGCCTCGTTTCTGACAACATATTCTGACCACTCGGGTGGAATATCCTTGTCACACACCGGAGTATATATGGAATACTCTTAGTCACACACCGGAGTATATATGGAATACTCTTAGTCACACACCGGAGTATCACACACCGGAGTATATATGGAATACTCTTAGTCACACCGGAGTATATATGGAATACTCTTAGTCCCACACCAGTGCATATGATGGATACTTTTTCTCGCCCCTTTATATAACATATATTTGCGAATCTTAAAATACTTATCTGACCCAGAATAAGACTCAACTTTTTATTCTCTGAATTTATGCGACTTTTGATACGTCCAACGGGTTTACCATATCAACAAATGGGTTTTAACCCACATATTGGACGCTAATGCCAGTCCAGTGGAAAAATATAAACATCAAACGTATTAATTATTGTATGGCGTAATTGTAAGACACATTAACCATACTAAATTGCGCTATTAGACAATTTGTCGCTGCAAGATGTGAGACACGCGCGTGTAGGGTGAGACAAGGGAATCTCACATGGGCGTGACTATGCGAATATCCTTGTCTCGGACACCTGGTGGGCGAGAAAACATAACACCAACGTTGTCAAAATAACGTTGCTACAGAAACGTTGCTGCAACCAATTCTAGCGAAATATCTCATTACGTACTATTAACGTTGCCAAATACCAAGGCGTGAAACAGCATCTCCACGTTGTCAAAATAACGTTGCTGCAATAACGTTGCTACAACCAACTCTAGGAAAGTTTTCATAACGTATTATTCACGTTGGCATATAGCAATGCATAACATCATCATCTCCACGTTGTCACAATAACGTTCCTGCAATAATGTTGCTGCAACCAATGCTAAGAACGTTTTCATAACGTATTATTCACGTTGTCATATAGCATAGCGTGACAACATCATATCCACGTTGTCAAAATAACGTTGTTGCAATAAAGTTGCTGCAGCACATACTAGGGAAGTTATAATAACGTACTATTCACGTTGTCATATAGCATAGCATTGCGTGACAACATAGTCTCCACATTGTCAAAATAACGTTGCTGCAATAACATCGCTGCAAACAATTCTTGGAAAGTTAATTATATTTACGTATCGTTCACGTTGTCATATAGCATTGCGTGACAACATCATCTCCACATTGTCTGAATAACGTTGCTGCAATAATGTTGATGCAACCAATTCTAGGAAAACTCTCATTACGTACTATTGTAGTAGGTGCCATAGGGGTGTACAAGACAAGTCGTCATTGTCATAATGTGTATAATCATGTAAATACTGACCACATACATGATGTCTGTGTTTCACATATGCGTAGAACATCGCTATTTTCATGATGTGATACATACACTTTCCATATACCATATATACATATACACTATATACTTACATGGATAGAATAACCGTGCCAGCTAATTTAAATAACTTCCTCAAGTTACGTCGACATTCAACAGATTTCCTGTTACTTTTGGATAAAAATAACCTATGCCAGTAATGTGTATCTCTGTCATGGCAGCATTTGATCAGTCTAGTTGAGACGATTCAAATGGTAGTCAAAAGTTCAAAACATGTCATTTGGATCGGAAATGTGAACACTACTGGTTTTCACCAACAACATGGTAACTCTTTTGACTGTATATGATGCAATCATGGTAATCTGGCAATCATCGTCATCATGGTAGCTGTTAGCTGGCCTGCCAGTTCCAGAATTTGAAATTTGCTTTTGTAGTAAATTAATCAATTATTTTGTCATTTATATGAAAGATCCTATGGTTAGCTACATAATTATCTGTCAGAAAGTAATCTCCATATTGTGCAAGTTGTGTTTCTGTTTATTGTTTCCTCAAATATGCGTGGTATGTCTCGTTTTGATCATCTCCGTGAGGTGGTTCAAATGAGTGATCACAACATTAACCTTTGTAGATAATGTAAATGCCGATAAAATGTTTCACAACCCGCCAAGTCACATAAACTTAAAATATTCCAAATATCATCACGTTTGAGGCATTTTGAGGCATTTTGAGGCATTTACTTACTTACTTACTTATTTATTTCCTATATATCAGTTGTAAAGCATGCACAGTTGCCATGTCGGCAGACGCTATCAGGCTATAGCCATGCTAGCTACATTATTGTAACATATTTAATAACCACTTTGATTATCATTGTTATTCCCATGATTAAAACTTGTGCGTATCCGTATTTTATATTTGCAGCAGACCAACTGCCCATTTTCTCCCAGAATAATTTGCTCGTACTCGGATGACAGGAACGATGAATAAAAACCTGGCATTTATAGAAATGTTACTGTTTTGATACATTTTTGTGTATTGCGCATTTATAATCTACATGCGTTCTTCAATTTCTTTTGACAGACATTTGTCTGTAGAATCGTGAATAATTACTGCTCATTTGAAAATGATATCCTCGCATATCGTAAATATTTGTCTAATTCCATAGGGCAATTGGCCACAGTTTTGCCGTAGAAAACTATGTTTGTGAAACATGGATATGCCCCCATGGCATACTAGACTCTAACTAGAGAGTGTGTGTAAAAAAGAAGACACAAGTTTCAAAGTCATTTGAGAAAGTCTTACAAACATTTTGACGTAAGAAAATGGCTAAATGTTTAAGGACCATATTTAAGGTTACAAAGGTTAAGGTCATGTCATTGGCGGTGATATTGCGTCACACATGTTCATGTGAATGAGCTGTCCAAATATTAAAGCAACCCTTCAAGTACTATTTATGGCTAATTTAAGTGCTTCAGCGAAATTTCAAAGGTGACAAAGGTCAAGGTCGTGTTAATGGTGGCTCGAGTGTGTAACAAATGTTCAGGTGATTCATGTTTCCAAGTATTGAAGCAGTCCTTCGCAAAATATTGAATATATACCATGTTGGAGCAACTCTTACAAACTTTTCGACGTAACAAAATGGCTAAGTGTTAACGACATTTCGAAGGTGACAAAGGTCAAGGTCGTGTTAATGGTGGCGCGAGTGTGTTGTGTTCAGGTACTTCCAATGTCCAAGTATTGAAGCAATCCTTCGCGTTATATTGGAGATATTACATGTTGGTGAAACTCTTACAACTTTTTTGACGTAAATGTGCACGGACGTCCGTGCGGACGGACGGACGGAACCTAAAGAGCAACGCAATATGTCCGCCTTGCTACCGCATAGGGGGCATAATGACTACCGTACTGGTAAAGATATGGACATCTAGGCGTAAATTCGTCGCCACATCTTTGTTGGCTGCCTACTCCAACCTGTATGAGGGCAGTGGGATATTGGCAGGTACTTGATCAAGGTTCTCCCCAGGCTTGAGATAATAAGTTCAGCCCTAACTTTGCACCAGCAGACGCGTGAACCGCGGCGAGTTGGTGGTGGGGGGGGGGGTATGGGGGTATGCCCCCTCCCAACCCCTCCGTTGTGTTTGTCTTGTACATCCTGTTTTTCATTACAAAATGATAGATAGTATTGCTGAAAAATTAATAGATGTAAATAACACTCCCCCTTCTGTATATGTACACCACCTCAGGCTGAGCCAATCAAGTTGCTTGGTTTCAAGCACAATGTGTAAGTATTTTGTAATAAAGAAATTGACAAATATCGTCAAGAATTACTCAGGCGGTGGTGTACTAGCTGTATTAGTCCGTATTGTTCAACACCACCACTCGAGTCTCAGTCCGTATTGTTCAACACCACCACACGAGGATCAGTCTGTATTGCTAAACATATACCCTAAATCCTTGATTATAATAATCGCTCATTGAGAGTCAAACTAGGTCATGGGTGGGTCAAATTCTATTGAGTCATTATAATAATCGCTCACTGAGAGCCAAACTGGGTTATGGACGGGTCAAATTATATCGAGTCATAAAAGTAATCGCTCACTGAGAATCAAACTAGGTTAAATCATTGTAGCAATAGCTCATTGAGAGTCAATGTAGGTCGAGTCATTATAGTAATCGCTCACGGACGGGTCAAAATCTATAGAGTCATAATAATAATCGCACATTGAGAGTCAAACTAGGTTAAGTCATTATAGTAATCGCTCATGAAAGGGTCAAATTCTATTGAGTCATTATAATAATCGCTCATTGTGATTTCAACTCTGTTGAGTTATTATAGTAATCGCTCATGGAAGGATCCATTTTCATTTAGCTTATAGTTAAGGGTGGGAATTGACTCCAAGACCTTCCATACCCGGACATTTAAGTCCAAACAGGCCGAAAGTGTTTTATGCGATATATGTTGATGCAAGGGCGGACAAATGTGTATAATTGTGTGCCGAAATGGGACACTGCTTAGGTCCAATTCGGTCCTGTAATTCCGCTCAGTGTCCCGGGCGGAAGAATCCAATTATGTTACAGCCCGCAACTAAGTTATCGTTCACTGAAATAGACTCCTCATGAATGATTACTATCACTCAATATATTTGGACTCTTCCATGAACACTTGCTATAATATTATAACTCAACGGAAGAATCCAATTCTGTTGAGTTATTATAGCAATTGTTCATGGAAGAGTCCAAATATATTGAGTGATAGCAATCATTCATGGACGAGTCCATTTCAGTGAACGATAACTTATTAGTTGCGGGCAGTAACTCTGCAAAACACCCGTATGCTACTGACTGTGGCTACAGACGTGACACCGTATCGACCAGTGTAGACACAGATCAGCCTGATGCGGCGGGAAAAAAAAAAAGTGAAAATGAGACATTATATTAAAAGTACATGTATATAAAAGTTATAATGCATCATTATTCGGCAGCAAATAATAAATACATTCGATAAATGTTAATGTCACTGTAATATGACAAGAAAGCTAATTGCCGCCTTGATTATATGAATATAAGTCAATTTTATACATATAGTATGTATTAATTAATACTGTAGTGTCATTATATAGATAAGTGTGGCTCCTAACTAACTACCGATAACCTATATTTCTGGATATGACCAGTATAGCTCCTGATCAAATAATTTACTCCTTTTGCATGATAACCTTGTTAGAAGGTAAGGAGGCTGAAGTTTCCTGCTTGGATTGTAATATGCAGCAGCCGAACTACTATTCTCGTAAGTCGGGTCCAGTCTGATAACTGAATAATTAAATTCTACCACTATCAAGCTGGGCCGGTATAACTTGTTTCTCAGTCCGTCTCATGCGACGAGGCTGAGATTACGTATCTGGGCACTATTTACAATATATATACAGATTTAGATTGTCCTCGGGCGTACCGCGCCAGTGATTGGTTACCAATGATTATAGACAATGATCGTTACAATGATTGGATGAGCACAAATAATCAAGACATTAAATTTAACAATAATCAACGACATGTAATATTCTGGGCGGAGTGTCTCAGCTACAGTGGTGAAACACTACTAATGTGATTCCCATCTCTGGCATGGGCTGTGCCACTAGCTGGGCGTCCTATCATGAACCTATATGTGTTGCCGGGAGTGTACCTCGTCTCAACTCTGAGCTAACATGCCCGTACCATACTCCTCTTTGCTAACTATATATGATGACAGTCATGTCGATTAGCATAGTATATACTAATTGAAGCTGAACCTATTATATTATTACTGGAATATGTGTCTGGGAAATACCACTCAGCAATGTCATGAACTGCTTAGCTCAGCGACAGCTCATCGACGTTCTGAGCTGTCTACATGAACGCTATCCACAGCTCACAGCCTGAAATATGCCGACAACTCAGGCTGTAGCTGGGCAATGAGCCTGGTGGATCATGTTGGGCTATCATCGAGCTGTAGCCGAGCATGGGGCTTTTAACATGGGTCTGGAAATATCCTACAGTGATCAGCTCAGCTCCTGGTCTCCACATTCAACGAGGTTTGACAAACGCAATGCTCGTCTAAACAATGCCGACGTATACATGCTTGTGACCAGCAGCTGGGCTGAGTGTCAAGTTTTAATACTTGCTCTGACCAAATGGACAGTGTTTGGCTGTATAGCTGGTCGTATTTTTGGCGTACGCCTCAGTGAAGCGTTTCAACACAGTATATAGGGAGCCAAAATGATACCACCAACGTTTTTAACGTTATTGAGCTGTATTGTAGCTCCCACCACCAACCAAAATTTGGTGGTGGTATTGAATGATAAAAAGTGGTCTTGTAGTCCCAATTATATTGAAAATTGACTTTTGAAAAAAAGTTGAAATCATTAATGCAATTTTAATGCGTCCGCGCGTGATAGTTTATATTCCAACACCCCATTTTTATCCTCCAATATAGCTAATTTATTTCGCAGATCAGCAACTAATTCTACCAGCTCTAGTCTACCAGGTTCACCTTTAGCCACCTGACAGCGCAGTTGCTTATGTCTACAAAGAGTTTGGGCACTAACGAATTTACAAGGGCATCTGGGGCATTGAAATTGTGGGGTGACACAAGGAAATTTTCTACGTCTCGATAGATGCCTTCGTAGATAGTCTTTACACGCAAACGTCTTACAACAAGTCACACACTCCATTATATATATGTATTTTTATATATATATATGTATATGTTTATATTCAATTGGACGTGAAAAAAACATCATGTTTTTTTCACGTCCAATTGAACAGATAAATTTCATAGGTTATATATACAGAAAATATGATAACGCCAGAAAATAGAGCAGAAATAGAAAGCTTGAGAAGAGAAGCCGAATCTCTAGGGATTACTTATAGTAAACGGTTGAGAGTTAGGGGGTTGAAAAAGCTGATAAACGCCACAAAGAATGAGGCGTTTATGAAGCGATTTATCCGCACCCACAAAAGAGGAGCCTTTAAATACCTCTCACTAGCAGAGGAAGTTGGTAACAGAATTCAAAAAGAAAGTATTGCGGGGTTAAGAGCTAGTGTAATAAAACCTTCAAGCACCAATTCCAGACGCACAGGTGACCCAATACCAAATAATTTGGAGAATATGAAAAAATCTATCGTTCGCGCGATAGTGGTAGAAGGTGAAGAAATATTGGAGGCTCATGATGAAACATTGGAAAAGGTAGACAAGGGAAGACGGGTAGTTACATTATCCTTTCGTAAAAACATGGACATTAACGAGTCTGAACGCATGTCCGATAAACTCGCTCCGTATCTAACAACCAATTTGTATTTGAGATATTCATATTCTTACAAGCTAGAACATATGGAGGAAACTAAAAATGGAAAACCTATAACTATAATATTTCACAAAAATCTCGGTGGTAGCGAACCACTATCATCAATGAAAACAGTTAAACAATGGCTGTCAGATAAGGAGCAAACACGAATAATGTCCAATAAAATAGACAGACCAAATACAAAGTGGAAGTTTGTAAGATGGGTAGAAGTTTTTGTAAAGCTAATACAGGGCAATAGGGGAATAGATTTGGGACTACAATCCACATAAGCAGCAGGAGGAGAACTTCCAGAATGGTTGAAGAATAAAAAAGGTATGTATTCTTTAGATAAGTATAATGACGACCTTTGTCTGTTCAGGTGTCCAGCTATGCACATGACAGGTAAAAGGCCCGACAGATGCACCGACAAGGCGAAATAACTTAGTAGACAATATACCGGTAGTAATGTGGTTTCTCCAATTCCTTTTTCAGATCTGAAAAAGGTAGAAGAGTTTTTTTTAAAATCGGTATAGAAGTATATCAACCGACACAATGTGGTGTTTGGTGGTTGAAAAATGTGCCAGCTCACTATAAGAAAATAGGTAATAAACCAATGACAATAGGACTGTTTAATAATCACGCATTTCTGATAAAAACCTTAAAAACCTATCTAAAATGTATGCCTGCGATAATTGCAAACAGAAATTCACGAAAGCGAGTAATATGAAGAGACACGGACCAAAATGTATGAAAGGTGAGAAAAAAGTAATATGTGACGGTATTTATTTACAGCGCCCGCGTTCGTCGTTCGAGAAAGCGTTCTACCCAAAAAGTTCTAACAGTTATGGGGCGATCGATTGGATGTACTCTGTGGAAAAGCAGGAGGGAATTCACATTCACCACGAACAGTGTGGAAACGGGGTGAAAGATGGATCTTAGGAGCTCTAGTAGATGGATACTGTCCAGAAACCAATACCGTATTTCAATATCACGGCTGTTAATGGCACGGGTGTGAGATTCATGCAAAGCATAGAAAAGAAGAACGCACATCCACTATGAGAAGAGATAAATTTATTAGAAGCAAATAATTCAACCTAGTAGTTATGTGGGAATGCGAATTCCAAAGAACGGGTAAAGACATAAAGATCGGTTGCGACACTACTCTTTATCCATATCAGATAGTATACGATTTTGAGGCGTATCTCCAGCCAGAATTTGAAACTCTCGGTAATAGTTTAGAGTACGAAGCTGAGCACGTTCCGGTAAGCGTTAGTATAGGAGATAATTTCTCAGGAACAGTAACTCATATTTGTGATAAAGATCCCGCAAAACTTATAGAAAAATTCGTAGATGATTTGAAAGTCAGGGGAAAAGCTATAAGAGAAGAAGTATGGTCAAGATATGGGTTTAATACAGAATATTTACTTGAAAAACAAATTTCCCAGATCGAGCAGTGGATATATCAAGTACCGGTTATAGGTTTTAACAGCAGTAAGAACGATATAAACTTAATAAAGAATACCTAGTAGGCGAACTGGCATCAACAACAACGAAAGTAATGGTCGGAAAACAACAATATTTTTATTTACTCCAGAGTTTAGATTTCTTGATGTAATACTTTACCTAGGACCTGGTGTAAACTACGATAGTTGGATAAAAGCCTACGACTGCAAAGGACAAAAATCTTTCTTTCCTTACGAGTGGTTTGATTATCCAGACAAACTGGATTACCCAGGACTACCAGATATAGAGAATTGGTATTCCAAACTGTCTGGGAAAATGTTAATAAATGAAACAGAATTAAGCAAATGTCGTAGAATTTTCGAAGAAGAAAATATGGAAACCTTCAGAGATTGGTTGAAATATTATAACGATTTAGATGTAGCACCGTTCCTAGAAGCGGTGGAAAAATGTGTGAATTTTATAAACACAGAGGTGTGGACATTTTCAAAGATGCGGTAACACTACCTGGAGTAGCTATACAATATTTATTGAGAGGAACCATTAAAGAACAAAAATCTTCAAAGACGATTATACCGGAGAATGCTCTATATGCACCAAAAGAAGAAACATACGAAATGATGAAAGACGCTCTAGTTGGTGGTCCATCAATAGTATTTACACGATATGCAGAAGCCGGCGTTTCAAAGATTAGAACCACACCTGTGCAAAGTGTGGGTAAAACATGTCAGGCTGTTTTGGGGTACGATGCAAACGCGTTATATTTATCTACGTTAAATAAAGAGATGCCGTGTGGGAGAGAAACTATACACCATATAGATACCCCACATAACCCTAAACTTATTAAAAAGTTTTGTAAAACAGTTTTATCTGGAGACTGGTTTGGGGTTGTGCAGGTGGATATAGAAGTCCCACACAACTTAAAAGATAAGTTTTCTGAAATGTCCCCAATATTTATAAACAGAGAAGTAGATGTTGATGAGGTTTCTGAACTCATGTTAAACTATTTGGAAGATACTGGCCGAACAAGAGGAAATGGAAGAAAATTGGTAGGATCTATGACGGCCACTAAAGTATTGATGTATGAACCACTATTGAAATGGTATTTAAAACACGGACTAGAAATAACTGGAGTTCATCGTGTTATAGATTATATTAGTGGAAAATCATTCGAATGGTTAGCAAAAGAACTTACAGCCGAAAAATGATAGAGGCAACAGAGAGACATTGAAATATGACATATACGCAAAACGAAACCTGTGTTGACAAAGCATTAAGATCTGCATTCTTTGACGATTTGGAAGAGATAGGAGATGCGTACGAAATATCTTCCCGAAAACCCCGGTGTGCAGTAAAGAGACCCTTCCACTGCGGAATAGCGGTTTATCAACTAGCTAAATTGTATTTTAAAAATATAAATTTGTGCTTACTCCCCCCTTTGTATTTCAAAAATATAATTTTGTGCTTACTCCCCTCTTTGTATTTTAAAAATATAATTTTGTGCTTACTCCCCCCCCCCCCCCCCCCCCCCCCCCACCCCCCCCCCCCCCCCCCCCCCCCCCCCCCCCCCCCCCCCCCCCCCCCCCCCCCCCCCCCCCCCCCCCCCCCCCCCCCCCCCCCCCCCCCCCCCCCCCCCCCCCCCCCCCCCCCCCCTTTGTAATTTTGTAAAATAAATTTGTGCTTACTCCCCCCTTTGTATTTTAAAAAATATAAATGTGTGCTTACTCCCCCCTTTGTATTTTAAAAATATAAATTTGTGCTTACTCTCCCCCCTTTGCAATTTAAAAATATTAAATTTGTGCTTACTCCCCCCTTAAATATAAATTTGTGCTTACTCCCCCCTTTGTAATTTAAAAATATAAGTTTGTGCTTAGGGCTATTCCAGAAAAAAAGAAATGGGGGGGGGGGGGGGTTTGACGGAGGACGATATACTTTTCTGTAGGTGGCGGTGTCAAGCAAAAATGTGTTTACATGGGCCATGGGGTTTGAACGAAATATTTTTTTGTTGGTCATTGGGTACCCGGAATATATTTTTACACAGGTAGTGGGTGTTACCGATTTTTTTAATATGCTGTGGGTGTGGGTATATGCCTATATTTTTCTGTGGGTGATGGGTGCAAAAAGATAATTGTTTCTATGTAGAACAGAACAGGGCCTACTATTTCCATGTGACGTCACACACCCGCCATTTTGTGAATAACTAATGAGGACGTGTCTCAATCGCGGTTGGTTGTAAGTATTGTAAGGTAAGTAACTCCGAATTACGGACAAGTCGGACCCCGGCCATGTCGGACCAAGGTCATGTCGGACCAGACCTTTGGCATGAGTTATGTCGGACATTTTTACGGAAATCATGAAATGTGGTCGGGGTGCCGATACACAGTGACATTGACGGAACGGTCTATGGCGGATCAATTTATTTCGGATAGTAAGGGCTATTCCAGGAAAAATTCTCCGTGGGGTCGGACCGCACTTTTTAATTGACGCCCCCCCCCCCACCCACAGAATTGAATTATGTCTCATCCCCACAACCAACAGCACTGATATGTAGCTGTTCCCCATTACCAACAGAACTTAATTTATGTAAAACCCCCTACCACCAGTACTGAATTATTTACCATGTCGTTATGCACCGGCGCATCCAGAAATGCGCGGTTTACAGACAACACGATCATTATTTAGATATGATAACTATCGTATTCCCAATCTAAATTTACTGTAACTGTACATGTAAACACGGTCATAAGCATCCATTACCAACATATCAGTAAATGGAAAGTGTCATTATTACCTTAATAGAAGTAATTAGAAATCGTATCGGTCCCGTTAGTATTCGTTAATTTAAATGACCGGCCTCCGTTTCGCCCTTCGACCAACTCGTCCCATCAGCCTCTCAAAATAATATAACAGCCGACACAGGTTACGACAGGCCCGGGTGCAGCATACTCGAAACACATTTATCAACAATAACAAAAATAAGAATCATTTTCTAAAATAATGAGAATCGTCTCGCGTTTTCGCGATCTCGCCTTCAGCTTTTGAAAATAAGTTTTGCTCTAACCCAAATTGTCTGTCTGTAACTTGGGGCGACTATCACTGCGTTACAGACAGAACATTCGGATTAGTTTTGCTCATGCATGTAGCACGCAATTCCAACACGCATGAAAGATCGCGAAGCAAAAACACGAGATAGCGCGGCGACGTTGCAAAACGCGATATTGAATATGATAGAATTTCGCGTTTTCGTCCCCAAAGCTCGAAAACGCGATATAGCACACGTAAACATTGTCTTAGGAAACTATTCTCATGTGCTGCAAAAACATGTTTTTATTACTAAATATAACAAATGTGGACAAACATCTATATTTCTTGACAACAAAAACATAATTTGACAAAACATGATAATCGTCTTAGGAGACAATTCTAATGTGCTGCCAATACACGTTTATTGAGCAAAACAACAACAACAACAACAACAACAACAACAACAACATATTTTGATACATGTGGTTACTGCACCGCATCGTCGACATATATATACACAAGATCGCGAAGAGCGAGACCAAATCGCGAGGCGAAAACGTGAGATTCTATTTTATTAATTCTCGCGTTTTCGCCTGGCTATCTAGCGTTTTCGCCTCGGCCTTTTCATGATGTCGCCTTCCGCTTTTGGAAATACGTTTGTTCATGTCATTATGTGTGTGTAGAGTTGAAATTGAGTTTTGCGCATGCATTACATGCACGTACGAACGTGGAATGCACTTCGAACTAACATGCTTGATATACATGTACGTACGTAGAACGCAAGTCCAACACGCGTGCTGTCGACACATACATGGGCAAATCGTATTTCCAAAAGCGGAAGGCGAGATCGAGATCGCAAAAACGCGAGATAAAAAAAAAATATACCGCCGTACCCACCCGTCCCAATAATGAGCACATTTGCGACATATCATTTTCTGTCTAGCTGCACACCTGATGGCGTTTACAATCGTCAGTCGGTAATCCAGTTTCACGTGCAAAGTGTGAATGACCTTTAGAATTCAGTGGAAACAAACATACCAAAACCGCACTATGTAGTTGCTCACGTCATCGCATCGTCGATGAATTGATAATTACGCATTAGCTTGTGCATTTTCACATTTGATTTCTTGATAAAAGCAAGATTTGGCAGCACATGAGAATCGTCTCCTAAGACGATTCTCATAGTTTGTCAAAATGTTTTTGTAAAGAAATACCAATGTATTCTTTCACATTTGTCCGATGTTTTAATAAAACATGTTTTGGCAACAGATAAGAATCGTCTCCGACCGAGTTAACCCTAAGTTAACTTTTTGTGTGCAATAGTTAAGGGTCACCTATAGACACGTTTAATAAACATTGACGAGTTATTCATATCCCTGTATTCATTTCCCTTCCACGTTGACCACGTGACCTTGGGTGGCCTTGTTTAAGTTTGGTAAAAATCTGTTAGCGTTTTTTCCCCGATATAGTCTCTCAAAAGCTAACAGGGTTTGTGTTCCACTCGCAATATCTGACGAGTTTAACTTCCGATTGGGCTGCAAATTGTAGACAATGTAGAGATTACTGAGGCGCAGGGTTCCTCAAATATTTTGTTTCGCTTGAAAATATAAATTTGTGCTTACTCCCCACTTTGTAATTTAAAAACTTATATAAATTAAAAAGTGCTTCTCCCCCCCTTTGTAATTTTAAAAATATAAATTTGGGTGCTTACTCCCCCCCTTTTTTTTATAAAAATATTTGTGTGCTTTAACTCCCCCCCTTTGTAATTTAAAAATATAAATTTTGTGCTTTACCTCCCCCCCTTTGCTTTAAAAATCCCCCCTGTAATTTAAAAATTTAAATTTGTGCTTACTCCCCCCTTTGAATTTTAAAAATAAAAAATATAAATTGTGTACTCTGCCCCCTTTAAATTTTAACAATATAAATTTGTGCGTTACTCCCCCCTTTGAATTTAAAATTAAAAATAAATTTGTGCTTAAACTTCCCCCCTTGTAATTTAAAAATATAAATTTGTGCTTACTCGATCCCCCCTTTGTAATTTAAAAATATAAATTTGTGCTTACTCTCCCCTTTGCATTTTAAAAATACAAATTTGTGCTTACTCCCCCCTTTGTAATTTAAAAATATAAATTTGTGCTTACTCCCCCCTTTATAATTTAAAAATATAAATGTGTGCTTACTCCCCCCTTTGTAGTTTAAAAATATAAATTTGTGCTTACTCCCCCCTTTGTAATTTAAAAATATAAATTTGTGTAAAAATATAAATTTGTGCTTACTCCCCCCTTTGTAATTTAAAAATATAAATTTGTGCTTACTCCCCCTTTTGTAATTTAAAAATATAAATTTGTGCTTACTCCCCCCTTTGTTCAGCATTTGCTAATTAATTTTATAATTTATTTTAAGAAAATTTACTCATGTTTCTTTACTGGCAGATATGTAGCGACAATGCCAAATTATGCCAAACCAAATTGAATACTCTGTTTATTACACTTTATCACACTTTCTGATACATATATGCACTTGAATATAACAAATAAAATTGTTCGATTGATTGATACATATATGTCGTTTACCATGCATTATAATTAAGCGGAAAACAACGTATTTGATACAATAAAATGTATTCTGGCTTATAACATTAAATTGCATGTTGATGCCATATCCAAATGTTATCTATTACAGCAGAAACAACATATATATTGGATATCTGAGACATCATCTGAGACACGGTCACTTAATGTGTATTGGTGTTAATTATATCACACATCAGTTTAATTGTCCAAACATATATGTGTTTTCTTTAATCTTCGCAATATCTGCAGTTTAGCAAATACAATGCAATTATCCCGTCAACACAGTGCGTATGTGCCGTGAAACACGGTGCCGTGAAACATTTTTGATATCCAGTCAATACAATTTTTGCATTTTACAGCCATTTGTAGGTGTTGACTGGATAAATAGAATAGTAGGTTAGTGCCGTGAATGGAAAAAAATATCTGACGCGGCACGGAAACGGGATGTGCTCGGCAGAGCCTCGCCCATCCCGTTTCCTAAGCCTTGCCAGATATTGTTTTCCCATTCACGGCACTAACCTACTATTCTCTATTTTACCGTCTGCGTAAATGTTTGGTTGTACATATTTGGGCAGGAGTCATACTACAATGAAAACCCTCCATAAAAATGTGTTATTATCGAAAATAATAATGGATACAAAACTCGGTAACAGCTGAACGTGACGTAGTCACGCAATGGAACAGTTTTGTAAAAGGACTACTTCCGAAATGTTCAGTGGTTATAAGCCAGACTGCAAGTATGCCGCAACTGGATAAGTATTCTAGGTGTCAGTCATTCAGGTACTGTAGCAAGAGAGTCGGATATTTTAATGGCCAGGCTACAAATAGTGCACATAATAGTAATTGGAATATTTGTATACCGTAGTGTATATAAACATTGTTTAGTGTTTCACAGACTGACATATATCGGTCACGAAGACCTTTATATTCGGCGCGCCTATGAAAGGCTCAAAGTACCAAAGACATATACCGTCTAACCCTAAATCCTTGGAAATACATAGAAAAATAAAATTCTTCAATTCTTAAATCTTCTTATCCTTCATGCTTTCTTTTCTCTGTATGTTCTGCCTCTCTATATGCACACCAATGCCCATCTGTTGATAGCCCTTGTATATATTGTCGGTAGGTAGGTACGGTTGACTTAGAATAGTAAATTGTAACTGGAAAATGTTAAATATCACTCTGTATACCGGCAACCATCATTCCCTCATTAACTTAGCTCTTTCCAAATGAAGTTTATTACATAATTATGTTGATAGTCTATCAAGTAGGTGTAGGTTTGCAGTGTTATTAGTGTTATTAATAGTGGTTTGTAACCAGGAACAGTCCAGGATAACCTTGGTTATATAATTATGTCTCTGGTAATCGATAAATGTCTTCAACTATATTCACTTCAAGCATCTGCATTAGTTAGTTACTGGCAAATTAGCTACCACAGTCAAGGCAATAATTGTGTACGAAAGAATGTCACAATTTTTGTGGGCTGTGGAAGCATAAATTACGTGTAAAATCTGGCTGAAATCCCATTACAGTCTCAACATATTGACGTGAATCACTGAAATAAACATCAGCAAATCCGATATTACAATTTGTGACTAATATGTGTCATTCACTAACCTTGAATGATCTAAAACGTGCGTTTATTTTGATTTGCGTCCCAACATTTCGACATAACTTGTATTCCCAAAATGAGCAATACTGACGTCACGGGAAAACCTAAACTGGAGCATTACAAATACTACAGCCAATCAGGTGGCGATGTGTGTGGGGGATTCTTTCGGAAAGAGAAATTTCTCTGTAATGTTAGTAGCTAAAACGTATGTAACTAACAATATACTAAACACAGATGTTTAAAGTGAATATATTTGGGGGCCTAATGCATTTATTATTTGCCAGAGGCCTAGGTCAGCAGAAAATTTGAAACGTGTGGTGTTTGAGCGAGCCCGAAACTAAGTCTGTCTAGGGCATTTTCTCAAACTCTTGCCTACCTTGAAAGGCTTTGTATAGTGTAAGGAAATGGGTGGATATGGGGTAACGTTTCTCAAATGAGCCATTTATTGGATCCTATGTCCGAGTCTTCCACCTGTGGGAACAAAATTGCTACCCCGCTCCATACATATCGGAGGATAACATATCGGAGGCGAATTATTGTAGCTAGGACGGAGGCAGCATTTTGGTGTGGACAGCGGTCGGTAAGACAGCTGATCATAAAACACTGCTTCATGTTTAAAATGGACCACTGAATGCTGTTACGTACCGCGACGCCATTTTGTAACCGATAGCTCTCCGAAATGCACTTTCCTGTGTTTTACGGCATTTAAATTCAGACTCCAACTGGTGGTAAACTGTGATCTATGTAAACTCATTGGCTGAACGGGGGTGGGGGAGGGTTACAACCCCGGACCCCCTCCTACCCCTCCAGATTCACCCCTGCTTTTCAGCGAAACAACGCATTGCAGGGGGGGGGGGGGAGTCCGGACCCCCTGTACGCCTGTACACTAGCTGCCAGCAACCTCAGAACAAGCCCGTTTCTCTCGTGACGAGTCGCACATGAGCGTCTGGGCGTCTAACACAATCATCCAGCGCACTGATAATGTCCGTCCGTGATATTTGTCGGCCAATGTTACAAATTATACATTTGAACAAAAGTATCAAATTGCATGTACATCAGAATGTGATATGCACATTCTGTGTGAGAATGTTTTATGCTATTGATGTTTTTTTTTCTTTCTTTTTGATTAAATTGTATTCGGAAACGTTTGGCTAGTGTGTTTCTCCTGTGAGTATATGTTTATAACATTACATTTTATAATTGAGAGAAACCAAGAAAGTAAAGTAAAAAGAAGGTAAAACAAAGAAATTTAAAGGACCTCAGAAACCACGTGTGTATATGTAGACCTAGTCTACACACTGTTTAGGCCGAACGCTTGGTCGACAAATGCAACGAATATCCGTACGTTTTGGAACGCGCGGTAGTCAGATAAAATGGCCGAAAGGGAAAGAGTTTTTGAGGTAAGCGTTGTATTTATATTTATGATATACAAACGAATTCAGCCTCATGATTGGTCTTACGGAATGCCCCCAAGTATCCACCGTCTGAAAATACTGCTTTTGAAGCTGTGTAAGTGGAATTGATGGAGAAATGCAAAACAAAGTTTGGGTTGTCAACAACAAAACACAATTACAATTTGAGACACCTGCCGACACAACAACACATTGCATATTATTCGTTCAATTGATACTGCATCGGCAGCATATATGCGTTGCATGTCAATCGGCATTGCCCATCGTTGCAGTAAAAAAATGTCAATATTCTGCATGCAATATGTGTTGTTGTGTCGGCAGGTGTCTCAAATTGTATTTCTCTACATGTATTCAATGATTTCCAATGCCAGGGTCACATATGTGTACGATAAATGGGCATACAGGGCCATTTTGTGCTACTTTGAAACAAAATTCCACGTTTTGTTGTTGACAACCCAAACTTTGTTTTGCATTTCTCCATCAATTCCACTTATACATCTTCAAAAGCAGTATTTGCAGACGGGGGCATTCCGTAAGACCAATCATGAGGCTGAATTCGTTTATATATCATAAATGTAAATACAACGCTTACCTCAAAAACTGCTTCCTTTTCGGCCATTTTATCTGACCACCGCGCGTTCCAAAACGTACGGATATTCGTTGCTTCTGTCTACCAAGCGTTCGGCCTAACCAATGTGGTCTATTTATCCGGTCTCAACAAACTGTAGGAACTGTATGTATGTACAGTGAAACCTCTCTAAACCCTGTGGACCTCCCAGGGTGTCCGGCTTATATATATATAGGTTTCACTCTAAATCGGGCATTTGATCATTGTGAACCATAGCTGTGTGCTATGCGATCACGAACAGACAATATCACCCGAGATAAATGATCAATCAAGAAACTTATAAAAAATAAGATCACATGTGTTTTCTTGGTGGGGGTTTAGACAGGTTACACTGGTATCTTCACCCTCTTTAAAACGACTTAGGACGAATTATATTAGGAGCGAAATGAGGTGGCAATATGTTGTCGCCCCTGAATACTCTCTTACAGGTAACCAATTTGCGGGAAAACCAACGACGCGCGTGACTGATTCGGTCCCGTTCTACTCCAATGACGATCAACCTGTCGGACTGGTTTTTAGATTCTAAATATAGAACGGTATTGTCAATACACAACTTGGCTAAAAATAGCCACAGTCGCACACCTGAATTGCAATCTACACCCTGTGTTGGTCTGCGATTCCGAGTTCGGATTGACTGATCCGCGGATACACAGACGCTTAGACGGACAGACAAGGGAAGCAAGGGTAATTGCCAACTACAAGGGATTTCGCTGTAATGAGGATATAGGTATTTTCCAGGTAACTTTTAGAAACCGGTATTTGCAATGTAGTTGGGTGTATAATTATGTGTACATGTTTTGCCATTTGCATTTGAAAGGTGGGGTAGGTTGGCAGTAGTAGCATAGGCTTAGCATTTGTAATCACAGTACTGTATTTTTCTTCATCACAAATGTGTATGCACACCTGTACGATGTACACTGGAAGCCAAAACTGTCACGAAAAATATTCCATAAATTAAAATTCTAAATTATAAGCAAGAAGTGCAAATGTGATAGCTATTTGGTTGGTGGGGGATGTTTGTGGGCACAGAGAAATGAGAATGAAATCGGTAGTTTTTTTTTACTAATGTGAATTTTACCATGTTATTTTATCCGCGCAGTCTGATCAGGGTCTACACTGTTTCTGATGCATCTGTGTAGGTTGGCTTAGATAGTCTCAGCTATACGGATACTGTCTTTTATATTATCTGTATCTTTATACTGAGACCCGGCCATTATAAAATATGGTCACAATAACAGCCATTCTGTCTTGGCATTTAGTGACGAGCGAGCGGTTTAATACTTCGCAGTTCTGTTAAAAAAACTTGCACAGACCAATAATAAACCTGTAAATATACCTACTTTGACCTAGTTGTGACTTCATGATTATCTTGATATACAGTCATGATTGCTTACTCTTGTAAAGTGGCATTTTCCTGTGGAATTTTGATAAAAACAGTGATAAAGTATCAAATTTACATATTTTCAAATTAAATATTAACTTGTGGGTTATTTCAATAGGCATGTAAATAGTAATTGTGAAATATTTTAAGCTTTTAATGTTTAAGAAATAATAAAAAATAATTTTTATTGATAAAATTCATAAATGTGAGAAAAAAACACCATGTTTTTTTGGTAATTTTTTTTTTAAATCAACAATATAATGCTGGTGTATGTTTGTAAATGTAAAATAGGGTTCAATCCAAAAGTTTATACAGTTAGATGCTGTGTATGTTCAATTTTATTGAAAAATATAAAATTCCAATAAACAGTTAACAGCCATCATGACCCAACTTGATTGGGTCGGTGATGTTCTCTCGACTAACTTTGACCTGGATTATAATGGGCTGTTATTGTGACCATATTTTATAATGGATCTGGGTCTAGACTCTTCCTAAACTCAAATGTGGCTATGACTGGAGAAATGGGGCTTACAGGTTCTGTGAACAGCGTAGATCCAGATCAGCCTGCGCATCCTCGCAGTCTGATCAGGATCTGCACTGTTCGCCCTTGTATCGATGAAATATTCGCCATGTTTCTTTTGACCAGTGTTGGCTCAAATAGCATACTCCTGTAGCATGATAACGATCTTCATGTGCATTGCTTGTTAGAAACTAGCTACAATATTCGCCTCCGATATGTTATCTCGCGATAAGTATGGAGCTGGGTAGTAATTTTGTTTATAGTTAGAAACATGAAGGGCATTTCATTTATGAAATGACAAACAGTGCAGATCCTGATCAGATTGATCTGGATCTACACTGGTTGCAAAACCCATGAGCCCCCATTTAGCCAGTCATGTCCAGATATAATGAATTCTTCATTTGTGGCCAGGGTAGCTCATGATCAATAGCACACACTGATCTATATTGCTTGGTAGAAGCATGAAGGGTGTTTCATGTATGAAATGACTAACAGTGCAGAGTCTGATTTGGATTAGTCGTGACTTCATGACTGTCTTGATATA
Organism: Conchocele bisecta; assembly: GCA_029237695.1. Taxonomy (NCBI): domain Eukaryota; kingdom Metazoa; phylum Mollusca; class Bivalvia; order Lucinida; family Thyasiridae; genus Conchocele; species Conchocele bisecta. The sequence goes on from CM055277.1 coordinate 66,785,289, forward strand.
TACAGTCATGACGGCTTACTCTTGTAAAGTGGCATTTCCCTGTGGAATTTTCAAAAATAGTGATAAAGCATCAAATTTACATATTTTTAAATTAAATAATGTGTGGGTTATTTCAATATGCATGTAAATAGTAGTTGTGAAATATTTTAAGATTTTATTGTTTGGAGAAATAAAAATAATTCATTTTTATTGACAAAATTCATGGATATCTGAGAAAAAAAGAATTTGCAACAAATTGTATTTAACTCTTTGCATGCTGGGAAATTTGTGGGCTATAAATAGTTCAAAAATAGCAGATGACAATTAATTATATTTTCTTTTATTTCTCCTTATAAATGTCATCAATATGTCTTGGAATTTCATTAGAATTGTGTCGAGACATATTTACAGAGAGAAATAAAACATATACTCCTAATTCGTTTGGCGGATAATTTCGCCGCTAGCATGCAAAGAGTTAAATCAACAATATAATGCTGGTGTATGTTTGTACATGTAAACTAGGGTTCAAAATTAAGTATGGTAATTTATCCCGTCAACACAGTGAGTATATGCCGTGAAACACGGTGCCGTGAAACATTTTTGATATCCAGTCAATACAATTTTTGCATTTTACAGCCATTTGTAGGTGTTGACGGGATAAATAGAATAGTAGGTTAGTGCCGTGAATGGGAAAAATATCTGGCGCGGCTCGGAAACGGGATGTGCTCGGCAGAGCCTCGCCCATCCCGTTTCCTAAGCCTTGCCAGATATGTTTTCCCATTCACGGCACTAACCTACTATTCTCTATCTATTTTCCTTATTTCTGAACCAAAGTATATGTTGTGACCACTCATTTGAACCGTCTCGGCGAGACGGTTCAAATGAGTGGTCACAACATATACTTCTGATGAGAAATAAAGAAATTCTTGAGCCTTGCCGGATATTTTTTCCAATTCACGGCACTAACCTACTATTCTCTATTTATGTATGTTGACTGTATAAAAGGGGTCCGAAAGTTAGTAACGGTGAATGTGTAGATAATTGACAATTTCTGTCATGTGTAATATGATTAAGCATTAGTAGTTTTGCACAAACTTTTTAAATTACCCAAAACCAACGAAATCCACTCAAATCCACCAAGATACCCGCATGTCACCAAAATAATGACCATCTGTTCAAACACATGTGACTACAGCTACCAGTAGCCGATTTCATCAAAATTGCAAAGTATACTTATCTAGCAAAGTATACTTTGAGGGAGTAATCATTTATTTTTCCCGAAATTCATTATATTCATATAGAACTAACGACTGCATATATTTGATGATTAAAAGTATGCAGAATTATTGTACTGAATTTATTACATTATCACAGGTGGGTGGTGGTCGGGCGAATGTGACGGCGTAAATTAACGGTAGGGGTTCCTCCTTATATGTAGGAATCACGATTTGCCTGGTTTGGCCCTCAGGTACGTTTTTATCTTTGGCTCTTTTGTTACCTGGGAGTTGAATTGGGTTATTGCCAATTATAAAAGTAGTAAGATTATTACTGATCCTACTGTTTTCGGGAGGGGGCCAAGTGATTCTGGTGTGGCGAGGACCTGGCATCAGATCAGGATTATTCTGATTTCAGGGCAGAATATATAGTTTTGTTATTGTAAATATTCAGTTCTGATTTGGGTATTTCCCCCCTTTTGTACATGTACTTGAACATGTACATGTTCTTGTACTTGTACAGGTAATATATGGGATTTAGTACTAAACCCATTGACCCGGCCTTAAATGACCTTAGTTGTTGATAGGCCGTTAAACCCCAACAAACAAACAAACAAACAAACAAAACATTATCACAGCCAAAATGGCTGTGATAATGTAATAAATTTAGTATAATAAAAAATTATAAATTTGTCCTTAAATTGAAAATTTCTCCCTCAAAGTATACTTTGCTAGATAAGTATACTTTGCAATGTTGGTGAAATAGGCTACTGTAGCACCACCAATTTCTGCAGCCACAGCCACATGTATGTTTCAGAGATCGACAGTAAACATGGCTTACATGCCCTTGCTGTTGGCGGCTATGCTGGGTATCGCACTCGGACAGTCGTTAAAGACACAATCATGCGCCCGGGAGGCAGGGCATGAGGCGATAATCCAGCCGGACGCCCAGGCGTTTATAGCAGGCTTTTTCGGGATGCACGGTCAACTAGAGGGAACAGGATCTGGGTGTGGAGGACTCGCAACTGGTGGTAATTAAAATCAGTTCTCACTATTGTCAACGGTGCTGCACTCTACGGCAGCATGAAGTGTTTCATGTCGAAATTGGCGCCAGATAAATGTCACATTAACAATGTTTTCTTGTAAACAATTATTGAATTTACATTTATTGAGCATAGGCTGCATGCAGCCTATGCTCAATAAATGTAAATCCATCAATTGGAATTTCCAGACGATCCTAAATTTGCACTTACAAACATTTTAGTCGTACAAAGTTTAGTGAAACGGGCCCCTGATGGTTGTGGAAACACTTAGCAATTATTTTTACTTCAAAAAGTTTCTTCATCAATGTGTAACTGTAATATTACTTGATGGATTGCTTCAATACTTCTGTACTTGATACATGTGAACATTTGGAACATTCTCATGCCACCATGAACATGACCTTGGCTTTTTTGACCTTCACATTGTGGAAACACTTAACCTAGCCATTTCTTATGGCGAAAGTTTCTTTTAACTAGAATTTTCGTGTTTTTTTAAAGCATGCACTTCTATGATGGTTTCTGTGATGCTTACATGCCCATGATCATGTTACATCAAATGCCTTGGCAGGCGCCACACCGCTTCAGTGGTGGAATATTCTTATTGTTACTAGATGAAAAACATGTTTAGGCGATAGCTCTTAAGTAGACCTACCGGTAAGTGGCATCTCATCAGGAAACTGGTGCATTTTTAAACATGAAAACTTTATGCCGGTGCAGAGTGCAGCACTATTGATATTGCAAGTTTGCAACAACTGAAATTGTAAATGGAAAGAACTGTGTGAGAATTTGGTTTTGAAAAGCTTATCTGACATGGATGTCTATTACTCTTCATCTATTAGGATACAGAAAATATGAAAATGAGATGAAGTAATAAAAGGCATCTGTATTAGCTGAATTCTCCTAATTGTTAAAAATATGAAAAAAATATACAGAATTTATTCCCATTTTGTCACAAGAAGATATCCTCTATTCAGTTAAATTTTCATTTCTGCGACTACGCTGCAAAGAAGAAATCTTTGTCTTCGAATGCTATCATAATTATGCCACCGGTCTCGAAGAGCCTGGTGGCATATTGTTTTTGGACCGTCCGTCTGTCCGTCCGTCCGTCCGTCACACTTTTCGGTTAACCACTTTGTCACAGTTTCTCAAATATGCTGCAGGTGGCATCCGCGTTTGACAGACGCATTTCTTGTTGCATGCTGATTTCGCATTAATAACGCTATGCTATTTGAGATTGTTGCAACTTTCGTAAAAATATACATGCCTTAATTTGTGCTTTTATTTGCTGTCAACTTGTACGGTAATTGCATTGCAGGCAAGCATATACAGAGCTCCAGATAAGCTGCATATTTGCTCAAATACCCAATTAAAATTGCCAAAAACCCAATTAAATCAGAAGTAACGAGTATCAAAAAGCAATACAAAATGTATGGTACCTTTATCATGCTGCAGAAAACAATAAACAGCTAGACCACAAATATAGCATATTTTTCTTATTTTCCATGAAAATACATCTTGGTATTTCATTAGAATTGTCTCCAAGGAGACAATTCTAATGAAATGCCAAGACGTGTTTCCATTTCGAAGCAAAACTATTCAACAATTGCTGTCTGTTGATGTGTAAACACTACTGTGATTTGATTTTACCCAATTCAAATTTTGAAATAACCAATTGCTTCAGAAATGATGGAGTGACAATACTCAATTACTGATTCCTTATCTGGAGCCCTGGTACATATCATATACAGCTGCTTATGTCATCATGGTCATGTTAAAGAAAATCAGTGTTGGATGACCAAATTTTTTATGATTTCATAAAATTGCCTTGAGATAATTTCAGCTTTAAAACTCAGTGAACATGTTGGTATAATATAGTTTTGCTGAGATAAACATACTTTTTGTATGAACTTCACATATTTGTAGGGAATCAAAAAATGTTTGCTTTAGTGATATTATCACATTGCTGTTTGGACAAAGAAATGATAATGATTTACCACCTTTTATTGGCATATTTTGGCCACTATTTTGTTTGAAATCTCTGCCTTATTTTGTTCCTGTGAACCGCAGGTTGAAAATATCATGAGTTGAAAACAACTCGTAGTTTGTTAGAATGTCATTTACATTGTATTTCTCTTCATAAATGTATGTTTATGTCTGCTTATAATACTCAACATGAGAAATGTTCTACATTCATATTTTGTCAACAAGGATTTTTGAAATCTCAATAATTTTATTGACGTTGCGGTAATGAGCAGAAATCGCATATCATATTTGGACCTTAATTCTGCAGAATAATTCTCAGAAATTTGTTAAAAGTTAGAAAAAATTAACAACCGATGAAATTGATTGTCATTTGCATTCCTCATATGTTGTATGATGTACATGTAATGCACATATATATACATGATGATTTGCACCGATTGTTTTACAGAACGGAATGAAGATGGTAAACATTTTTATTTAGATGTTTCCAGTTTCTCCACTCAGTTTCTCCTCTCAGTTTCTCCACTACCATTACATTCAATCACAGGCTACCCACACATGTACATGTACTGTGAAACAAAAACTACCATACTTTTTCTAATACATGCCCCTGTGGCTACGAAATTGATTGGCACTGTTATTGTCAAATAGCCCTCCCTGTTGATGCTGAAAATACTCATTTTTTGTGACGGAAAATTTTAAATATTTTTTTTATGCACAGAAGTATATGTTGTGACCACTCATTTGAACCGTCTCGCCGAGACGGTTCAAATAAGTGGTAACAACATATATACTTTCATTGAGAAATGAAGTAAATGGGAAAACAATATTTTTTCTGCACAGAAGTATATGTTGTGACCACTCATTTGAACCGTCTCGCTGAGACGGTTCAAATGAGTGGTAACAACATATACTTTCTTTGAGAAATGAAGTAAATAGAAAAAAACTGTTTGTAAATATTGATCCCTGTGAATACACCCTGATCAAACTGCACAGGTAGGTGCACTGGAACCTGACCTGGAGCGTGTCCATGTGCATCAAATCTATTTTGAAATCTCAAATCTCATTATTTGTCACATGACCAGTAGCCGATTTCACCAAAATTGCTAAGTTAATGCTTTGATTTAACGACGGCACTGGCTCGATGACCTTGCATGTTGGGACCGACTTTTTAAGTCCCCATCCGATAGGACTAGGCTATCACGAAGGTGTCTTGCCCAAGGACACGCCGAATTGGCCAGTGTCTGGATTGGAACTCGGGACCTTTCGATCCGTAGTCCGATGCTCTACCACTGAGCTATTGCGGCTGAGCATCCTTATCTAGCTATTTATACTTTGAGGGAGTAATCATTTATTTTTCTCGAAATGCATTATTTCATATAGAACCGACAACTGCATATATTTGATGTTTAACCCTTTCAACACCACAGACCTCTATAGAGACAATGTTTGCAAACAGTGCAGATCCAGATGAGCCGGCTCGTAAGGATCAGGATCTCCACTGTTTGTTAATAGTTATCAAATTTGAAAAAAAATACCCTTTCTGAAGAATGGAATAGCCTGAAAATTTGAATGGACCAATGAAATAGCATGAAACAGTGGCATGGAACAGCCCATTAAGTTACTTGGTGTTGAAAGGGTTAAACGTATGCAGAATTATTATACTGAATTTATGGCTGTGATAATGTAATAAATTCAGTATAATAATGGTCAGAAAGTATTATATTTAATTAAAAATGAATACATTTCTTCCTCAAAGTGTACTTAGCGAGATAAGTATACTTAGCAATTTTGGTGAAATCGGCTATAGTTCTCCACTCAGTCAAGAAATACAAACAATAGAAAATCATGTCTAGAAATTTTGATCACGTGTGTGGGTATTCTGAATGTAATTGGTTCACTAGACGTTTGATACCAGTCACTACATCATATCATAGAATTTTTATTTTTATGCCCCACCACGACAGTGGAGGGGGTATTTAGTGTTACCGTTGTCCCGTCCGTCCTTCTATCCGTCCGTCACCAACCTTGTAACTCTTAAAACTCTTAAAACTTAAACTGTACAAGCTACAGACCTGAAACTTGGTATGTAGCTTCCTTATGATGAGTAGATGCGCACATTTTATTTCAATATTTTATTTGACCCCCGCCAGGTCATAGATTATCTCCTGCTTATTTTCACCATTTTGTCTTGTAACTTGTAAAACTTCTAAATAGTTGGAGGCTTGATGCTTGGTTATGTACCTCCTTTATGGTGTGTAGATGCACAATATTTGTTTCCCCGACTGCAAGCTTGGCTTTAGATGTGCAGGGATTCCGCTGGAGAAAATAAAAAAATTGCCACTTCAAAAAAAATAAACAATTTTTTTTTCGAAAATTGTAATTTTTTTTCGCCAATTGTTTATTTTTATCGCCAATTGCGAAAGTGGCGATCGCCAGCGGAATCCCTGGATGTGTAGACAGGTAGGGTTATTGTTTTGTTATTTTTAAATTGATGACATCTGTAGCATATTTCACCAACATTGCAAAGTATACTTTTCTAGCAAAGTATACTTTGAGGGAGTAATCATTTATTTTTCCCGAAATGCATTATGTCATATAGCTCAAACTAACGACTGCATATATTTGATGATTAAAAGTATGCAGCATTATTATACTGAATTTATTACATTATCACAGCCAAAATGGCTGTGATAATGTAATAAATTCAGTATAATAAAAAATAATAAATTTATCCTAAAATTGAAAATGTCTCCCTCAAAGTATGCTTGTGAAATAGGCTACAGAAAAAAAAGATTATTTGGACAAAGAGCTATGTTACAACATACAAAGCATATATTTTACAAATACATGCATTATTTCCATTATATACAATTGTCGTGTGACTGTATATGCATTTACAGGACTGGTTATATATACCTTATGTATTTTGAAATGATTAGTTAATAAAGAGAAACAAAAATCTGCCAAACCCAATTTATAATTGTTCTAGCAAAGTTTGTGTGTGTAACAGAGAGGGGGAAACAAATAATATTTTATTGGTTGTCTAGAATTTTTATTTCACGATTTGATTGCATACTATACAGTGTATTCTTAAACTTTTGAGATCGGTTTTGTCAGCAGGGGTCATCCATTGACCCTGTATCTATTATTAACCCTTTCACTCCTAAGTAACTGGAATGGGTTTTTATATGTTAATTTCCGGACCAATCCAATTGTCATCAGAATCTGCACTTTTTGCAAGTAATTTTATTATTTTTGAGAACAAAAACACCCCGTTTTTCATAAACGAACTAGTCTGAAAATCATTTTGTGACGATTGGGTTTGTTGGAAAATTAACGTATCAAAATCCATTCCAGTAGTCTATTTCACCAACATTGCAAAGTATACTTTTCTTGCAAAGTATACTTTGAGGGAGAAATTTTAAATATTTTATTAATTTTTAGCCAGGTTTTTTGAAAAAAAATCCAGGCTATTGGATTGGCGAAAGCCGGGCGGGCGGGCGGCGGCGGCGGCTGCGGGCGGGCGGGTGGGCGGGCGGCGTCCACAATCAATGTTAACTTTTCGTGTTTGAGTCCATTTCTTTGTTACTGTACCACCTAGGACCACCAAACTTTCACAGCTTCATAATCAAGGGGTGCCCACCACATATCACTATCCAACATGTTACTTTTTTTTTAACTTGACCCATTTTTTCCGCGTAGTCGACTTAGCCATTTTCAATGTTAAGTTTTCGCGTTTACAATGTTAAGTTTTCGTGTTTAAGTCTATTTCTTTGGTACTGTACCACCTAGGACCACCAAACTTTCACAGCTTCATAATCAAGGGGTACCCACCACATATCACTATCCAACATGTACTTTTTTTTTTAACTTCACCCATTTTTTCCGCGCAGTCGACTTAGCCATTTTCAATGTTAAGTTTTCGCGTTTACAATGTTAAGTTTTCGTGTTTAAGTCCATTTCTTTGGTACTGTACCACCTAGGACCACCAAACTTTCACAGCTTCATAACCAAGGGGTGCCTACTACATACAACTATCCAACATGTGACCATTTTTTACCTTCACCTATTATTTCTACGTAATTGACTTAGCCATTTTCAACGTTAACTTTTTAACGTACGTCTGGTTAGAGTTTTTTGGTTAAAACTTTTTCGTTTATACTATATCTCTGCAACTGCTTCGCCCATTACCTTGAAACTTCACATGGGTGTTTATCATCATCCATATTTTCATTCTAACCCCCAACCGTGCGGCCCCTGTGCCCAATGTCAAGGTCAAATAACTTTGAATTTTTTTGTTAAAGTTTTTTCGTGTACTATATCTCTGCAACTGCTTCACCCATTACCTTGATACTTCACATGGGTGTTTATCATCATTGTCGCACCTGCTTGCGGAAAGCGCGATCCTGTGCCCAATGTCAAGGTCAAATTACTTTGGAATTTTTTTGTTAAAGTTTTTTCGTGTACTATATCTCTGCAACTGCTTCATCCATACCTTGATACTTCACATGGGTGTTTATCATCATTGTCACACCTGCTTGCGGAAAGCGCGATCCTGTGCCCAATGTCAAGGTCAAATTACTTTGAATTTTTTTGTTAAAGTTTTTTCGTGTACTATATCTCTGCAACTGCTTCACCCAATACCTTGATACTTCACATGGGTGTTTATCATCATTGTCGCACCTGCTTGCGGAAAGCGCGATCCTGTGCCCAATGTCAAGGTCAAATTACTTTGAATTTTTTTGTTAAATTTTGTTTGTGTACTATATTACTGCAACTGCTTCACCCAATACCTTGATACTTCACATGGGTGTTTATCATCATTGTCGCACCTGCTTGTGGAAAGCGCGATCCTGTGCCCTATGTCAAGTTCAAATTACTTTGAATTTTTTTGTTAAAGTTTTTTCGTGTGCTATATCTCTGCAACTGCTTCACCCAATACCTTGATACTTCACATGGGTGTTTATCATCATTGTCACACCTGCTTGCGGAAAGCGCGATATCGTCGGCATTTTAGCATACGTCCGTCCGTTCGTCCGTGTGTCCGGTTAAAGTTTTTTGGTTAAAGTTTTTCCATCTACTATATCTATTTTTTTAGTGTCCATGCCTCGCCCCAAGGCGCGACATGCAGGCCACGGCCATCTAGTCTACAAAAAGTGGGTATAATTATGTTATCCAAGTGTCTATGCTTGGAAAAAACCTGGCCTTCGTGGCTTTGCCTCGTTTCTTGTTATTATACTGAATTTATTACATTATCACAGCCATTTATTACATTATCACAGCCAATTTTCTTGAATTTTCAAGATCTTTTCTTGAATTTTCAGATACTTTCTTGAATTTTCAAGATCTTTTCTTGAAAATTCAAGAAAATATCTTGAAAATTCAAGAAAATAACTTGAAAAATCAAGATTTCAAGCTGTTTTCTTGAATTTTCAAGTTCTTTTCTGAATTTTCAAGATCTTTTCTAGAAAGAATTTTCAAAATCTTTTCTTGAAAATTCAAGAAAAGATCTTGAAAATTCAAGAAAAGAACTTGAAATTTCAAGAAAACATCTTGAATAAATGGAAATTAAAAAAATGTGAAGTGGCTTTAATGGGCTTCCTTAATTTTCATTTTGCACTAATAGCTGAACATCCCCACCTGCACCATTTGTTGACTACATTACGACATGCTTTTAGTCAGAAATAATATACACATGCACTTGTACTTAATTTTGTTTCAAAACCATAAAAATCAGAGAAATAAAATAATTTAGTCACTGAAAATACCATTTAGTATAGCCACTCACAGTTGGCCTTTAGTGACATTTCGTTCGTTTTCATGGTTATTTATATTTCTCTGATTTTTGCTGGTCATAAGTAGGAGTATTTTGAGGTCATAATTAAGGGAACTTTGACCATCACTGCTGTGTGTTTTTCACCTGGTGGTATTTACTGGTTTGTTGTTGTTGTTGTTGCTGTGAATGCTGGGAATTGTCACATGCTTTACTACTAAAGTTGAGTGATTGTAAAAGGGGAACATTTTTCATTGGCAATCCGTTCAAGCCCAGAGAGTTACCATTATATCTGTGTATCCGGACTATATTGCAAATAAGTATACTGAAGTTAATGTTCACATAAGGCGTAAAAAAATAATTGTTTCCACTAACCCTATTTTTTCCCGCCGACCCTACACTTTTTTTCGTCATATCGGTAATTTATTTTTATAAAAACAGTATATTTTCACTAACCCATAGTGGGTTAACATATCCGGTACAAAAAGTGTCGTGAATGGAAAACAAATTCGAGAAAAAAAAAAGTTTCTCATACCTACCTACCCTATTTTTTACCTACCTACCCTATTTTTTTTCCAGGTGTTAGCGGAAACAAACAATTTTATTTTGTTTGGCCTAATGGATCTTTAATGAATTAAATTCGAGGGAGTGATAGCGACTGCAGCATTTAGTTCCTTACAAATCCAAAATGTGAACAATAACATGCTAGTAATTAGACACGTTTATAATGCAGTCTCCCATCCGAGTATTGATTTTACATTTCCAGTCAAACAGGCAGTCATTAAATCTGGTAATATGTAACTTATCTGAGTTCAATCTTGCAATATGTGAAATAAGTAGGGCAGAATCGGGGGCATCGGAACAGGTCCGGCAGTTCCGGACACTGCCGGATCAATAATTTTGACATATTTGTAATTCATACATGAAATAAAAAACAGAACGTATTTTTTTTTCTGTAATTTTTCTCATTTCTCATCAAAACTGTATGTTGTTACCACTCAGTTGAACCGTCTCGGCGAGACGGTTCAACTGAATGGTAACAACATACACTGTGGGTGGGTAGCGGGGGCACCCAGTAGATTCGCCGGACCCATCTGATGATGCTTCCAGCGCCCCTGACAATACTGGCCAGCGCTTGGATTTGAAAGTCGGGCGAATTATAATGTATAATATTGCTGCGGCTCTAGAATTATCTTCCTTAGTGCATCGCTGTTTTCCCCCCTTTATTAACCAATACATAATATTCTAATGCACATGCGCAGGTAAAATAAATTAACCCTGAGACTGCTATTCACAACAATTGTCGTCTGCTGTTGCTTTTATATCTTGCCTTATTTCTCAATAAAAACATGTTTTGACAGCACTTCAGAATCATTTCCAATGGAAATGATTCTGAAGTGCTGTCAAAGCATGTTGAAAATTATTCTAAAGTGTTGTCAAAGCATGTTTTTGATGATAAAAATGGAAAATAGAAAATAAACAGCAGACGTTAAAAAGATAGCGGTCTAAGGGTTAAGTTTGATTATCTCCAATGTACATGTATATGTTGTTTCCACTCATTGAAACTGTCTCAATGATGAGAGTGAAATGAGTGATCACATGATATAATTCAGACTTTTTTATTTGTCGTACTAGACTTAATTTGTTGTCCACCCATAACCACAGGTTGAAGTAACGGACCGAGGTCTAAAAATACATTATATATGTCTGAAAGCATCAATAAATGAAGAAGAAAAATAAGCTAAACATTGTTTGTTTACTTCCTCCATATACTCCATAATTGCAATTATTGATGCTTTTAGGCATATTTAATGTATTTATAGACCTCTGTCCGTTACTTCAACCTGTGCCCATAACAGGGTGAAATAAATATTATCTGCAGTTATTGTGCCCCAACTAATTTATCTCATGGTTGTGGAGAGGCATAATGTTTTTCTGCATATCCGTCCATCCATGTGTCCGTCTGTCCGTGCATCCATCAAACAACCCTAGTGCAGAGTGTCATTAGTTATATACATTATTTGCCCCACATATGAGAGAACCATTGAAAATGTGCAATATACCATGAAAACTATTATTAACGATAGTTTCCGTAAATGACATGAAAAGTTGACGAAGTGTACAGAGCAAATGCGAAATAGGATTCCGCATTTGCCATGAAACTTTTTGTCAAATTTGACTTCATTTGTAAATAGTTTTCATAAAAATCACACATCTTGTACATGTGGAGTTAGCTCCCCTTGACGGCATGCTCATTTCGGCCCTTATCCGCAGCTTTAAAGTCGTTCACTACTTGAAATATTGCCTTGGCAGGCCACTTTTTCTTGTTTATTCTAACCATCGCTTGTTTTCCAGAAATGCAGTCGTATGAAGCTATCAGATGGGCGCTGGACAGACTGAATAAGAAGGGGGAGGTCCTCAACGGAGAACTTCTCGATGATTACTACGTACCTGGAGTCAAAATCGGTAAAATACCGTAATCACACAATACAGTGGAACCTCTCTAAACCGAACACCAATATACTATATGGGATCTCACTTTGAGAGGTTTCTTGGTAACGCATCTCTGATAATACTGCATGTTCGTGATTGCAAAAGATATAAGTATGTCCCAGAATGGTTGTATCCTGATCAACAGTGGAACATCTCTAAACCGGACACCCTAGGGTGTCCGGTTTAGAGAGGTTTCACTGTATATTCGGACAACATTTGTTTTGGGATACCCCTATAAAATAGGGGTTTCCGAAAACAAATTGTATCCAAATACATTGTTATTGTGGTAAGCAAGTACATTGCACAACCATTCTAAACATAAATATGTGAACACTGTTTGCTGTGAGAACCCATATATTAATGTGCACATGTCTTTTCCAGAATAAATCGTGTCCGAATATTTAGGGTTATTATGATAAATGATAGCTCTATATACCGGGTACACATAGTTGCAACCCGGTCTGTCTGTCCGTCTTCGACTACCTCCTGTCTATGTTACTGTAAGTCATATTGGCTTAAAACTGCATTTTCCTATTTGTCATTATCCATATAGTTTCTTTCTATAGCCCACACATATGGCCCTGTCCTCATGCATCCTCAAGGTCAAGGTCAAATGACTGCATGCATCCTACATAAGTCAGCTCCAGATAAGGTGCGTATTTGCGTAAAAACCCAATTAAAATTGCCAAAAACCTAATTGAAATCAGAAGTAGTGAGTATCAAAAAGCAATGAAAAATTTGTGGTATCTTTATCATGCTACAGAAAACAATAAACAGACCACAAATAGAGCATATTTTCTTATTTTTCAATGAAAACACATCTTGGTATTTCATTAGAATTGTCTCCAAGGAGACAATTCTAATGAAATACCAAGATGTGTTTTCATTTAGAAGCAAACTATTCAATAAGTGCGCTGTCTGCTGATGTGTAAACAGTAATGTAATTCTATTTTACACAATTAACATTTTTAAATACCCAATTGTTTCAGAAATGATGGAGTGACTATACTCAATTACTAATTCCTTATCTGGAGCCCTGATAAGTGTTACTGGTTTCTTGTTCCTCAAGTCACGTTTGTTTCAATTCAATCATTATGTTACTATGTTATATTTATTACACTATTGCGACTTATTTGCACGGGTTTCGCTGTGAGAAAACCTGTAATCAACTCCTTACAAATAATACACAGTGAAAAGTACACCCGTAATTGCGCGCGTGTTTTCTTGGAAACCACAAGCTACCATGCTAACATGTTTAATTTTTATTGCAGTAAAAATATAGTTAATTGTAAACCTGAAGAGGATCTCGACTAATCCAAAATGTTAATGTGAGTGAACACATTTCAAACATGTACTCAAATATATCTAGTTCATAGAGACAGCTGCATAATTTGGATTTCAAACAGTTTACACAGGCCCGTAGCCAGGGGGGGTCGGAGCGGTCGGACAACCCCCCGCCCAGCCTCGAGGTCCACTTTGTTAGCCTCGAGGTCCACTTTTTTAGACCCCCCTAGATACCTAAGGGCCCTTGGGCCTTCGAAACAACCCCCCCCCCTTTCAAACAGGTCTGGCTACGGGCCTGTTACATGACATCACATTTGCGTCGAAAAGCGGGAAACTGTGTAACTATTCATGGGTACAGCACAATCCATTGATTGTAATCTCAACAAATGGATTAAATGTGCATATATACAGAACTCCATTAAGGTGCGTAATTTGGAGGTACATTTCTTATTTCTCCATCAAAAATGGCAAGTTGGGAGTGTTCAATGAGACGATTCTAAAGGACTCCTAACTAACTTGCCATTTTTGATGAATAAATAACAAAATTTCACCCCAAGTTGGTCAAATTACGCACCTTAACTGGAGCTCTGTATATATATGCCGTGGAAGTGTAATAAATATGATATTCCATAGTACATGTTTGAATAGCCTGAAATAATACACGAGTGTACGTCGGCTTCCGTGTAAACAACTCGTTCGCTTCGCTCACTCGTTGTTTATGCGGAAGCCGACGTACACTCGTGTATTATTTCATACTATTCAAAATGTACAATGAAATATCCTCTATATAATATTTATTGCAATATGCCAAATATTCTTTTCACATGTCACAGATGTGTTCCCATAACAGGAATGGTGGTCCGTCACGGACTGCTGTCTGCTTGTTGTGACGTATCACAGATATGTTCCCATTCCTGGAATGATGATGCGTGATTACTGTAGTAACAGTGCAACCGCTGTCAGCTTGTTGTGACGTGTCACAGATTTGTTCCTATTCCTGGAATCGTGGGGTGTGACTACTGTAGTAACAGTGCAACCGCTGTCAGCTTGTTGTGACGTATCACAGATATGTTCCCATTCCTGGAATGGTGATGCGTGATTACTGTAGTAACAGTGTAACCGCTGTCGGCTTGTTGTGACGTGTCACAGATTTTTTCCCATCCTGGAATGGTGTTGCATGATTACTGTAGTAATAGTGCCACCGCTGTCAGCTTGTTGTGACGTGTCAGATTTGTTCCCATTCTTGGAATGGTGGGGTGTCACTACTGTAGTAACAGTACAACCGCTGTCAGCTTGGTGTGACGTGTCACAGATTTGTTCCCATTCCTGGAATGGTGGGGCGTGACTACTGTAGTAACAGTGCAACCGCTGTCAGCTTGTTGTGACGTATCACAGATATGTTCCCATTCCTGGAATGGTGATGCGTGATTACTGTAGTAACAGTGCAACCGCTGTCAGCATCTTGTGACATGTCACAGATTTGTTCCCATTCCTGGAATGGTGGGGCCTGACTACTGTAGTAACAGCGCGACTCCTGTCGGCTTCTTGTGACGTGTCATACATTTATTCCCATTTCAGGAATGGTGGGGCGTGACTACGGTAGTAACAGCGCGACTGCTGTCAGCATGTTGTTGTCACAGATTTATTCCCATTCCCGGAATGGTAGGGCGTGACGACTATCGTAACAGCGTGACTGCTGTCAGCATGTTGTGACGTGTCACAGATTTATTCCCATTCCAGGAAAGGTGGTGCACGACTACTGTAGTAACAGTGCGACTGCTGTCCGCATTTTGCGACGTGTCACAGATTTGTTCCCATTCCAGGAATGGTGGGGCGTGAGTACTGTAGTAACAGCGCGACTGCTGTCAGAATGTTGTGACGTGTCACAGATTTGTTCCCTTTCCAGGAATGGTGGTGCGCAACTACTGTAGCAATGGTGTGACAGCTGTCAGCTTGTTGTGACATGTCACAGTTTTGTTGACATTCCAGGAATGGTGGTGCGCGACTACTGTAGCAACAGTGTGACCACTGTCAGCTTGTTGTGACGTGTTACAGATTTGTTCCCATTCCAGGAATGGTTGACCATCAAGGATGGCTGTCAGCTTGTTGTGACATGTCACAGAATTGTTGACATTCCAGAAATGTTGGTCTGTGACTACTGAAGTAACAATGCGACTGATGTCAGATTGCTGTGACATATCACAGATTTGTTGACATTCCAGGAATGGTGGTCTGTGACTACTGTAGTAACAGTGCGACTGCTGTCGGCTTGTTGTGACATGTCACAGATTTTTTCCCATTTCAGGAAATGATGGTCCGTCACAGACTGCTGTCTGCTTGTTGGGACTTGTCACAAATTTGTTCCCATTCCAGGAATGGTGGTGTGTGACTACTGTAGTAACGGTGCGATGGCTTGTTGTGATATAAACAGATCTGTTCCCATTCCAGGAATGGTGGTGTGTGACTACTGTAGTAACAGTGCAATGGCTTGTTGTGATATAAACAAATTTGTTCCCATTCCAGGAATGGTGGTGCGTGACTACTGCAGCAACAGCGCGACCGCTGTCAGCATGGCGCAAGAATTGTTTCCACAGTTTGCATCCTCGCGTACAGAATGCCAGGGTGTGCCAAATGAACTTATGTTAGGTAAGAGGAGTTATTCCATTATATCCATAACTTGGTCTACGGACATTTTACCCAAGATAATCTGTGCTAATACATATGCCTTTTACTGCTTCATCTGTCTTTTATATTTTCTGTATCCTATTAGGATACAGAAAATATAAAAGACAGATGAAGTATTAAATACATCAGTAATATCTAAGATTATATTAGCAAAGTAGTGAACATTCTAAGTTACATATCCTGATAGGATACAGTAGATATAAAAGACAGATGCAGTAGTCGGGTATGATGGTACCAAAAACTTCACTTTATTTGACATGTCCGTTAAATCAATTAATTAATTAATTAAACAACCAATCAACCAATCTGTCCACCATGTATGATGATACCAAAAACCTCAAGGTTTCATTTGTCCATTAAACTCTAATTAATCAATCAAACAACCAATCTTTCCACCATGTATGGTAATACCAGATACCAAAAAAAAGCTTGGTATGTTTCACATGTCCACTCGGGATGGGTGGCCCAGGGGTTAGAACACGTGACTTCCAATCCAGAGGTTGTGGGTTCACACCTTGCCTTTGGCATCAAAAATACTTTCATAGTATTTCCATCCCACTGGTCAGTCGGATGAGACTTTAAGCTGTGGTCCCGTCTCTATATGACCTCTAAATGACCTTAGCTGTTGCTGGGACGTTAAATCCATTCACTTTTTTCACATATCCACTAAACTCTAACAATCAGTCAAACAATCAGTCAGTTAAACAACTAATCAACCAATATGTCCACCATGCAGGATGATACCAAATACTTCACTATGTTTGACGTGTTCACTAAACTCTAATCAACCAACCAACCTATCCACCAACCAACCAACACATCTGTCCACCAACCAACCAACCAACATACCAACCTACCACCCAACCTACCAACCAGCCATCAACCAACCCAGATAAACCAACCTACCGATCAACAACCCACTAACACACCCACCAACCAACCAACAAACCAACCAACAAATCTGTCGACCAGGTATGATTGGTGCGGCCAACAGCGGAGATAGCCAGGACCTGGCAATGTTGTACAATCAATCAATCAATCATACTTCTTTGTGTCCCAGTTGTCGTTAACCCACATTCAATGACTGTGACGTAGTGTGATTTTCAAAACCGCCCTGTGTCACAGCCAGGGAACATCGGATATACTATTGTGGATCAATCAATCATTCAATCAATCAATCAATCAATCAATCAATCAATCAACCAACCAACCAACCAACCAACCAACCAACCAACCAATCTGTCCACCAGGTATGATTGGAGCGGCCAACAGCGGAGACACCAAGGATCTGGCGATGTTCGCCGAGAACCACAACCTACCATTGATATCGTACAAAGCCTCGGCACCCGAGCTGAGTAACACGGAAATGTACCCGAACTTTATGAGAACCACTCCGCCCGATGGTCCCCTCACACAGGTACAACATGTATGATAGAGGTGCAGAAAACACACTTATACGGTACGAGGGACGTTCATAAATTTGATTCACCTGTCGTATAGTCTGTGTAGTACTTTTAGTATCAATTTAAAATTCTGTTTACATGATTAGTGGACATTGTCGTAAGCAACAAATCTGAAAAAAATATGTTTGTCAATAATTACATATTTATCATGTACAGTCAAAGCTGTCTAAGCCAGCCATCATTGGGTGACTTGACTTCTGTAGTCTCCCAATGGTGGCTGGCTTAGACAGGTTTGACTGTAGTATCTTTTGATGTCAAGTTTATCAGATGAGCCTCGGAATTCTTACACGTTTTCTAGCCTCACCTGATAAATTTGACATTGAAAGTCACTTGCCTGGCATTCACTGTTTATTTCTATCATTCCAGACTATTGTGGAATTTGTCGGCGACATTGGATGGAAATATGTTGTTGTTGTATACACTGACAACAGCTACGGTCAAGGGGCGTATAACGAGATCCGACCTCAGCTTGCCAAAGCTAACATCTGTCTGACCGCCGCAATTGCGGCAGACCCTCATGACACCATGACTGCCACTATGAATGATATATTGAAAAAGGTGATCGCGACCGACACTGTTGGAGTTATCTACCTTGGCAATTACGGGGTGTTAAACAGTCTTCTTTTGAACGGTGAGGCGTACGATGGTGCGGGGAAACTACAATGGGTTGTCACGGACAGCGTTTCTACATCTGATACGTTTCCGGGACGGCTGTATCCCCGCGGCATTGTTTCAATTGTTCCCGCGGCCAGGAAGGTCATAGAGTTTGAAGATCACTGGGTGAGAATCGACAGGAACAACCCATCGACTGAGAATCCATGGTACAAAGCCATGTATATGGAGCGCAATAAATGTATCCTACCCAATGAGGCGTCGCAGTACGCGGTTGCGTGTGAAACGACGACGGAAGCCCAGAGAAGAGATGAGTTCGTTCAAGATCAGTTCGTCGAGCCTGCAGTTCACGCAGTCTACACATACGCACGGGCGCTCAAGAAGGCCCATGCCGAACTATGTGTGTCTTCTGGAATGTGCGACGCACTCAGGCAGTTGTCGACGTCAGACTTTTACCAGACCTACGTACGGAATATTGATTTCCTTTACGGGAAAGCGGAGAGAGTTGAAAGCTTAGCTTCGTACAGTTTGGATCCATACCATGCTGCCGCGCGTGTCACATACACCGGGAACGACATCGTGAACCCATCGTTTGAGGTGTACAATTTCAACGACTATCCTATCGGGATCGATTACAAATTCCAGAAGGTAAACTGTGTCTGTGACTGGAGAAATGGGGCTTATGGCATTTATGACCAGTGTACCTACTATCAAATAGCACATAGTTGTGTGCAGAAGCATGGCGAGTGTTTCATGATGTAATAGCGAACAGTGCAGATCCTGATCAGACTGTGCGGATGCACAGGCTGATCTGGATCTACACTGGTCGCAAAACCAGTAATCCCCATTTCTCCAGTCACAGATGTCGTGGCTGTGACTGGAGAAATGGGGCTTATGGGATTTGTGACCAATGTAGCTCCTGATCAAAAGAGCCCACTACTGTAGCCTGATAATGATCTACATTGCTTGTTAGAATTATGAAATGGTGAACAGTGCAGATCCTGATCAGACTGTGCGAATGCACAGGCTGATCTGAATCTGCACTGGTAGCAAAGCCCTCAAGCCGTATTTCTCCCGTAACAGCCATATATTATAAAATGACTAGGTACGCATTTATCACAATCTTAACCATTTCCCCTAAGACCCCATTCCTAAATGACCTTCGTTGTTGCTGGGACGTTAAACCCCTTCACATTCAGTCTTTCACTTTGACCCCTAAATAACTAGAATTGACTCCACCATGTCACTTAGCAGACTATTCCATTTATCAGGAATGGTTTTGTTTCTCTAAAAGTCAGAAAATATCCACAAATGGTGCAGATTCTGTTGAGACGACTCGATGCGAGCCGGCTCATCTGGATCTACATTGTTTGCAAACATTATACGGTCTGTAATGTTGAAAAGATTAACCCTTAGACCGCTATCTAAGTTTTTTTGTCGTCTGCTGTTTATTTTCTATTTTCCATTTTTATCATCAAAAACATGTTTTCACATCGCTTTAGAATAATTTACAACATGCTTTGACAGCACTTCAGAATCGTTTCCATTGGAAATGATTCTGAAGTGCTGTCAAAACATGTTTTTATTGAGAAATAAGACAATATATAAAAGCAACAGCAGACAAAAATTGTTGTGTGTAGCGGTCTAAGGGTTAATAATGTTTACGGTTTTACCCATTATTCAATTACAGTCAAACCTGTGAATAATGGCCAGCCATGGGAAGTAAAAAATATGGCCTTTGTTCACAGGTTGTCTTGATTCGCAGGATCATTATACCCCCCGCAACGAATTGGGGGGGGGGGTATACTGGAGTCAGGTTGTCCTCCGTCCGTCCATCCGTCCGTCCGTCCGTAAACTTAACATCAGAGAAATATTTCCTTCATCTAAAATGCTTAATATTTCACACATGCATTCCTGTAAGGCTCTACTACCATGCTGTGCCAAATCCACGACCGTCCAACCCCCGCTGATCCCAAGGTCAAGGTCAAATACTTAGTCTCTTTACAAAACTTAACATCAGAGAAATAAGTTATAACTGTTATTTCCTTCATTGAAAATTCTTAATATTTCACTTGTGCATTCCTCTAAGGTTGTACTATGATGCTGTGACAAACCTACGACCGTCCAACCCCCCGCTGATCCCAAGGTCAAGGTGACATACTTAGTCTCTTTACAAAACTTAACATCAGAGAAATATGTTATAACTTCTATTTCTTTCATCGAACATTCTTAATATTTCATGCATGCATTCCTCTAAGGCTCTACTATCATGCTGTGACAAATCCCCGCTGATCTTGAGGTCAAGGTCACATACTTGGTCTCTTTACAAAACTTAACATCAGAGAAATTGGTTATAACTTCTATTTCCTTGCTTGGATCTGCTTCACATTTCACACACGCATTGCTCCAATGGATCTCTACCACCCTGCGACAAATTCATGTTCATGCCGCACCCGCTAAGCCCAGAGTCGAGATCACAAGCCCACAGACTTGGATTTTTTTTTTACATATTTAGGGGTACCTGGGCCCACGCGCGGGGTATTCCGTAAGCCTCGCTTCTAGTTTATATAGTAATTGTGCCATTGGGACAACAAAACTGTGGCCTTTACAGCCAGGACCTCTGGCTATTGCCATTCGGAGGTTGCTATTCGGAGGTGGTCTTTAGCACAGGTTCGACTGTATAATTGCGGGATGGGTTGTGGCCGAGGCCTAGCACTGTTGGCTTTTGGAAAACCATATATGATGTGGCTTTGACGGGAGAGATGGTACTTATGGCATTTGTGACCATTGGGGCTTTTGCTCCTGATCAAATAGCATACTCATGTAGCCTGATAACGATCTATATTGCTTGTTAGACTGCTGTTTCATTAATGGAATGACAAACAGTGCAGATCCTGATCAGTCTGATGTGGATATACACTGGTTCCAAAACCAATAAGTCCCATTTCCCCAGTCACAGCCCATATTTATACAGGCTTCCCAGAGCAATGAACTCTTTGCATGCTGGGAAATTTGTGGGCTATAAATAGTTCAAAAATAGCAAATGACAATTCATTATATTTTCTTTTATTTCTCCTTATAAATGTCATATGTCTTTTACAAATGTATTATTGATTTTCTTCCTTATTAATTATAATAATATAAATAGGGAACAAATGATACAAAAATAAAACACCTTTAACAGTTCACTTATTTGAGCTGCAAAAAGCAAACATTGTTTGATATTTGCCGCTCAACTCAGTAAATTTCAACTTTATTACAGTATTTTTACTACTCAATTCAAGGCGTATTTCACATTGGTTTGAGTATTTTGTACCCCCACTTTTGATAATCCGTGCGTATTCTGCTGAAATAAGTGCGTACATTACGCCAATATGCACCTTATCTGGAGCACTGGTACTAATTCAGCTCTGCATTATTCCAGGTTGGGTCGTACATCAACAATCTACTTGAGATTATCACGGTCCGCCTCCGATTCTATGATGAACCTCGGACAGCCATACTGCCAGATCCCCCGGTCTCTGTGTGCCCCACAGACCCATGCATGCCCTGTCTCGGTGCTATTGTGGGCTCCAAGTATCTCTACATACCAGGTAAGCAACAGTTTTTGTTTTCACACTGAACAGATGTACTATAGGAATAAATGGTCTTTTTGTGGAATTTATCGGGGATATAAACTTGGAAAAGTTGCGGGAATACTGGACGAGGCCTTCCGGCCAGTATTCCCGCGACTTTTCCAAGTTTATATCCCCGATAAATTCCACAAAAATACCATTCATTCCTTATAATTCCAGCATTTGAAATGAATTCATCAAGAAAATGTGTTTATTTTCCGTTTTCTTAAGAATTATTTTAACTGCGCCTCACGGTTACGGAAAGTAGTTCAGCGTGGGAGTTTACTGGGATATAAATTTTGGACAGAGACTTGCTACGTGCCAATCAAATGTTAGGGAATTGTGTAAATATTGTTGTGCTGGAATTATATGCTGATCAGTAGCCTACTTCACCAAAGTTGCAAAGCATACTTATCTTGCTAAGTAGACTTTGAGGGAGAAATTTTCAATTTGAGGATAATTTTATTATTTTTCATTATACTGAATATATTACATTATCACAGCCATTTTGGCTGCGATAATTTAATACATTCAGTATAATAATATTGCATACTTTTAATCATCAAATATATGCAGTCGTTACTTCTATATGAAATAATGCAGTTCGGGATTTACTCCCCCAAAGTATACTTTGCTAGATAAGTATGCTTAGCAATGTTGTTGAAATCGGCTACTGATCATGAGCTCAAGATTCAAGACATTAACTGTTATTTGTATCCGCCTGACAAAGGCTGCTGCTGCTGTGTATAGTGCACAAGAATGACAACTCTCAACTTCATAATTTTTTACTTATCTCATTTTTTTCCTGCACTAATTTTGTGTCTTGAACTTTAATTCCCTTTACAACATTTTCAAGAAACTTCTCGCATGCAAACCATGACACAAAGATGTCACACACAATAATTGCAGCTACTTGTGACGTTCTCATTTTTTTTTTTTTGGTGCTTGTGCCATTTGAGAAACTACTTTCTTTTCCACAAATGGCATTAATTCACCTTATAAATTCATTAAAGGGGGGTGAACATTTATTTTTTTATGACAGAGGTCCCTCAAAAGACAGCATCACCGTTTTTTCGCTCAATGATTTATTTTCCGGAGAACATAAATTCCCTTTGTAATGGTGGCAATATTTTAATAAAACTTTGTCTGCATTTAAATACCTATCTGAAGTTTATAAAAAAGAATGTTTTCTCTCGTAAGTATATAATAACAATATTATTTGATTTGTATGTGGATATATGCCACTCTTCCACCATGCAACGATACTTCTCTCCTAAAGTCGGTCAATATCGCACGCCGCAGAACTTGTACCACATATCCACATACAAATCAAATAACCTATAATTGTTTCAGGTGATATCATATTGAACAGCATGTTCAGTGTCCACAAAGCGAGCAACGAGGGCCCACTCGTCTGTGGGGAATTCGACTCGGACCCGAACCAGGGCATCCAATACGTCGAGGCAATGATCTACGCCCTCAACTACATCAACAACAACCTGAAAACGAGTCGCGCCATTCTTCGCGGCGTCACGCTGGGCGCGCTCGGATTCGATGACTGCCAAAACCCCGTCCTGTCAAATCAGCTGATTACAGAAGTCCAGCGGTACGGTCGGCAAATCGTCGATCATAACGGTGAGAATCCTCTTGATCCTCGTACAATCGAAGGATACCTCGGTGGCACCGACTCGAAACTTGGTGTCTCGATGGCGTACTTGATGAATCAAATACACAAGCCAATGATGGGGTATAACGCACTCACAGACACGCTATCGGACACGGACATGTTTCCGTATTTCATGCGATCGCACTACAGTATCACCGTCCTTGCGCGAGCCGTTATTCTCGTTGCGAAGCGTAACCGATGGCAGTATATCCAGAGTGTCTACGAAGATGGAATGTACGGGGAAGAGTATAACGACATTCTGATTAAGGTTGCAGCGGAAGAAGGGATCTGCGTCGTGGCATCGTACGCCATAAAGGGAGATGTAAACGCAGTTGTCAATAATCTACGAAGCCGGTCCGACGTACAGCCAGTCGTGGTGCTGGCAGGTCACACGGGATTCAGGATGTTTATGCAGTCGGTACAGGTATGTTTCTGTAGTGGATTTCACCAAAATTGTTAAGTGCACTCATCTATCAAAGTGCACTTTGAGGGAGTACCTATAACCATTTATTTGTACGGAAATGTATTATTTCATATAAATTAAACTTATGGTTATAATTTGATAATTGCAATTATTTATCATCCATGTAGTCTGTGTATAACATTATCACAGCCATTGTTTTGATTAAACATATTTTATTTCATCAATAAAAATATGAATCAGTGTACCGGTATGCCTAAATAATTTTACGGCCATATAAACAATTAAAAAACCATATTGTTTTCGATAATATTAAATTAAAGGAAAATTTAAGAATGAGCCTTCTTTTTATTTCGTGAGATTTGGTTAAATATTGATTTTATTGCGAAAACAAAATTTCCCCATGTTAAATCCCCATAGACATATTCACGGAGTGAAGATGTCTATGGGGATTTAACATGGGGAAATTTTTTTAGAATTTCAGAAATACTGGACCGATTTTTAAAATTTAACTTTTGTTTTCTTAGTTAGATCATTTCCAAGCTATCTAGCTAGGTTTCGGAGTCAATTTCCAAAAAAAATAGTTTTTTTTGACTCCTCCCACAACTCCTCTACCTTTTTCACCCATGTTAAATTCCCATAGACAAATCAATTTTTCATAATAAAATCAATATTTGACAAAATTTCGCGAAATAAAAAGAAGGCTCATTCTTAAATTTTCCTTTAATTTAATATTGTCAAAAACAATATTGTTTTTGAATTGTTTATATGGCCGTAAAATTTGGGCAGCTTTCGTGAAACAGACAGTAGTCCCTCAATGTGCACTTAGCTTGATTAGTGCACTTAGTGATATTGGTGAAAGCCACTACAGTGCCTGTGATTATAAGTGACAAAAGCCATGTGGTTTTGTACTTAGGAAGGTGTGTGATTTTTCATGAAAAATATTTCTGTGATATTTTTTATGCTATTCCTTATTTACTCTTAAGAAACTTCTATTTTTACGTAATTTTTTCGCAATTCATGGAACAGCAACATTGCCGGTCAATAGCATGCCGTTAGTGACAATGTCGTGGAGATTAATGACATCAAACAATTAAACTTTAGTAAATCAACAACGCTGCACAACGTCACGTGGGGCTGATGTAATTAATGTATTATAGGAATGAATGGCCTTTTTGTGGAATTTTTTTTTTTGTTTCTCGAAAATTGTAATTTTTTATGGCCTCGTCCAGTATTCCCGCGACTTTTCCAAGTTTATATCCCCGATAAATTCCACAAAAAGGCCATTCATTCCTTATAATTCCAGCATTTTAAATAAATTCATCAAGAAAATGTGTTTATTTTCCGTTTTCTTAAGAATTATTTTAACTGCGCCTCACGGTTACGGAAAGTAGTTCGGCGTGGGAGTTTACTGGGATATAAATTTTGGACAGAGACTTGCTACGGGCCAATCAAATGTTAGGGAATTGTGTAAATATTGTTGTGCTGGAATTATTGGCATATAAACGCGATAAGTTGAATGTGCGTTTCCATTATGAATTTACGGAAGGTGTAAATAAATATTATTTGTTTAGAGCATGGGAGCCGGTGAGGATTTCCAGCTCATCTCGACAGTGGGCAACTCCAAGAAGTCTGTGGCAGGATTCGAGGCAGAGACCAACGGCATGATCACTGTGCGTATCTGGGCCCCGCCCCTCACTGAGCTTCTACAGCACCTGGAGAACATTGACGTCGCCAACTACATGGCCAACCCCTGGATGCAGGAGTGGTACGTGGTTAACTGAGATGTATTCATCCAGAGCTCCAGATAAGGGGCGTACTGGCATATTTTACAAACTTATTTTAGCTTAGTACGCATTGATTATCAACAGTGGGAGTACAAATTATTCCCCCCCCCCCACATTTGTATATGTACTTGAACATGTACATGTACTTGTACAGGTATTATATGGGATTTAGTACTAAACCCATTGACCCGGCCTTAAATGACTGTAGCTGTTGATAGGCCGTTAAACCCCAACAAACAAAACAAACAACACAACAATGTGAAAATACGCATTGATTTTGAAATTGAGTAGTGGAAATACGTACTGTAATAAAGTTGAAAATGTACTTAGTTGAGCTGCAAGCACACTGTTTGCTTTTTGCAGGTCAACTAAGTAAATTTTCAACTGGATTACAGTATAAACAAGTGAATAAGTAATAATACACTCAAATAAGTGAATGTTTATTTGTTTTGATCATTTGTTCCCTATTTAATAATGAAGAAATTCAATAATCCATTTGTAAAAATAAAACACACATTGAATTTGAAATCACGGTGTACAATACTCCGACACAAAGCTTATCTGGAGCTCTAGTCATCTTGTAATGCATATGGGCTACACTGTGTATGCAGCTGACTGGCTCATATTGAGACTGACTTTGGCTTTCTTGTATGTAAGAGTTGAATCTGGTTATACACCTTATAAGACTAATCCTACCGGTAATACTTTTAGGGAAAGGGGCCGAGTGACTTTGGTGTGATATGGACCTGGCACCAGGTCGGGTTATTCCAATTTCAGGGCTCCAATAAACTCCAATAGACAAAGAAACAAAACAAAGAAACAAAACTTTCCTGTTGAATAGGTCTGGTAATATGTAACTTATTGGGGTTAAATCTTGCAATGTGTGAAATAACTGGAGTGTAATATTGGCCAGCGATTGGCTAATTATAAACTGAGATATAAAGAATATATATAGGCTTGTGTCTTTTCATATCAAGCTTATCTGGCAAGGCTAGGAAATTCTAGGAAATTCTAGGAGTGCCTCGGAATTCCTACCGTTTCCGAGCTGAGCCTGATAAACTTTAATCATTTATAGGTGTTTCCCAAAACGAATATTTACAGCTATTGCAGTAAATATATCGCTGTTTTTCAGGTTCGAAAATTTCTACGACTGTTCCCTGGGTTCCATGACAAAGCCGTGTCCGACCAAGGACCTCTTTGAAGACGCGGACTTCCAGTTAAACCCAACTGTCATCTCGATCATATATGGGATGTACGCCTTCGCTTATGGGTTGGACGAGACACTGACACATTACTGTGGCGCTGGTGAGTGGCTGGATTGCCTATGTACCATAATGACCCTAAATATTTGGAAACAATTTGTTTTGGGAAACATGGTATACTGGAATAAATGGTATCCAAATATTTAAGGTTATTAACCCTTACTACGCTGAATTAAATGTTGTCGTCTGCTGGAAATGTTTTATTTTCAATATTTCTCAACAACAACATGGTTTTGACAGCACATGAGAATCGTCTCCAGTGGAGACGATTCTCATGTGCTGTCAAAACCAGTTTTTTGTTAAGAATTAAAGCAAAAATGAAAAACAGCAGACGGCAATTTCCGTCAACAGCGTAGGAAGGGTTAATGTAAGCTAAATTTATAAATATAGTTATTATGTATGGAATGTAAGCATTCGCTTATGGGTTGGACGACACACTGACACATTACTGTGGAGCTGGTGAGTGGCTGGATTGCCTATGTACCGTAATAACTCTAAATACTTGGGTTTCCCAAAACATGTTGTATCCAAATACATGGTATACTGGAATACATGGTCTCCGAATATTTAGGGTTATTAATGTATTAAGCTAAATTCATAAATATAGTTATTATGTATGGGATGTATGAATTCGCGTATGGGTTGGACGACACACTGACACATTACTGTGGCGCTGGTGAGTGGCTGGATTGCCTATGTACCGTGATAACCCTAAATATTTGGAAACAATTTGTTTTGGGAAACCTTTCCCAAAACAAGTTGTATCCAAATACATGGTATACTCCGTCCGTCCGTCTGTGTGTGCGTCCATGCGTCCATAAACTTAACATCAGAGAAATATTGTTATAACTTCTATTTCCTTCATCTAAAATTCTTAATATTTCACACATGCATTCCTGTAAGGCTCTACTACCATGCTGTGCCAAATCCACGACCGTCCAACCCCTGCTGATCCCAAGGTCAAGGTCAAATACATGGTCTCTTTACAAAGCTTAACATCAGAGAAATATGTTATAACTTCATCTAAAATTCTTAATATTTCATGCATGCATTCCTCTAAGGCTCTACTATCATGCTGTGACATATCCCCACTGATCCCAAGGTCAATATCACATACTTAGTCTCTTTACAAAACTTAACATTAGAGAAATCGGTTATAACTTCTATTTCCTTGCTCGGATCTGCTTCACATTCACGTTCGTGCTGCCCCCGCTAAGCCCAGTGTCAAGGTCACAAGCCCACACACTTGGAAAATTTTACATATTTAGGGGTACCTGGGCCC
Organism: Conchocele bisecta; assembly: GCA_029237695.1. Classification (NCBI taxonomy): domain Eukaryota; kingdom Metazoa; phylum Mollusca; class Bivalvia; order Lucinida; family Thyasiridae; genus Conchocele; species Conchocele bisecta. Next base: position 66,813,853 of record CM055277.1, read on the forward strand.
ACGCGGGGGGTATTCCGTAAGCCTCGCTTACTGACCAATCTAGTTATGTATGGGATGTATGAATTCGCGTATGGGTTGGACGACACACTGACACATTACTGTGGCACTGGTGAGCAGCTGGATTGCCTATGTACTGTAATAACCCTACTGTCTGTTCCACGTTTTCCTGCCAACAAATTTTTGGCTATTAAACACATTAAGTACTTTTTCAGCAATAACAAACATGTCACCCTCCAAAAAAAATTTTGTTTTATGAAATTCCATCAAATTATGACAAATATATATTTAATAGCGAAAAAAAAATATTTCCAATGGGAATTTAACATGGGGTAAAATGAGGTGGGAGAGGTGGGGTAAGAGTAAACAAATGAAACATTTTGTAAATTGACTCCGAAACCTGGCTAGATAGCTTGGAAATTATGTACCGTATTCTGCCGATTATAGGTCGCAAGAGTGTATAAGACGCACCCTTACATGAGATTATAAGACGCACCCAATTTTCCTAACAAAATAAATAAAATCGCCAAGTTGTTGTTATTGATTTCCCCCCACTGTTTATTTATTTGTACCTTGGACGTTTTTGTCTGTATTTTCCCTATCATAGTTTGCTATGTCCGTAATTTGCCGACTCTATGTCCGTGATTCCCCGGTCCGTATTTCACCGTTTTCTAGTATCTTCAATTACATGTGAACTCGGTAGTACATGCTTCACTATAACACGTGCTCGGTTAGTACACGGTTGTACATTGGCTCCCGATTTGTTTGCCTATTTGTATATCAAAATCATGTTAAATGTGTAACCGACTATTGTCAGAAATCGTGTTATATTTGCGATCATATTGCTGCCGAAAGTGGTATTATATTGTTAATTATTGATTGCGGTATGTATTATCTCTTTTCAACACCATTTACGGAAACTATTTTCGAAATCAATATCGGAATACACATTTACGGATATGAACTTTATTAAATATTTTATTTTTATTTTTGTTATTTCTCACTGAAAGTATATGTTGTGACGGCAGATACTTCTGAGTGCATAGAAGGAAAATATTTAGGATTTTCGGCAAACATAAGCGTATCCTCAGCATGAAATGGGTTACTATAATAATCGTTTATTACTCAATGATTGCCCCCATGATGCGAGGATGAAAGTCACACGTTCGCCACGTCTGCAGCACATCAAAAGGCGTGTTGACCAATCAGTGCAATTTCAAAACATAGCCTGAAGGTCACACAGTTTACAGCCTCATGCTGAATGATGACATAAGATAAAACACCTGTTAGTTGACACGACTGGGTGTTATCGATTTTTTTCGACAAAGCAACACACAACTTTCGCCTATGTATTATTTCAAAATCATTCGTATCTTCCATAAATGACGCTGAAAGCAGCCTATAGCTATGACGAATTTGCATTGTCCGCTGACGTAATTATAATGTTTTTAATTAGAGATTGGCGAACATATTGTAAACCATGTGCAGACTACGCGAATCCACCGCCTGGTCTGGACGCTAATGCAATAAGCCGGGATTTGTCAGAGATAGAGACCCAATTCACATAAACACGTTTGCCGTGTCATAAATAGAGTCTGGTTCTCGGTAGTATTGTTTCACTGGGACGCATCAGACAGGGTACCAGTTTTGTGACGAATACGAAACTGACGTCAGCAACCGCGCGTGTATTGATATTTGATATGGCTTTGTGTTGTAAATCTTGACACGCGGTGTGTTTGATGTCGGCCAGCTGACTTAGGCTTGCCACTTTCATCAGCATCGTGTAAACACACAGTTTCGAAACTAATGATGGAGTTTTATAACTTTCGTAGAATTGCATTATGCATATTGGGATTTACCGTTAATGGCGTCATGCAATTTTTTCATGGCAAAATGACACCGACTGATATGGGCCCGGTAAATGTTTTCAAAAGAGAATTAAAATGATGGAGGCCAGATTGTGATTCGGCAGAGAAAATGTCGACCGGATCTGATCTTGGTATACACTGTTCGCCTTCGGTATAGAAAATGTGTACCGAATGTGACACAGGGCCGGAACGAGTAAGGCGCGAGTAAGGCGCAAACTGTTTAGAATACGAATCCAATATTCCAATACTGGATTTTACCCCAAAGACTAACAACAACAACAACAAATATAGGAACGCATTTTATTTTTTTGATTTTTGGTCGTTTATGTCAATATTTTGGGTGGAAAAAAATGCTCATGTATCTACATGTATTTATAAGACGCAGGGGCTTTCTGGGATACAAATCTGAGTAAAAAAAATGCGACTTATAATCACAAGAATACGGTAACAAAGAAAACAAAAGTTAGATTTTGATAATCGGTCCACAAATGAAAAATAATTTAAAAAAAATGTTATTAGCCCTCATGTTAAATTCCCATAGGAAAATATTTTTTTATCAATAAAATCAATATTTGAAGGAATATCATAAACAATTATTTTTTAGTGAGGGTGACTTTTTCCTTATTGATGTCATCTGCAGCATATACAAAACCATCTATGCCTTCATTTTGTGCCTGATACTGATACCTTTAATTTATCTATAATCATTCAGCTAACTTTTATTTCAGACTACGATGGATTGTGTGGCGACTTTATGAACGCGAAAGACAAGACGACCATCTTAATGGAGAAGATCAGGCAGGTCTCGTTTCCCGATAACGGGAACCAGTACTTGTTCCAAGAGAGGATGGGAAACATCCCATTCAAGTACTACAACTATGACGGCTCTACACAGTCATTTTTCTCGGTAAGTTTAAACCTGGACTCCCACATCCCAGGTTGTAATATAGGGAGGCATATTTTTTCATCCATTCTTTAGATATGACATTTTCAAGCAAAATAAACATTCATTTAGCATTACCAGACATGTTAATTGGCATTACTTGTCTGTTCCATTTTTTGCTGCCGACGAACATTTAGCCATTAAGCACATTAAATTTAAAATATATTCAAAAGTAAGTACTTTTTCAATAATAACAAAAAAGTCACCCTCCCCAAAAAAATTATTTGATGAAATTCCATCAAATATTGATTTTATTGCGAAAAAAACGATTTTCCTATGGGAATTTTTAACATGAAGGATCAAAAAACGAAAAAATTTGGAAATTGACTCCGAAACCTGGCGAGATAGCTTGAAAATGATGTAACTAAGAAAACAAATGTTAGATTTTGAAAATCGGTCCACAAATAAAAACAATATTTAAAAAAAAATATTTTTAGCCCCCATGTTAAATTCCCATAGGAAAATCTTTTTTTCGCAATAAAATAAATATTTGATGGAATTTCATAAAATAATTTTTTTTGGGGAGGGTGACTTCTTTGTTATTGATAAAAAAGTATTTACTTTTAAATATTTTTCTAGATTTAATGTGTTTAATAGCCAAAAGTTTGTCGGCAGCAAAACGTGGAACAGACAGTAGTGTACTTTTTATATCAAACGTAATTTCCACTGTTGGGAAACACCCCATTCAAGTATTACAACTATGACGGTTCTATCTGTAGCCGATTTCATCAAAATATAAAACGTATACTTTGAGGGAGAAATTTTGGCTGTGATAATGTAATAAATTCAGTATAATAATTCTGCATACTTTTAATTATCAAATATATATATATAAGCACTTAGCAGTCGTTAGTTCTATATGAAATAATGCATTTTGGGGATAATAAATGATTACTCCCTCAAAGTATACTTTGCTAGATAAGTATGCTTTGCAATTTTGGTGAAATAGGCTACTGGTGCGGATCCAGACGGGGGCGTGTCCGGTGCACGCCCCCTCTAACATTGGTCAAGTTCAGATTTTAACCTATTTTTTACGTGGAAAGAGCGGATTGTTTCCTTGGTTCTCACCCAAAGTGTATGTCGCTACCACTCAGTTGAACCGTCTCGTCATTTTTAGCTCGACTATTCTAAGAATAGTTATTAGCTCGACTATTCGAAGAATAGTTAGAGCTTATGTAGTCACCCCGGCGTCGGCGTCGGCGTCACCGTCACGCCTTGGTTAAGGTTTTTAGTCAAGCTTGTATATGGAATACTACTGGCCCTACACCCACCATACTTGGACAACTTCATCTCCTAGTGATGTACATCAACATCCCCTGACCTATAGTTGACCTTGACCTACATTTAACCTTGAATTACTTTGTTAATTCCCCTTGGTTAAGGTTTTTAGTCAACCTTGGTTAAGGTTTTTAGTCAAGCTTGTACATGGAATACTATTGTGCATACAGACACCATACTTGGACAACCTTTTCTCATAGGGATGTACATGTACATCAATAACCCCTGATATATATATTTGACCTTGACCTACATTTCCTCTTGAATTACTTTGTTAATTCCCCTTGGTTAAGGTTTTTTGTCACGCTTGTAGATGGAATACTCCTGGCCCTACACTAACCATGCTTGGACAACTTCATCTCTTAGTGATGTACATCAACAACCCCTGGCTTATATATGACCTTCACCTACATTTAACCTTGAATTACTTTGTTAATTCCCCTTGGTTAAGGTTTTTAGTCGACCTTGGTTAAGGTTTTTAATCAAGCTTGTACATGGAATACTATTGTGCATACAGACACCATACTTGGACAACCTTTTCTCATAGGAATGTACATCAATAACCCCTGATCTATATTTGACCTTGACCTACATTTCCTCTCGAATTACTTTGTTAATTCCCCTTGGTTAAGGTTTTTAGTCGAGCTTTGTAGATGGAATACTCCTGGCCCTACACCAACCATACTTGGACAACTTCATCTCCTAGTGATGTACATCAACAACCTCTGGCCTATATTTGACCTTGACCTACATTTAATCTTGAATTACTTAGTTAATTCCCCTTGATTAAGGTTTTTAGTCAACCTTGGTTAAGGTTTTTAGTCAAGCTTGTACATGGAATACTATTATGCATACAGACACCATACTTGGATAACCTTTTTTCATAGGAATGTACATCAATAACCCCTGATCTATATTTCACCTTGGCCTACATTTCCTCTTGAATTACTTACTTAATTCCCCTTGGTTAAGGTTTTTACTCAAGCTTGTAGATGGAATATTCCTGGCCCTACACCAACTATACTTGGACAACTTCATCTCCTAGTGATGTACATCAACAACCCCTGGCCTATATTTGACCTTGACCTATATTTAACCTTGAATTACTTAGTTAATTCCCCTTGGTTAAGGCGATACCACTTCCGTGGCGAAATTCTTAGTCAAGCTTGTATATGGAATATTCCTGGGCCTACAGCAACCATACTTGGAAAACTTCATCTCCTAGTGATGTACATCAATAACCCCTGACCTATATCTGGCATTGACCTACATACTGAATTACTTACTTAATTTCCCTTGGTTAAGGTTTTTAGTCAACCTTGGTTAAGGTTTTTATGCAGGCCGTGGCCACCTTGTTTGTCAAGCTATGTGTACATCGACAACCCTCGTAGTCGAGCTATGCTTTTCTCCTGCAGCTCTTGTTTATGTTGCAGGTTGGCGATTACAAGCCAGCAGAAGATTACTTATACCTCGAGGGGTACAGACTCGCTGCTGGACGTAAATTGGAGGAAGTCGCCTCATCATGTCCCGGCGTCTGTATGGAATGCCTCTATCTGTTCCGCTATCAGAAGTTCATGTACATCCCAGGTGATATCCTCATTCCGGGTATCTTCGACGTCCATTATCGAGGTGATTCGCCATACAGCTGCGCCGATCTCCGGCAGGTTAACGGATTCCTGTATACGGAAGCGTTCCGGTTCGCGCTTGAGAGAATTAACAGCGGGACCGCGTCTGTAAAGCTGAATGGTGTACGGTTGGGAGGTTTGGGCTTCGATGGGTGTACAGATCCGATACGAGCATCTGCTCTCGTGACCGGGATCTATTCCGGTGCCTTCCCAAAACCAGGAACCAACTTCGCCGACATTGATTTAAATTTGAACGACTTGGCAGCTTGGCTGTCGTACGACAGTGATAGTACCGTAAGCGTAGCGAATATCTTGCAAAGGTTCGGAATTCCGGCTGTGTCGCCAGGAGCTATCACCTCTGTCCTGGATGATAAGTCAAAGTTCACGACCTTTTTCAGAACTATTCCATCGAGTAGTGTGATTGCCAATGGAATGGCGAAGTTATCAAGGAAGCTTGGGTTTGATTACATCATCACATTGAACGCTCCGGAAGGTGGCAGCCGCGAAGCGGTAGAACAATTCCGTATGTACGCTCAGCAAAATGATATCTGCATCGGAGCGTCGTACGAATTTGAAACCGATGGTGATGCTAACCAGATCCTTGATTACGTCCTTGACTCGACAACCAAGGTCATTGCTGTCTTTGCAAGTCCAGACCGTTACATCAACGATCTGCTGGAGACGAGAATGAAAAAGCTTGGCGCAGAAGATATCGTCTTTATTACCGATCACCCGTGGACGATTCCGAATACTTATTCCCCCCCAGTAGGATCGATCAGCTTTTTGACGGATATGAAGACCCCGCTGCTGGCATTCCAATCATTCTTGCATGATCAGATCCCCACATTGGAGCATGCGAACCCCTGGCTGCGAGAATTCTACGAGACCTTTAACCAATGTAACCTGGCTGGATCATTCAAGTACACTGCGGCTTGCATTGATCCAAGTACTAAGCCGTTAGGTATGTGTGTGTTAGACAATATATGTCACCAAGACAAAAATGGGTTATTCCCAGCCTAAAATGACCTTAGCTGTTGACAGGCTGTTAAAGACCAATAATTCCAGCACAAAAATATTTACACAAATCCCTAACATTTGATTGGCCCGTAGCAAGTCTCTGTCCAAAATTTATATCCCAGTAAACTCCCACGCCGAACTACTTTCCATAACCGTCAGGCGCAGTTAAAATAATTCTTAAGAAAACGGAAAATAAACACATTTTCTTGATGAATTTATTTCAAATGCTGGAATTATAAGGAATGAATGGCCTTTTTTGTGGAATTTATCGGGGATATAAACTTGGAAAAGTCGCGGGAATACTGGACGAGGCCTTCCGGCCTTCGTCCAGTATTCCCGCGACTTTTCCAAGTTTATACCCCGATAAATGCCACAAAAAGGCCATTCATTCCTATATTAAATAAATTTAAAAAAATGGGTTAAATGTTACCAGTGTAGCCCCAGATCAGCCGCACATCCGCACAATCTGATCAGGGCATACATTGTACACTTATGGGTTGGGGAAACTGCTCTTGATGCCTCTAATGAAAAAGATAAATTTGCATCTCGTTGTAGCAGTGCTTTTTAGATTTTAAAATCTAAACTGAAATGTGGCCAGAATATATTAAAATCACTTTGAAACACTAATTTCAGGGCTAAATATATTTTTTCTCGATGTAAACATTCAGTTCTGATTTTGGAATTTCCCCCCCAATGCAGCAGGTTAAAACGGGATCTAACCCGTTTGCCCGGCCTTACATGACCTTAGCTGTTGATAGGCCGTTAAACACCAATAAACAAAACACTTTGAAACATGATTGGTAAAATATTCAGATCTGTAAAGTGTTACTAATATACATACACACATGTACACATACGTACGTACACATGTATATGGACTAACGCTATATCCCCACTTTCCTATCGGCGAGGGGATAATAACACATGATGAAGAGAACATACACACTAGAATATAGAAATGTGTTAAATCATCATTTGTGGCTGTGACTGGAGAAATGGGTCTTGTGGGTTTTGCTACCAGTGTAGATCCAGATCAGCCTGTGCATCCGCACAGTCTGATCAGGATCTACACTGTTCATCATTCAATCTACACTGGTCACAAATCCCATAAGCACCATTTCTCCAGTCACAGACACTATCTTCATTTAATCAATCAATTTTCCCGACAGTTGGCGTCCCAGAAGATGTTTTTGTGATCCCGACAATGAACGCAGTGTATGCCATCGCGGAGTCCATACATCGCACGCTCCAGATGAAGTGCGGGGCGAACTACACTGACGTTTGTGCCGCATTTATCAGCGAGTCGGACACGTATGAGAAAATCTTGGAAAACCTTGACCTGGAATCGTTCCAGGATATTACCGACATTCTCTTCCAGTTCATCGAGCGCGAGGCTAACCGAGGTGTGATATTCAAGCGGTTCCTGACTGATGGAAACGTAATGCAGGTAGGCATGCAGATTTATTCAACTTCAACTTAATCATATTTTGGGATTTTTGGGACCATCGCAACTGGTAAAATATGGGATTCGATCCTGTTAACCTGGCCTAAGATTACCTCAGCTGTTGATAGGCCTTCTGTAAACATAAATAAATAAGTCAACCTAATCATGAAAATGTTAGCGGGTGGTAGCTGTGAAGCAGTAGAACAATTCCGTATGTACGCTCTGACAGCAAAATGGAATTTGCATCGGAGTGTCGTACAAATTTGCAACTGATGGCGATGCTACCCAGATCCTCGACTCGACAACCAGGGTCGTTGCTTTCTTCGCCGTTACATCATCGATCATGAAAAGATATGAGGAGTCCAGTGGAAAAATGGGGATAAGTCCCTTTAATGGGAATTCCTACGCATTTCGTAGCCTCGTCAGTAGCCGATTTCATCAAAATTGCAAAGTATACTTTTCTAGCAAAGTATACTTTGAGGGAGCAATCATTTATTTTTCCTGAAATGCATTATTTCATATAGAACTAACTACTGCATATATTTGATGATTAAATGTATGCAGAATTATTATACTGAATTTATTACATTATCACAGCCAAAATGGCTGTGATAATGTAATAAATTCAGTATAATAAAAATTTATAAATTTATCATAAAGTTGAAGATTTCTCCCTCAAAGTATTCTTTGCTAGATAACTATACTTTGCAATGTTGGTGAAATAGGCTACTGATAAACTTGATCTCAAAAGCCACTTTCTGGGATTGTGCATTTATCGAGCATGGCTAGAAAATGGTAGGAATTCTGAGGCACGTTTCCTAATCTTGCCTAAACTTGATATGAGACACGCCATGTGATTTTGTATCTATTAAGAACATGTGCGGTATCTCATGAAAAATATTTACAAACTTTACAATATTTTTCTTAAATGACATCTAAAGTTGACTGAATTTTCAAAGCAAATGCGGAATTCCATTCCGCATTTGCTATGAAAATTTTGTCAACTTTCGACATCATTTAAATAAAATATCACAATTTCTGTTACTATATTTAAATTGCACATTCTCGTATGACATCCTCATATTCTCTATGTCCATTATGTAGGAGGGTACGTTCTCTAACGGCGTCCTTGACATTCTGAGGGAAGTGACTCTGACCGAGTACTATAGGGAAGTACCGGCCCAGTGTGTCGGTCAGTGTCTACAGTGTGACCAGGACCGCTCCGGCGAGGAGGAATTCATGTACATAGCTGGCGATATTCACATAGCTGGTAAGTTTATTCATATAGCCGGTAAGTTCATTCATATATCCGGTATATGTAGCCGTTCATGTACGGTACATATCTGAGGATATTTTTTATTGCCGGTAAGTTTATTCATACAGACGATAAGTTTATTCATATAACCGGTAAGTTAATTCACATAGCCATTGGGTGGCTGGTTGGGCTCACGATTTGCCTGGTTTGGCCCTCAGGTACGTTTTTATCTTTGGCTCTTTTGTTACCTGCGAGTTGAATTGGGTTATTGCCCATTATATAGGTAGAAAGATTATTACATGTACTGATCCTACTGCTTTTGATTCTGGTGTGGCGACGACCTGGCTTCAGTTCATAATTATTCTAATTTCAGGATACTTAGTGTTCACTTTTTGCAGCTCAAATGAGTGAATTTTTAAATTTGTTTTATTTTGCATCATTTGTTGCCTATTTAATAAGGAAGAAAATAATACAGTTGTAAAATACATATTGAATTGGAAATCTGTATACTCTTTGGAGACAAAACTTATCTGGAGCTCTTGATCTTAGCTGTTACTGGGATATTAAACCTAATTTAAGGTGTAATTTTATCATTTTGGGGTGAAATTTTGTAATTTCTTCTCCAAAAATGGCAAGTTGGGAGTGCTTTAGAATCGTCTCATTGAGACGAATCTAAAGCACTCACAACCTGCCATTTTTGATGGAGAAATAAGAAAGTTACCCCCAAATTACGTGCCTTAACTGGAGCTCTGATTAAACGCATTCATTTTCAGTTTTTTCATGCTTCCCATTTCAGCTCTGTTTGATGTTCATTCGGCCGGATCTACTCCGTACACCTGCGGGGACATCAACGATGTACACGGCTTCCAGTTGATGGAGGCCTTCAACTGGGCTATGCAGTACATCAACAATAAACAGGGCATGTTCAAGGACCTCAAAATCAAGATTGGATCGCTCATTTTCGACACTTGCAGCAGTCCTGTACGAGCTGGAAATCTCGTCGCTAACTACCATGCGAGGAATTTTGAAATTAAGACCACTGAGTATCAGATAGACCCGAGTCTTATCGACCTGTATATTGGACCGATGACGAGTGAGGCATCAATTCGCGTTGCCGATGTTCTAACGAGGCTGGGGATTCCACAGATCAGTTACGGTGCTTCGTCGCTTGAGCTTCGCGATGCCGGTAAATATCACTACTTCATGAGAACTGTACCGGCTGATGATAAACAGGCCCGCTCCATTATTGCTTTCCTTAAGAAATATGAATACTATAATGTGCAGGTTATATCGCAGTTCAGTACAGTTGGAAAGAAGGGACGGGAAGAGTTTTTGCGCCTTGCTACATTAAACAAGATTTGCGTGTCTTCCGACGCGATTATTGGTCAGACGGGGGAGATTACTGCCGTCGAAGCTAGAGACGCCATCCAGCAACTTCAGAATAAACCCGATGCAAGTGTCGTAATCCTCTGGATGGACGATCCATTCCCACTGCTGAGGGAAGCAAACAAATTTACCAATATTGTCGGTAACTACTCGTTCATCGGAACAGACAAATGGGGATTTGGAATCGCCGGATTTGAAAACCTTGAAGGTCTTGAACGCCTTGTCGCTAACCACAAGGTCATAACATTTGATGTTGAAACTGCAGATTTCTCATTACTGGATCAATACCTCGAAGACAAGACACCGCTCAACTACTTCTCAAATCCCTGGTTTAAAGACTATTTTGAGTATGCCCATAATTGCTCCATGAGCGAACCTGGTATCAAGTACGCCCAGCAATGTCCGAGCTTCATGATGGGATATTCTCGTGCGGACAACTATATCCAGGACCCGTACGTTCTATACGTGATCAACGCTGCGTTCTCCACGGCTCTCGGCATCCACAACACGCTGGTCGAGTGGTGCAGCCCGAACCACTACGTTTGCAATATTCTCCGTACGAATGGCGAGCGGCGTGAGTTGTTCCTTCAACATATCAAGAAGATCAACTTTGTCGACCAGACGCTGCAGGAATTCTTCTACACGGATGATGGGGAGAGCGATCGAGGCTTCCACGTCTATGAACCATTGGCAAATGAAGATGCCACAGGCTATATTTGGGAGGATGTAAGTGGAAATAATTACAGCACAAAAATATTTACTCAATTCTTGATTGGCCCGTAGCAAGTCTCTGTCCAAAATTTATATCCCAGTAAACTCCCACGCTGAAGTACTTTCCGTAACCGTGAGGCGCAGTTAAAATAATTTTTAAGAAAACGGAAAATAAACACATTTTCTTGATGAATTTATTTAAAATGCTGGAATTATAAGCAATGAATGGCCTTTTTGTGGAATTTATCGGGGATATAAACTTGGAAAAGTCGCGGGAATACTGGACGAGGCCTTAAAATAAATTACAAATTTCGAAATATATTTTTTTTTTATTTTTATTTTTTTCGAAAATTGTAATTTTTTATCGCTTCGTCCAGTATTCCCGCGACTTTTCCAAGTTTATAACCCGATAAATTCCACAAAAAGGCCATTCATTCCTATATTGGATCTCGACTCTGAAATTTCCTCACTTGTCGTATATTGCCGTTTTTCACCGATATTTTATGTATAAAACATACAATTGACAATGAATTCTATTTGTATGTTGATGTTCAATGTTATTTGTGGGAAATATTGCATCTTTATATTATTATGTGCATGTTATTGAAAAATGGCGTTGCAATACTGGACGCAATTCCAGATCTGAGCTCATCGAAAATTCTAGGTTAATCTAATAATATTTTAATGAGACTAGTTTATGGAAATTTAACCATGTTTACTGACTATATTTTTGTTATTTCTCCAGAAATGTGTATGTTGTGACCACTCATTTGAACCGTCTCGTTGAGACGGTTCAAATGAGTGGTCACAACATTTACTTTCGTGGAGAAACGAAGAAAGTAGAAATAATGGTTAAAAATGTTACTACCTGAAAAGTATACGGTATAATCTGAATAGCTGTGGCGCAGGGGTAGAATAGAATAGAGGACTTAAATACTGAATGTAGCGAGTTAAAAACCTACTCTAGGGCATGAAAATACTTTCATAGTATTTCATCCCACTGGTCTGTAGTGGGTGGCAAGTGGGAGCATGCGATGGGTAATTTAATGATCGGGGTTCATCCTAATTGGAATCCCGACTGGAGACCTGGTTTGGCCCTCACGTACGTCGATGACATTTTGAATGTTACAGTTGAATTTGGTGAGGTATGGACCTGTTATTCTGATTTCAGGGCTGAAATTATGGGGTTTTTTTTATGTAAATATTCCGTTCTGATTCCCCCCCCCCCCCCCCCCTCCCCACCCTCACCCAATGCAGCAGGTTGAATACGGGATCGAACCCGTTGGTCGGGCCGTTGGTCGGGTCTTAAAAGACCTGAGCTGTTGATAGGCCATTAAACACCAATAAACAAACAAACAAACCCACTGGTCTGTCAGACGAGACGTTAAACTGAGGTCCCGACCCTATATGACCTCAGCTGTCGCTGGAACGTTAAACCCCATTCATTTCATTTTCAGATCGGCAGTTATAACGACACACATTTCCTGAAGATGGACGCCCGCTACGACCCGAATTGGGATTCGTCATGTGACCGCGTCGGGTCTTGTGAGTGTGAATTCCCTGAATACCAGCCTTCCCGATACATGAAACAAGAGTCCCCGCTGGACCTAAATATCGTCTTTATTTCCGATATCCACAAAGCCGATCACGCGAATCCAATGGGATGTGGCGCGATTGACACCGGTAGCAACATGCAGAATTTAATGGCGTTTATATACGGTATGCATCTCGTGAACGAAAACGCTGGTTCCCGGTTCCCTAGTAGTTTGAAACTCGGCGGCGTTGCGCTCGATACGTGTTCTCAGCCGAGTAGGATTGGACAGGACGTGTATAGTTTGCTGAGCGGGGAACCGATGTGTGGGACCACTGACGGACAGGTAGTCCCGCCGTCATCAGTTGTGGCATACATTGTGCGGAATAGCGCGAACTCGATCGCGGCCAGCAGTATGTTATCTCCCCTGAAGGTGACGACAGTGAGCATGAGTGCGACCTCCGTCGATCTGAACGATAAACTGACCCACGACTATTTCCTTCGTACCGTTCCACCTGATAACGTACAGGCAGTTGTCGTCGGCGAAATACTTCAGCGATTCGGCTGGGATTACGTGTCTGTCGTGTACGCCGACAATACGTACGGACGATCGGCTGTCAGTACTCTTCTCAAAACGGCATTTGAGTCGTCTCCACAGTCATGCGTTGGTCGCCATATCACCATGCCATTAAGTACCGACCTCGACGGAGCGAAAGCGATAATCGATAAACTAAACCAGCAGATTGGCGCTAAAGTCGTGGTTCTTTTCGTTACGCAATCTCAAATTCGGCTACTGTTGCAAGCAACAACAGAAAAGGGACTTAATCATAGATTTATCTGGATTGGTAGCGATACATGGGCGAATAATGTTTTGATCACTCAGAATTATGAAGAAACTGCCGCCGGCGCCATTACAATACAGATTCGGTCGGAATTCAGTAGTGGATTCTTGGAGTTTTTGAAGATGCTATCATTGACGAATCGTAATGGTATTCCGGATGACTGGTTCGAGGAAATTTATCAGACGTTGCATGAGTGCCGAATCCTGAACAGCGTGATACAGAAAAGCTACACAAGAATTTGTACTGGTAAGTATATTGATAACTGTTTGATCACTGGTACCTTCAATATTTTGCAATGGTATGGATTGATAGTGTTGGGGTAGTGCACTGGACTTAACCCTTAGATTGCTGCATGCGTGAATTGTCGTCTGCTGTTGCTATATATTTTACCTTCTTTCTAAAGAAATACATTTTGACAGCACTTTAGAATCATTTCCATTGGAAATGATTCTAAAGTGCTGTTAAATCATGTTTTTTATGAGACAAATTGGAAAATAGAAAGTAAACAGCAGACGACAGAATTTAATTCTGCAGTGGTAGGCTTAAATATGGTGAGGTATAGTAGTGGGTTCAATGCCCCCGCCCTAGGCTTGAACAAATACAGAGGCTACACTGGGCACAAACGCTCTCAGATACCTTCCCATCTGGGTTGTGGCCTAGGGGTTAGAATACATGACTTCCAATCTGGAGGTTGTGGGTTGTGGGTTCAAACCTCGCCCTAGGCGTGAAACATAGTTATATAGTATTTCCATCCCACTGGCCTGTCGGATGACACTTTAAACTGTGGTCCCGTCTCTATGACCTTGACTGTTGCTGGGACGTTAAACCCATTTCACCAGTGAAACTGAACTCCCTGTCAGTGAAATGATATTGCTACCTCACTTTTTCATCAAATCAATCTGCAGATTGGAGGCAAAATATTGAAAAATCACCGCAATAAGAGACGGGACCGAAAAACCACTTGGATGGAAATACTATTAAATTGTTTTTTCATGGAAATTCTTGATATTTCACACATTCATTCCTCGCATGGTTCTTCTATTTAGAGAATACCAGGCTACTGTCTTTTGACGATACCGCCTGATAACGATTAATATTGCTTGCTAGAAGCCTCGGACAACCATTTCATTGTTGGAATGGCGAACAGTGCAGATCCTGATCAGACTGCGGATGCACAGGCTGAAATGGATCTACACTTTCACATATATGAGACCCATTGCCATTAACCCTTCCTACGCTGTTGACGGAAATTGCCGTCTGCTGTTTTTCATTTTTGCTTTAATTCTTAACCAAAAAAATGTTTTGACAGCACATGAGAATCGTCTTCACTGGAGACGATTCTCATGTGCTGTCAAAACCAGGTTTTTGTCGAGAAATATTGAAAATAAAACATTTCCAGCAGACGACACCATTTAATTCAGCGTAGTAAGGGTTAAATATTACATTTTTGGCTTGTTGGAAACGAACATGCGATATCGCTAATTTGGCTCTAGGGAGAGTTGAATCCGGTTAAGCCCATTCATTATAAAAGTAGTAAGATTAGTAATATTACTTTTAGCGATTGCGGCTAAGTGACTCCGGTGTTGTCAGGACCTCCTGGCACCAGGTCGGGTTATTCTAATTTCAGGGCTGAATATATTTTTATGCTCCCCGGTGGAGCTTGTAGTTACCGCTTTGTCCGGCATCCGCCGTTCAAGTTTTACGGTAAAGTTTTTCAAATTGCTATATCTCTGTGACTGCTTGGGATATCAATTTGAAACTTGATATACACATTGATCACCATCCATATTGTCATTGTATACCCTACCCATGCTTCCCAGGAGACCAAGGTCAAGGTCAAATGACTTTAAATTTTTTGTTAAAGTTTTATGTTAAAGTTTTACAAATTCAATTCAATTCCAATTGAGATTATGATGTGAAACTCCATATACACATTTATCACCATTTATTGTGATTAATAAGCATAGTACACCAATACCCAGGGTCAAGGACTTTGAATTTCAATCCAGGCGTCATCGGGGAGCATTTATCGGATTTACCAACCATCTATAGTCTGTTTCACGAAAGCTGCCCAAATTTTACGGCCATATAAACAATTCAAAAACCATATTTTTTTCGATATTAAATTAAAGGAAAATTTAAGAATGAGCCTTTTTATTTCGTGAAATTTGGTCAAATATTGATTTTATTGCGAAACATAAAAAGTTTTCCCTGTCCCACCGATCCAGTTATGCCCCTTTTCGACTCTGAAAATAATTTGTTATCCAATCACACACTCAGTGATTGCTGTTGTATTCATGAATGCTCAACAGCTACTGTATCTCTAGGTGGGATCTACATGCATACATGTACACACAGGCTAGTGTACAGCATTGGCATTTTGTTTTACAAACATTTTTCTAGTTGACTATGCTTCTACTCGCATATATTGTGACTTTCGGTTAACTGTTTTTCACTTTTGTCTTAATTCCCTGTTTAGCCTATGTAACCCAATACTACTGTCTGTTTCACGAAAGCTGCCCAAATTTTACGCCCATATAAACAATTTGAAAACAATATTTTTTTCTCGATAATATTAAATGTTATCAAAATTTAAGAATGAGCCTTCTTTTTATTTCGTGCAATTTGATCAAATATTGATTTTATTGCGAAAAAACAATTTCCCCATGTTAAATCCCCATACACATCTTCACGGGACGAAGTGAAGATGTCTATGGGGATTTAACATGGGGAAATTTTTTAGAATTTCAGAAATACTGGACCGATTTTTAAAATTTATCTTTTGTTTTCTTAGTTAGATCATTTGCAAGCTATCTAGCTAGGTTTCGGAGTCAATTTCCAAATTTTTTAGTTTTTTGACTAATCCCACACTCACCTCTACCTCTTTTCCCCATGTTAAATTCCCATAGAAAAATCAATTTTTCGTAATAAAACCAATATTTGACCAAATTTCACGAAATAAAAAGAAGGCTCATTCTTAAATTTTGCTTTAATTTAATATTATCCAAAAAAATATTGTTTTTGCATTGTTTATATAGCCGTAAAATTTGGGCAGGTTTCGTGAAACAGACTATAGTTTCTTTAAATAGATTTTTCCCCCATCTCAGCAGGTACCATGGGATTAGACCCCATTACCTCAGCCTAAAATGACCGTAACGTTGACAGGCCGTTAAACACCGTTAAATAAATACATATTAACCCTTACTACGCTGAATTAAATGTTGTCGTCTGCTGGAAATGTTTTATTTTCAATATTTCTCGACAAAAACCTGGTTTTGACAGCACATGAGAATCGTGGAGACGATTCTCATGTGCTGTCAAAACCAGTTTTTTGTTAAGAATTAAAGCAAAAATGAAAAACAGCAGGCGGCAATTTGGTCAACAGCGTAGGAAGGGTTAAATTCTCCGTTACCAGGTGATGAGGTTTTCACCGAGGATATGGTTCCCCAGGATCCGTTCGTCCTACACACGATCATCGCCGTGCACCAGATCGCTTACGGTTTGACCGAGATAGAAGCCTGCAAGGTCACCGGCCTCACGATAGCGTCTTGTCTCTCGCTGCAAGAAGATCGTCGACAGAAAATATACGATGGAATTCGGTCTGCTCAGCACAATGTTTTGCCAGATGACCTTGGCGATAAATCGTTCACCTTCAAGTTTACCGGTGATGGGTACGGTGATATCGGATACAATATTCTAAACTTCAGGCGCAACCTAACGTCCGGACAGTACGAGTATATCTCAGTAAGTTTTGTTTTGGAAACAAAAATTGTCGTAAAGTCTATGAAATCTAATAAAAAACCCTACTAATAAAACAATAGCTACTTACACAAATAGATATTTTTCTTATTTTTCCATGAAAACACATCTTGGTATTTCATTAGAATTGTCTCCAAGGAGACAATTCTAATGAAATGCCAAGATATGTTTTCATTTCGAAGCAAACTATTCAATCACTGCTGTCTGTTGATGTGTAAACAGTAGTGTGATTTCATTTTACCCAAGTAAAATTTTGAAATAACCCAATTGCTTCAGAAATGATGGAATGACAATACTCAAATACTAATTCCTTATCTGGAGCCCTGTTGAGTGTAAGTCAGTAACTTGGTTTACTATGTAATCCTTTGTTTCCAGTTTGGTAGGGACGTGCCGTGGCATAGGGTTTATGGCATTGGACTTCAATACTGGAGGTTGTGAGTTCAAGCCTCACCCTAGGCGTGAAAAATACTTACATAGTATTTCAATCCTGCTGGTATGTCGGATGAGATCAACTATGGTCCCGTCTCTGTTAGACCTTAGCTGTTTCTGGGACGTTAAACCTATCACTTTCACTTGTTTCCAGATTGGTAGCTCCGCGGGAAAATTGAAATTGAAAACCGTCGACTACAAGAGCTACAGCTTCACTGACCGTTCCCTGCCCGTGTCCCAGTGCCCCGTCGGCAGCACATGTATCTGCCAGAAAATGGACGGCACCACTTATGAGCTCGTACGACAGACCGGCGCTCAGTACTACATCACCAACGAAGGCCAATATGTTGACCCGAACACTGGACAGCTTGTGGAAATCGAGGGAGATGTAGGTATTTCTGACCGTTTCCGTGACATTTGGGCTATAATCGTCATTACCTTAGCGGCCTTGGGGGCATTTGCGGCCATCTGCATGTTCGTGTACCTGCTGATCGTGTACCCAGTACGCGGTGGGACGACCGTCGTCGGATACATGCTCTGCTTCGGCATCATTCTCATGTACGCGCTCGTGTTCGCGTTCGTCGTCCATGCCAGCGCAAATGTCTGCGCGCTTCGGCGATTCTGCCTCGGGTTTGTGTATGCGATTGTCTACTCCGCACTGTTCGTGAAACTCATCGACTGCTGGCGTACCAAGAACAAGGATGATATCTACGACGTGAAATACAAACGGATCGGCAGCGCGTGGGGACTGTTTTCCTGCGCGGTGTTACTTGTGTTAGTTCAAGTAATGATCAATACGGAGTGGTTAATTTTAGAAAAGCCAGATGTTACCAAAGTGATTTATCTCAATAAACTCTGGCCACGCTGCACGCCGGACGACTTCTACGACGAGGGGTTGATATTTTCCAACTTTTATGTGATGTTTCTAATGTTCCTGTGCGTGATGGTCGGGCTGGCGGCGTTCGGCAATGAAAAGAATCATTGGGACTGCAGGTATGTTTCTGTCTTCCAGGGCTCCAGATAAGGAATTAGTAATTGAGTATTTTCACTCCGTCATATCTGAAGCAATTGGGTATTTCAGTATTTTAATTGGATAAAATAAAATCACACTACTGTTTACACATCAACAGACAGCAATTATTGAATAGTTTGCTTCGAAATGAAAACATCTTGGTATTCCATTAGAATTGTCTCCTTGGAGACAATTCTAATGAAATACCAAGATGTGTTTTCATGGAAAATAAGAAAAATATGCTATATTGGTGGTCTGTTTATTGTTTTCTGCAGCATGATAAAGGTACCACAATTGTTCTCATTGCTTTTTGATACTCACTACTTCTGATTTCAATTGTTTTTTTGGCAATTTTAATTGGGTATTTACACAAATACACAGCTTATCTGCAGCTCTGGTCTTCATGTTCGAATAGCCAGTAAGTATCAGTTATTGTTCACATATATGCGAGGGAGCATTAGCATTTATTTCCTTGAAAATCCAATATGTGAACAATAACATACTTATAGTTAGCCAGGTTTATAATGCAGTTTTCCATCCGTGCATTGATTTTCCATTTCCTGTGTAACAGGTAGTCATTAACCCTTTCAACCCTAAGAAACTGAATGGGCTGCGATATGTTAATTTTGCAACCAATCCAATCATCGCAAAATGATTTTCAGACTATTCCATTTATAAAAAGGGGGTATTTGTTGTTCTCAAAAATATGAAAATTACTTTCAAACAGTGCAGATCCTGATGAGACGGCTCGTTACGAGCCGGCTCATCTGGATCTGCACTGTTTGCATAAACCGATATATGGGGCTTTCGGGTTCAAAGGGTTAATGGTACATGCCCACTCAGTAGGCACAAAATGTTCTGTATCGGAATTAGATTATTTTGTATATTTTGTAGATATGACATTTTCTGGCAAAATAAACATTTATACATTATTACCCCACATATTGATTGGCATTATTACACATTTTATATCAGACGTAAATTTCCACACTGATATCAGGGGTGATAACTGTGTTTCCTTAAAATGTCAACGGACATTACTATTTATTCCCTGTATTTATTTTTAGTTGTTCAATGACCATACTTTATAATCTGTCGAAAATATTATTTTTTCAGGTGACGCATTTAATTTGTATAAATAAGTAAAAAATACCATGTCTCATTTGCATTTGAGAATAGCCTGATACCACCGCACATCACTACACTGCAGCTCCATTATAACGCGGTCGCGTATAGCGTGATCTCCATTATAACGCGGGTCTCTCGTGGATCCCAAAATTTTTTTAAAAAAATTGAGGGAAAAAAAAAGAAAAACAAAATTAAAAAAATCGTCGGACGTCGTAGTCATCGTGTAATTAGTTGATTCGTGATTTCTGCAAGTTTATTCAAACAACGAAGTTCAAAGTCCATGAAAGGATTATTACCGTATTAGTACCTTTAATCAGGTAATCATGTTAATAGGCATATTTATTAATCAATTCAATTACACATAATTGTCGCTAATAAATGGTTGCGTGTTCGATCACCTTACTTTTTCTTTACTCCCAGGTGTAATATTTAGAGTTCTATAAATAGACTGGTGTTTCAGCATTATCTGGCTATGGGATCACATGGTCTATTGTTTACACTGCAGCCCACGGCAATCTCGCTTAAATCGTAAATTTCATTCATCAATATCACTTGCAGCGTAAACAATAGATCACGTGACCCCACATCCTGAGATTATGCACGTATCAACCGCATGAATAGGCAGGACACGTGACCATAGGCATTATTTATTATCAATTAATCCGTTTAAGCGTCTGTTGATCGCGAGTAGTATACATTGTAATAAGCGTCTGTCTATCGCGAGCACTATACAACGTAATAAGCATGATTTTATAAATAACTCATATGTTTAATACATTAATACATACAAGTTTGTATGTCATAGGCATTATTAATAATTACTTTAACTTCTGTTCAAATGACATGATTTTATATGGGTCCATTGCTAATGGAATTCCCGCAATAGTTGGTAACCGAAATGCGAATACCAGTAACCCGTGCAGTACCAGTACCCGTGCATGTCCCGGAATTTTATAACGCGGTCGGATTCGATCGCGGTTTGAAATCTTGGACCCCGACCACCGCGTTATAATGGAGCTGCAGTGTATCAGTAAAATACATATTACTAAATGATTATACCTGTATAGCAAGCACTCGTAATTTTTAGAACTGATGGAATAGTGACAAAATGATACACTTATTCAATTCCTATAAAGAACATTTTGTGCCTACTGAGTGGGCATGTACCTTTAAATCTGGTGATACGTAACTTATTGGAGTTAAATCTTGCATTATGTGAAATAAGTGGAGCGCAATACTGGCTAGTGCGGAGCGCCACAGGGGACGTCAGGTCCGTACGCATAGAGGGTGCGCGTATGCACCCCCTTAACCCTTTCAAGAACAAAATTCTTGCATAGTGGTATTGGCAAAAAGTGTAGATCCAGATGAGCCGGCTCGTGACGAGCCGTCTCGTCAGGATCTGCACTTTTTGCAACAATTTTCATAAATGGACTGGTCTGAAAATCATTTTGTGATGATTGGATTGGGTTGCAAAATTAACATATCAAAATCCATTCCAGTTACTTAAGGGTGAAAGGGTTAATTTGCCGAGGTCTGTCCGTGGATGTGCAAAAACAAATGAATGCACCCCCCTAAATTAATTCCTGCGTACGGGCCTGGACGTAGAAGTCTTTTTTATTAATTTGTTCTCACGAAATAACAATTTGTTCCCTCAATTTAACAATTCGTTCCCACAAAATAACAATTCGTTAATTTGTGGGAACGAATTGTTATATCGTGGGAACGAATTGTTAATTCGAGGAAACAAATTGTTATATCGTGGGAATGATGCCTGACTATGGGGAATGAGAAATAGATGCCTGACTATGCACCTGACAGTAGTACTCTATCATGTGATGCACCTATCAATGTCTTCCCCGCCCGGGGGGGTCGGCGGGCACCCCCCGGGGAATTAGACAATTTGCAAAACTGACTGTCTAATTCCCTACTGTAGGGAAAGAATTGTGTGTCTAATTCCCCAGAGTGGTAGCTACCAGAGTCGTCTAATATCCCCAGGGTGGGGCATACTTTTTCATGATTAGTTGGAATCTTTTGACTTATTTTGTAGTCACAATTGTTGGAATGCCAGTTTTTTAAACTAATAGATATATTTGTCATGTTCATTTCTACACATCTGCAGAATCAATATAGTGTTGTACATGTACATACCCATCAAGGCTATGACATGCAAATAGAGTTGTTCTACACATTTACACACACAAAAAGATCATTTACGACTCCCTATATTTTCCAGGCTTCGTCAGAATCACATAAAGGTGTAGTACTGATGGGTACCCGTAACAGGGTAGAACCAGAGCAGAACTGAGCCTGCTAATGCGAGGGTGACATCACTAATTTACCTTTCATGATTGACATTATCCCGACCTGGTAGCAGGTGCTCTGAATCACAACAATGAACATTTAAATATATTCTGACGTTCACCTTTTTGTTGACATTTATGATAATCGGGAGGTACTGACATATTGTAGGAATCAGAAGTAGTTGCGCAGCTGATCATTCGGCTGATGATGCCAGATTCAGGCAGCATCCATGATACATGATAGTTTACAAAAAATACAAGGTGAAAACAAGCAAAAAATTACTTGGTTTAATAAAACTATTCAACACTGTAACACTGTAACAGAACAAGTATTCAACATTATATCAGAGAACAAATGTGAACAGTAATGATTAATTGGGGCTTAACGCCAACTAGTATTAACCCTTTAGATTCTGAGGAGACACCATTTTGTTGACGGAAAATTCTAAAATATTTTCTTCATTACTCAACCAAAAGTATATGTTGTGACCACCATTTGAACCGGCTCATAAGATCCTGTTCAAATAAGTGGTCACAACATATACCTACGTTGAGAAATAGGAAACAAATATTTTGAACTTTTTGTATCCTTAAAGGGTCCCAATGTAAGGGTATTTTTGAATAGGAAATTAAACTTTGTGTCAAAATCAGACCTAAAGATGACAAATAGGCAGTTTGTGATATTAACTAGAGATGTGTGTCTGTACGACACGAGGATGTGCCCTATTGACAGCTTTGACCTATATGCACCGAAATGTACAAGGTGAACATTTTGTTATAATGACCTTGACCTTGGCCATAGGGACTAGGGGTGTATTGATAATGAAGGACAGACACAAGGCACATATGCATATGAACTATTATTGAAATGCAGCAAGCGGTTGCAAAGATATTGATCAAAATGTACTTCATGAACATTTGGTGTGACGGACAGACAGATAGACAGACAGGTGCAAAACATAATGTGCCCTGAATTATCGTCACGGGCACATACAAATAAAATACATATTTCAGTGATTGTATTGCATTTAGAAACAGAGACCTTGACCTTGAACGGACAAGACCCATATTCAATAGGTGTCTTGCTGTCATTGAGATAAGTGCACATGCGAAGTTTGATGAAAATCGGAGGAAAGGAACTAAAGTTATTGTGCGGAAACCAAAATGTTACACAAATATCAAAGTATTTTTTAGCAACAGTGACCTTGACCTTGAACGGACAAAACCCATATTCAATAGGTGTCTTGTCGTCAGTGAGATAAGTGCACATGTGAAGTTTAATGAAGATCGGAGGAAAGGAACTAAAGTTATCGTGCGGAAACCGCACGGGGACATATGAGGGGCTTTAACTGAAGCAAAATTAAAAGCCCGGCTATTCTCTGGGCCAGGAGGGTCGGGGATTCCCATTGACTGGCAGGGATGTGGCTATAGGGGGGGTGTGGGGGTGTGTCTCACCCCCCCAGTTATCGGCTAAATTGTCAATAGTTGGAAATTCGGTGGTAATAATTCAATAGTTGGAAATTTCAGACTCTAAATCTAGTATATAATTTAGTAGAAAATTGATGTTTCCAACTAGGATTTCCCTCAGAATTTTCCAACTGATGGCCCGGATAGTCCAAATTTCCAATCAAAACCCAAAATTTTCCCAAACTAAAATTCAACAGTTGGAAATTTCAGACTCTAAATCTAGTATATAATTTAGTAGAAAATCTATGTTTCCAACTGGGATTTCCCTCTACGTGGTAGAACCTAGACAATGTGTATTATACAGGGCCGGATCCAGGGTGGGGGGGGGGGGGGCGTGGGGGGGCATACGCCCCCCCCCCCTTATTTTTAACGGAGCAATGATTTTTTTACTCAGATTAGAAAAGTTGTATTTTGACTTGGGTAAATGTTAGAGTATTTTGTTCTCAAATGCCAGGAAAATGCATCTGAGGCATCTGATTTTCAAAATTTTCTGGGGGAGGACCCCCACACACCCCCCCCCCCCCCCCTCACCTACGCCCCCCCCCCCCCTTTATTCAAATCCTGGATCCGGCCCTGTTATACTCCTATATGTGGAAAGCGGGATTGATAAGTTACATATGGTACATTACCCCAGTTGGAAATTTGGTGGGGATTCACCCCCCCAGCAAAACCCCCCTAGCCACATCCCTGTTGACTGGTGCATATTAAACTCTGATTGGGAAGTTGGAATTTGGCTGGTGACCCCCCCCCCCCCCACCCCCACCATCAAACATTGATACACCACTCTACAACGTACCAACTACCGTATCACTTCCAATTCAGTAGAATTCAAATTAATATGAAAAGTGCCGAATTTAGGTTCGTCCGATTATTACTCCCCAATATTATTTCATCGATGGTAACCATAAAAAATGTGCGCATTTCAAGTGACAGGCCGTATGGTTGTGCGGCCAGGTTGTGCTTTATAATATACCTCTACACACTTGAAACAGGTCGTGTAGGGAGTTTTGCCTCAACCAGGCGCAAACTTCTTCCACCGTAAAACTTTCCATTACCACGATGTTGTTGTTGTTGTCGCCCTTAGGTTACCTGCGCTAGTTTTTAGAGCATCAGAAATTTTGGTCAGAAATATACCGGCGCATTTTATACCGACGCTGATCATTCGGCTATCGCGGTAAAAGAACGCACTAAAACTCTGTTCGCGACATGTTTTTCTGACTGTTGCGTACTGCTAACTTTGTTATGTTGAATTGTCTAATTCCCGACCCTTGGGTCACCACTGTGTGTCTATTTCCCGCATGTCGGGTAATTATGTCTTGTCTAATTCCCGTCTATCGGGAATATTTTGCTGTCTAATTCCCCGTGGGTGCCCGCCGCCCCCCCGGGCGGGGATCACATTGATAGGTGCATGACACACGCATACCACCTACTAACCCTTACACCACTATCTTAATTTTTTGTTGTCTGCTGTTTATTTTCTATTTTTATCATCAAAAACATGCTTTGATAGCACTTTAGAATAATTTACAACATGCTTTGACAGCACTTCCATTGGAAATGATTCTGAAATGCTGTCAAACCATGTTTTTATTGAGAAATATGGCAAGATATAAAAGCAAGAGCAGACGACACTTGTTGTGTGTAGCGGTCTAAGGGCTAACATTCAACTTTCTTTTCGCATCAATATAGACAAAATATGTGGCTGTCACTGAAGAAATGAGGCTATGGTATTTTGCGACCTGTATAGATCCAGATCAGCCTGTGCATCTGCAGTCTGATCAGGATCTGCACTGTTCGCCATTCCATCAAATAAAATGCCTGTCATGCTTCTAACAAGCAATACCGACCGATATCAAGCTACAGGTGTACTATTTGATCAGGAGCTACATTGGTCACAAATTCCATAAGCCCCATTTTCCCACTCACAGCCATATATAGCAATTGAAATGAAGATAATTCCAACACTGTGCCATACTACTCTTTTCAGATGGAACGTGGGTTGCGTCGTGCTGACGATACCGGCCTGGATGGTGTGGTGCCTCGTTGCGGCACTCGGTGAATACAAGATGCGAGACGCAGCGGTCGCAATTGGACTCCTTTACAACGCGACCGTCATGCTGCTGTGTGGACCAATGAGGAAGCTCTACCTCCTCAACAAATACCAACTGCGAATGGATGAAGAGGAGAAGCAATCTCAGCTGGCCGCGAGCCAGAGAGGTATGCTCGATTTGGCGTAATTGTGCATGCCTTTACATGAGCCAGAGAGGTATGCTCGATTTGGCATAATTTTGCATGATTAACATGAACCAGAGAGGTATGCTCGATTTGGCTTAATTGTGCATGCGTTTACATGAACCAGAGAGGTATGCTCAATTTGGCATAATTGTGCATGATTAACATGAACCAGAGAGGTATGCTCGATTTGGCATAAGTGTGCATGATTAACATGAACCAGAGAGGTATGCTCGATTTGGCTTAATTGTGCATGCGTTTACATGAGCCAGAGAGGTATGCTCAATTTGGCATAATTGTGCATGATTAACATGAACCAGAGAGGTATGTTCGATTGTACGTAAATAGCTTTTCATAGCAAATGTGGAATTCTATTCCGCATTTGCTGTGAACATTGCGTCAGCTTTCGACATCATTTATGGAAGATATCTTAAAATATTTTTCAGGAGATATCGCACATTTTAGGTACAAAATCACATGGTCTTTGTCTCATATGTAAATGGCCTATTAGCTGAATAGTGCTTGTATAGTCTATCCTGAAGTTTATTCTGTGTGCTGACAACTAATTATATAATTATACAATGGGTTTTGTATTGGCCACAGGTGGAAGACTCGGACCTGTCACACAAAAATAAATACCCAGTCAAAAAATCCAATTTCCCCACCCACCTTGTCTCGTACTGTACATTACGTTTACTAGTAAACGTAAACGTACAGTGCAAATCAGGGGGCCGTTTCACTAAACTTTGTACGACTAAAATGTTTGTAAGTACAGATTTAGACTAGTCTGTAAATTTCAATTGATGGATTTCCATTATATGCAGCCTATGCTCAATAAATGGAAATCCGATAATTGTTTACAAGAACAAATTGTTAATGTGAAATTTACAGACTATCATAATTTTGCACTTGCGAACATTTTAGTGGTGGATATCAGGGCTCCAGATAAGGAATTAGTAATTGAGTATTGTTGCTCCATCATTTCTGAAGCAATTGGGTATTTCAAAATTTGAATTGGGTAAAATAAAATCACACTACTGTTTACACATCAACAGACCGCAATTATTTAATAGTTTGCTTCGAAATGAAAACATGTCTTGGCATTTCATTAGAATTGTCTCTTTGGAGACAATTCTAATGAAATACCAAGATGTGTTTTCATGGAAATTAAGAAAAATATGCTATATTTGTATGTTTATTGTTTTCTGCAGCATGATCGATAACGGTACCACAAAATTTGTATTGCTTTTTGATACTCGCTACTTCTGATTTCAATTGGGTTTTTGGTAATTTTAATTAGGTATTTAAGCAAATACGCAGCTTATCTGGAGCCCTGGAATATAGCAAATGTAATGAATGGTAATCATCGTAATGGGATTTTTGTAATGGGCATTTATTTGGTGTCACATGTCCGAGTTTTCCACCTGTTGTATTGGCCACTTGTTCTAAAATAGGCAATTCATAATGACACCAATTTTCAATCCAGGTAGATATTGTTACAACAAGAATTACAATAAAATATAATGTATACACACATTCACAGTGTGCAAAACCAGGGAAACATAATTATGGTGTTAAGATACCCCCCAAAAAAGTTAAAAACATATACACCTATACTAATTTAATTATTATTTTAGTCGGTTCTTTGATTTAACTAAGGCACATGCTATTCTTCCACTCAAGTGGTCACACCTTCAAGGTGCATGATCACGTGGTTACAACAACAACAACGTCGCCCACTCCAAAGTAAGTATTATTTGATATTTTCTTTAATATGCAACGGATTTTGATGAAATATGGCGCAGCAAACGCATCTCCATGAGCTGCATTTGGTCGTCTAGGGAGTTTGGCACAGACTTATGTCGTTTTTGCGAAGAATCGATTTCCGTGTCAGAGACACGGAAATCGATTCTTCGCAAAAACGACAGAAGTTTGGGCGAAAATACAGAGACCACCAAATGCAGCTTAACAAGACGCATTTGATGCGCCATATTTCATCAAAATCCGTTACGTAATATAAAGGACACTATAATATAATACGTAATTTGAATCCGTACTTGTTGTTGTTGTTAGTACCACATGATCATACACTTTGACCTTAGTCTTTCATTGGTTAGGCAGCAGGTGCGAGTAAGGGCAGGTGGGAGTATGTGAAGGGTGGACCCCCCTAGCATACTCGCTTCAGTCTGTGCAGCTTGAAACTATTTTGGATTTCTTGTTACTTGAGAGTTTAATCAGGTTATACCCATTATAAAAGTAGTAGGATTAGTACTAATCATGTTACTTTTAGTGAATCGGGCCAAGTGACTCTAGTGTGGTGAGGACCTGTAGCCTATTTCATCAATATTGCAAAGTATACTTTAGTAGCAAAGTATACTTTGAGGGAGAAATTTTCAGTTTTATGATAAATTTATTAATTTTTATTATACTGAATTTATTACATTATCACAGCCAATTTGGCTGTGATAATGTAATAAATTCAGTATAATAATTCTGCATACTTTTACTCATGAAATACATGCATTTGTTAGTTCTATATGAAATAATGCATTTCAGGAAAAATAAATGATTTCTCCCTCAAAGTAGACTTTGCTAGTAAAGTATACTTTGCAATTTTGATGAAATCGGCTACTGGTACCAGATCAGGTTGTTCTAATTTCAGTGCTGAATATATATGTTGGATGTAAATATTCAGTTCTGATTTTGAAATACGGGATTTGATCCCATTCACCTGGGGTCCGTTTCACTAAACTTCGTACGACTAAAATGTTCGTCCAAATTTAGGATCGTCTGGAAATTTCAATTGATGAATTTACATTTATTGAGCATATGCTATGCTCAATAAATGTAAATCCAATAATTGTTTACAAGAAAACATTGTAATGTGCAGTTTACAGAATCATAATTCTGCACTTACAAACATTTTAGTCGTACAAAGTTTAAGTGAAAGGGCCCCCTGGCCTAAAATGACCTTAACTGTTGACGGGCGATGAAACACCACTAAACAAAACCCACACTTTTCTTGCATTGCAGATTATAACTCGATGTATGGACGGCAATACGACAACGCGCCGCACATGCAAGATGGTGACGATGTATTTGTTGCAGAAAAAGAACACCTATAGATGTGTTGATTATTGTTAAATAGAAAGGTATGATACCCAAAGTAGATTCTGTTCACCACAATGATATAATAAATATTCAATTGCGAACAGTGCAGACCCTGATAATACTGTGTGCAGGCTTGTCTGTGTCTACACTGGCCGCATAAAATGATTTTTCCCATTTTGTTGGCCAATTATTATAAGTTTGAAATCAAACCATATACCGTATTCTTGCGATTATAGGTCGCAAGAGTGCATAAGACGCACCCCTATTTTCAGTCCAAAATCTGGGGGAAAATGTCTACATGAGATTATAAGACGCACCCAATTTTCCTAACAAAATGAAACAAAAAAAATGAAAAAAACTCGCCAAGTTGTTGTTGTTATTTATTCCCCCACATTGTTTTTGTATTCGTACCTTGGACGTTTTTGTCTGTATTTTCCCCATCATAGTTTGCTATGTCCGTAATTTGCCGACTCTATGTCCGTGATTACCCGGTCCATATTTCACCTTTTTCTAGTATCTTCAATTACACCGTGAACTCGGTAGTACACGCTTCACTATAACACGCTTCACTATCACTATAACACGCTTCACTATAACACGTGCTCGGTTAGTACACGTTTGTGCATTTGCTCCCGATTTGTTTGCCTATTTGTATATCAAAATCGTGTTAAATGTGTAACAGACTATTGTCATAAATCGTGTTTTATCCCGTCAACTATGTCGCTACTAGACGTGAAAAGCAGGTACGTGTATTTTTTCTCGTTCACGTCTAGTAGATACGTCACTATGTATGACGTTACGTCATAATGTGAATGACGTAACACGATAATCTTGTCGCTTCAGAAGACAAACTTATGAGGCCACAAATGCATTTTTAGAGACATTTGAACAACTTTGATGTGGTTAACGGGATAAATAGAATATTATTATAGTGTCATGAACGTGAATAAATATCTGACTCGGCTCGAAATCAGGATGTGCTCGGCAAGCCTCGCCCATCCTGATTTCTCAGCCTCGACAGATATTTATTCACGTTCATGACACTATACTAATATTCTCTATATATTTGCGATCATATTGCTGCTGAAAGTGGTATTATATTTGCGATCATATTGCTGCTGAAAGTGGTATTATATTTGCGATCATATTGCTGCTGAAAGTGGTATTATATTTGCGATCATATTGCTGCTGAAAGTGGTATTATATTTGCGATCATATTGCTGCTGAAAGTGGTATTATATTTGCGATCATATTGCTGCTGAAAGTGGTATTATATTGTTAACTATTGATTGCGGTATGTATTACATGTACCTCTTTTCAACACCATTTATGCAAACTATTTTCGAAATCAATATCGGCGAAATATGGTGACAGATCTGCGTGCGTATAATCCAGTGTTTTTTTAACCCGTTCCTTTCTGAATACACATTCACGGATATGAAATTTATTAAATATTTTATTTTTATTTTTGTTATTTCTCACTGAAAGTATATGTTTGTCACCACTCATTTCAACCGTCTCGACGAAACGGTTTAAATGGTGATCGCGGCATATACTTCCGAGTGCATAGAAGGAAAATATTTAGGATTTTCCGCAAACATAAGCATATCCTGAGCATGAAATGGGTTACTGATTGCCCCCATGATGCGAGGATGAAAGCTGCACGTTCGCCACATCTGCGGCACACATCAAAAAGCGTGTTGACCAATCAGTGCAATTTCAAAACATAGCCTAAAGGTCACACAGTTTACAGCAGTCTCATGCTGAATGATGACATCAGATAAGCGCCTGTTAGTTGACACGGTTGTGTGTTATCGATTTTTTTCCACAAAGCAACACACAACTTTCACCTACAGTATGTAATATTTCAAAATCAGTTGTATCTTCCGTAAATGACGCTGAAAGCAGCCTATAGGCTTAGCTATGACGAATTTGCATTGTCCGCTGACGTAATTATAATGTTTTTAATTAGAGATTGGCGAACATTGTAAACCATGTGCAGACTACGCGAATCCACCGCCTGGTCTGGTCGCTAATTCAATAAGCCGGGATTTGTCAGAGATAGAGACCCAATTCACATAAACACGTTTGCCGTGTCATAGAGTCTGGTTCTCAGTAGTATTGTTTCACTTGGGATGCATCAGACAGGGTACCAGTTTAGTGACGAATATGAAACTGACGTCAACAACCGCGTGTGTTGATATTTGATATGGCTTTGTGTTGTAAATCTTGACACGCGGTGTGTTTGATGTCGGCCAGCTGACTTAGGCTTGCCACTTTCATCAGTTTTATAACTTTCGTGGAATTGCATTATGCATATTGGGATTTACCGTTAATGGTGTCATGCAATATTTTTCACGGCAAAATGACACCGACCGATATGGGCCCGGTAAATGTTTTCAAAAGGTAATTAAAATGATAGAGGCAAGATTGTGATTCGGCAGAGAAAATGTCGACCGGATCTGATCTTGGTATACACTGTTCGCCTTCGGTATAGAAAATGTGTACCGAATGTGACACAGGGCCGGAAGAGTAAGGTGCGAGTAAGGCGCGAACTGTTTAGAATATGAATACAATATTCCAATACCAGATTTTACCCCAAAGACTAACAACAACAACAACAAATGTAGGAACACATTTTATTTTTTTTATTTTTTGTCATTTATGTCAATATTTCGGGTGGAAAAAAATGCTAATGTATCTACATGTATTTATAAGACGCAGGGGCTTTCTGGGATACAAATCTGAGTTAAAAAAATGCGACTTATAATCGCAAGAATACGGTATCGGACATGTGACTCTCTACATTGGTTATAATCGTGTGGCTGCACAGTCATAAACCCCATTCAGACAATTAAAGCTTTCAACCCTAAATAACTGGAAGGGATTTTGATATTTTAATTTTCCGACAAATCCAATCATCGCAAAATGATTTTCAGACTAGTCCATTTAATATAGATATGTGTTGTTTTTTTTCTCTAAAAAATATGAAAATTACTATCAAAAAGTGCAAATCCTGATGAGATAACGAGCCGGCTCATTTGCAGCTACATTGTTTGCAAACAGTATGTAGTGTTGGAAGGGCTGAATGAATGAATCCATACATCCATCCACCCACCCACCCATCCAGCCACTCGCCCATGGTGCACCCATCCACTTAAAACCGAATCGGTCGATCAACCAACCAACTTATCAATCTGTTATTTAAATGAAGCTGTTGTATCATTTCAGGATGTAAACATTGCTGAATGAAGCTTCATACACATGAAGATGCCGGTTGCCATGGAGTCTGTTATATCATAACCATGGAAACAGTACCTGAACAATCCTCACAAAAGTGTAACTGATCACGTTGATATGTATGTGTATAAATGTACTTAGCGGGGTGTCAGCTGACCAATATGCCCTTGTGACATTTGAGCCAAGCTATGTGATTTTATACGTAAGAAGATGTGCAATTTTTCATTAAAAATATTTACATAAACTGATATTTTCTGTAAATGATGTCCAAAGTTGACAAAATTATCATAGTAAATGCGGAATTGAATTCCGCATTTGCCCAGGAACTTTCCTCACATTTTGACATCATTCACAGAAAATATTGCAAATTTTGTAAATATGTTTAATGTAATATCTGCCGATCTTCTTAGAGACACAATCACACATTTGTGTCTCATTAGTGACCAGTGAATATTGTACATATGCCACGGTACGTAACTCACTATGTGGAGAAGATGTGTATTCGTGCCCGGCTAGCTCAGTCGGTTAGAGCGATGGTACAGTAATCCAGAGGCCCCCGGTTCGAGCCTCGGGTAGGATATGCATCTTTCTCATCCTGTGACATTTGGTGCCCAACGAGGGACCGTGACTGATATATATACTACCCAAAATGTACCAAAAATATGGAATTCAGAGACAAATTAAATATAGAATTCGGGGACGAATTCCAATTTGGCGGGGAAGTATGTCACGGTACGTAACTCACTGTAGGGAGGAAGTGTGTATTCGTGCCCAGCTAGCTCAGTCGGTTAGAGTGATGGTACGGTAAACCAGAGGTCCCGGGTTCGAGCCCCGGGCCGGAGCACATTTTCTCATCCTGTGACACATATATAGAGTAATCAACCATCATTTTGTAATATGGGATTTATTTCACAGAGGTGTTTGTAAGTCTAATAAAGAAGTCGGTGCATAATACCGTTTCTTTAAATGATTATGGTAACAACCATTGGTTTAACCATTTGTTATTGCATAAAATACTGTGTAATAAAAATCACAATACACTTAAGTGTAATAAATATGGAAATTAACTTGCTACAGAAAACCGGTTTGGTGACCAATACTGCTTCATTGTATGATGATGTACTTATGCAAGAAATAGAATTTGTGATGCTTTAATATCGTATGTATTAAACTTGTTTATTAATTTCATAAGAAACGAGGCATAACCTCGTTTCTTATGAAATCAGTAAACTCGATTAATAAATATCATATTAAATATTCACTCATGTAAGATCATCTATTTATTTCATGGAAGATAAGTGATATATGTGGTTGTCACTGGAAAAATGAGGTTATGGTCTATACAACCGGTGTAGATCCAGGCCGGTGTGTGCATCCACAGTCTGATTTCCATCACACCCCTCATCCTTTTAACGAGCAATATACATTGTTATCGGGCTACAGGAGTGTGCTATTCAGTTTGATCAGGAGCTACACTGGTCACAAATCCAATGAACCACATTTCTCCAGTTTTATTTGAGGGGAAGGGGCCAAGTGACTTTGGTGTGGTATGGACCTGCCACCAGGTCAGGTTATTCTAATTTCAGGGCTGAATATATTTTTTCTCGATTTTGATTTTGGAATTTTCCCCCCAATGCAGCAGGTTAAAACAGGATCGAACTTGTTTGCCCGGCCTTACATGACCTTAGCTGTTGATAGGCCGTTAAACACGAATAAACATTTATCCAGTCACAGCCACATATATGATACATACAATTTCAAACAGGAATCGGAAAACAAACTTTATTTAAATCTCCTCCTGATACATTGAGGGAAATGTTTTGCATATTTCAAAATCCTGTTCATTAAATTGTGTAGTATGTGTACTAGATACAAAATAAATTTGAGTTAGGAGAGGTATGATGTCTAGGAATCAAATATTTTTATGAAAATTTATCTGAAAATGATGTTGCATGTACTCGTAGGAAGAACGATTTCATCTCGGAAAATAATCACATTAAATCTCACAGTAGTGTTAACCCTTGCAACGCTACAGACCTCTATAGCAGTGTTTGCAAACACTGTTTAGATCCAGATGAGCCGGCTCGTAATGAGCCGTCTCATCAGGATCTGCGCTTTTTGTAAGTAATTTTTTTTTATAAATGGACTCTTTTATAAATGTATAAATGGACTAGTCTGAAAATCATTTTGTGAAAATTGGATTGGTCAGAAAATTAACATAATATCAGTCCATTTCAGTTATTTAGGGTTGAAAGGGTTAAATATTATCCATCTTGTGCACTCGGCAACAAAAGTTGTAACATATTATAAGGCATGTAAACAACTTCAGTTGGATTGATTAGTGAACATTGTAGATCCTGATCAGACTGAGTGGATGTGATGTACAGTCCCTTTTCTCAGCCAGCGGCCCCCGTGTATAGATGTAATATTGTAGGACATGTATGTGTATATTGATGTTTCTATGGCCCGCTGGTAACCATGACAACGTATTGTTATGGTTAATGTTCTCGTCAGTTAGTCTACATATATGCATTGTGTATCACAGGTAATTGAGATGTGTTCAGCAATTTCACCAACGTTCGACATCAGTAATGTTATTGTCCTTTTCGGAATTGGTGTCCGAGAAATAGAGTTAGATAAGGACGAAATTACACGAATTTGACCCATTTCTCGCAGAGGATATGCCATTTTGATTGTGGTAAACTTTAAATATTTGCTTTATATGTGCTCAGAAGTCTATGTCGTGACGGTTCAAATGAGTGGTCACGACATATACTTTCGTTGAGAAATAACAAAAATTAAATATTTATAATATTTCATACCCATAAAGGTATATTCCTAAATTAATTTGTTAACCAAATGTATATCTGAATTACATTGGAACCTCTATAAACCGGACACCTTTGACTTCCTTTCCCAGGGTGTCCAGTTGTAAGAGGTTCCACTGTATGTGAAAAAGGTGAACTGAATCAGTTATACATTGTATATACATATACGTGTATTTTGGATATATGCTGTTTGATACGCAGCCCCGCAGGGGACGTGGATTTTTTAAAAATTAATTAGTCCCCAAGAATTAACAATTCGTTCCTGTGGGAACAATTCTCCCAAGAATTAGCAATTCGTTCCTGTGGGAACGAATTGTTAATTTGTGGGAACGAATTGTTAATTTGTGGGAACGAATTGTTAATTTGTGGGAACAATTTGTAAAATTGAGGGAACAAATTGTTAATTTGTGGGATCAAATTATTAAATTGAGGGAACAAATTGTTATTTTATGGGAACGAATCAATTAAAAAGAGTTCTACATCCCCTGCTGGGCTCTGTAGTTTGATCAGGGACTATCCCATTTAAAAATGGCTATCGCCTTGATAATGGGATTCTGTCCATATCAAGGTGCATGATCATGTGGTTACAACAACAACAACGTTGCCCACTCCAAAGTAAGTATTATTTGATATTTTCCTTAATATGCAACGGATTTTGATGAAATATGGTGCAGCAAACGCGTCTCCATGAGCTGCATTTGGTCGTCTAGGGAGTTTGGCACAGACTTATGTCGTTTTTGCGAAGAATCGATTCTTCGCAAAAACGACAGAAGTTTGGGCGAAAATAAAGAGACCACCAAATGCAGCTTAACAAGACGCGTTTGATGCGCCATATTACATCAAAATCCGTTACGTAATAAGGACACTATAAAGTAATAAGGACACTATAAAAGAATACGTACTTTGAATCGGTACTTGTTGTTGTTAGTACCACGTGATCAAACACCTTGCATATGCATATTTTGTGTCAATGTTATAGCCATGTTAAAAATCAGTTTACAGAATGTATATAGGCTTCAGTGTAAAAATCACATGTACACATATGTTGCAAAATTGTTAATAGGACCATTATTTTAAGTGCTTATTACATATTTTTTGTACAAAATAAGAACAAATAAATGTATATTTTAACAAAAGGAACTGTTTGTTGTTTGTGTCATTCCATAATTGTGGCTGTGACTGGAGAAATGTGGAT
Source organism: Conchocele bisecta (assembly GCA_029237695.1). NCBI lineage: Eukaryota > Metazoa > Mollusca > Bivalvia > Lucinida > Thyasiridae > Conchocele > Conchocele bisecta. The sequence continues at coordinate 66,850,451 of CM055277.1, forward strand.
TATGGTATTTGTGACCAATGTATCTCATCATCATTAAAGGAGTCGTATCAGGATATTATTTTTTTTAAATATAAAAAAATAAAAACGTGTTTTCATCATGGCCCTGTTTAAGTGGTTTAATTGATACTAGGACCGTTTTTTTCTTCAGGATAGTATAAAAAAAATAGAAATGTGTTTTCATCATGGCCCTATGTAAACTAGGACGGTGAAACACGTTTTTATTTTTAAATGTATTTTTTTCAAAGAATCGTGATATGCCCCTTTAATACACTCCTGTAGCCTGCTAATGATTTACATGTATATTACTTACTAGAAGCATGATGGATGTTTCATTGATGGAATGGCGAACAGTCCATATCCTGATCACACTGTGCGGATGCACAGGCTGATCTGGATCTTCACTGGTCGCAACACCCATACACCCAGTAAAGAACTAGAAACTGTGTTCATAGAACACTGATGCCCTACATATCGCTTTGATAGTAAACGAGACAGCAAAATTCAAGTCCAAAAGTGGAAAATAATCCATGAGCCAGTGTCGAATCGAAAATAGAAATTGACTTAGTGCATCTACACACCATATATAAGCTACAGTCGAACCTCCCCGAACGGCCACCTTTCTATAACAGCCGCTATTTTATATTCCAAATGGATGATTTCCTCTGTATCTAACCCTTAGACTGCTGAGCACGAAAATTGTCGTCTGTTGTTGCTTTTGCCTTCTTTTTCAACAAAAAACATGCTTTGGTTGCCAAAGCATGTTTTTGATGAGAATTATCGAAGAAAATAAATAAACAGCGGACGACAAAATTTAATTCAGCATTAACCTCCCTACAACAGCCACCTCTCTACAACAGCCAGTTTTGCGTCTTCCCATGGGTGGCTGTTGTAGAGAGGTTGCACTGTACATACCAAGTATCAAGTCTCCAGCTATTACGGTTTAGAAGTTTTAAAAGTTACAAATCAAAATGGTGAAATTCTAAGTCTTAAAGGGGGAGATGATCCATGACCGAAGGTCGAATAAAATAAAATGAAATTCACTTTGCTATCTTCATACCAAAAGGAAGCTATATATGTACCAAGTATTAGCAGTTATTATGGTTTAAAAAATTTACAAGTTAAAGGCAAAATGGTTAACTTCTAAGTGCCAAAGGGAGGATAATTCATGACTCCGGGGTCGAATAAAAAATCAAAATGAAAGGAAGCTAGATACCAAGTATCAAGCCTCCCGTCATTACAGTTTAAAGGTGTTATGAGATACAAGCTCTAACACAAACTTTAGCCAAGAGAAATAGCTATGTAATTATTGGCAACTATAGGTCAAGGTCATAGGAAGGTCATTTTTTTCACAGTGGTTTGTGGTGCACATCATGATAGTGCGCAGGTATGATGGCTGTATGCCGAATAGTATTGAAATTACAAGCTGAAACAAAATCTTTAACCATGGGAAATAACTGGAAATATGGTAATTGTAGGTCAATATAACATGTAGTATTGGTATGTTGGCTGTAGACCTAAAACTATTGACGAACAAGATCAAACAACAGTTTAACCATGGGAAATAACTATGTACATATTGCAATTGTTGGTCAAGGTCACACAAAAGTCATTTGATTCACAGTGGGTTGCAATGCAGCTCACTGGCTCATGGTAGTGTGCAACTATGGTGGCTGTAAACCTAAGACTATTGAAGATTCAAGCTCTTATAAAAACTTTAACCAATTAAGGGAATTAGCTATGTAAATATAACAATTGTAGGTCAAGGTCACACGAACGGCATGTGTTTCACAGTGGGTTGTGGTTCACATGACTGGCTCATGATAGTGTGCAAATATGGTGGATGTATATCTAATACTATTGAAGATACAAGCTCTTACACACACTTTAACCAAGCGAAATAACTAAGTAAATAGTTCAATAGTCAGTCAAGGTCACACAAAGGTCATTTGATTCACAGAGGATTGTGGTGCACATCACTGGCTCGTGATAATGTACACGTATGATGGTGGTAGATCTAATACTGTTGAAGATACAGGCTCAAGATTACACACGCGTTAACCAATGGAAATAACTATGTAAATATTGCAATTATAGGTCAAGGTCACAGAAAGGGCATGTGTTTCATAATGGGTTGTGGTGCACATCACTGGCTCATAATAGTGTGCAAGTATGGTGACTGTATGCATACTCATGGTAATACTATTGAAGATACAAGCTCTTACAAAAACGTTTAACCTTGGACGGGACGGGATGGGACGGGATGGACGGACAATTAAGGGTAACACTCAATGCCCCCTCCACTATCGTGGTAGGGGAAAAAATGGGTCAGCATCTGAATATCATCTCCGTGAGTGGCTGGTCGGGAGCATCTTAAGGGTAAATTTAACAATGGGGTTCGTCTTTACCGGAATCCCAATATCCCCTGTTTTGCCCTCAGGTATATTTTATTTGTGGCCTTCAAGTTACTTCAGATTTCAATCCAGCTATACGCATTATCAAAGTAGTAAGATTAGTACAAGTCCTCCTTATTAGGTAACATATTTTGATGTAATATGGCGCATCAAACGCGTCTTGTTAAGCTGCATTTGGTGTTTTCTGTATTTTCGCCCAAACTTCTGTCGTTTTTGCGAAGTATCGATTTCCGTATAAGTCTGTGCCAAACTACATAGACCACCAAATGCAGCTCATGAAGACGCGTTTGCTGCGCCATATTTCATCAAAATCCGTTGCATATTAAGGAAAATATCAAATATTACTTACTTTGTGTGGGCGACATTATTGTTGTTGTAACCACGTGATCATGCACCTTGTTATTGTCTAATCAAAGGATACCTGCAATTGACTGGCTGGTCCCAATAATGTTACACAACAGCATGCATTAACATTGCCCGTATACCAACGTTTCTGAACATATATATTGGCAATCTCAATTCACAATTGTATGCGTATTGTACACAAGTATGCGCCTATAAATGTGGCTGTGAATGGAGAAATTGGGCTTAACCATTTGAACCCGAAAGCCCGCTATATCGGTTTATGCAAACAGTGCAGATCCAGATGAGCCGGCTCGTAACGAGCCGTCTCATCAGGATCTGCACTTTTTGAAAGTAATGTTCATATTTTTTAAAACAAAAAACACCCCCTTTTCATAAATGGACTAGTCTGAAAATTATTTTGTGACAATTGGATTGGTTGCAAAATTAACATGTCAAAATCCATTCCAGTTACTTAGGGGTGAAAGGGTTAAGGGATTTCTTACCAGTGTAGCTCCTGATCTAGCAGCACTCTCCTGTTGCCTGATGACGATCTATATTATAAGCATGCATGGTGTGTGTTTCATTGATGGACTGACGAACAGTGCAGATCCTGATCAGACTGTGCGGATGCACTGGCTGATCTGGAGCTACACTGATCGCAAAAAACACAAGCCACATTTCACCAGTCACAGCCACAACTATCTCCCCGTCCCCGTATGATGGGGTGACTGGCAATCCCCAGAAATTAGACACATTCTGAAATAGACAGTCCAATTCACGCATCTCGTCCAATTTTTTAGACTCCCATAGATACTTAAGACCCATTGAGCCTTCGAAACGACCCCCCCCCCCCTCCCTTCAAACAGGTAGATACTTCAGACCCCTTGAGCCTTCGAAACGACCCCCCCCCCTCCCTTCAAACAGGTAGATACTTCAGACCCCTTGAGCCTTCGAAACGACCCCCCCCCCCCCCTTCAAACAGGTCTGTCTACGGGCCTGCGGTTAAAATGGACACCTGTGTGCAAAGGTTCATTCATTTCATTCATTCGGCATATATTTAAGGGTGTGAATTGGATCGAACACCTTTCATACCCGACGTGCAAAGGCGTGGATTTTGGATTATTTAAAAGTTTGTAAACGTATTTAATGAAATTACGCAGATGTCCGAAGGTACAAAATCACATGGCGTCATTGGCGTGTCTCATATGCTCTCAGATCAGAAGCCTATTTCACCAACATTGCGAAGTATTCTTATCTAGCAAAGTATACTTTGAGGGAGTAATCATTTATTTTTCCTGAAATGCATGATTTCATATAGAACTAACGACTGCATATATTTGATGATCAGGGGCGTAGCTAGCCAATTTGAATATGCAGGCCCGGTTGACGACTTCGAGCACCGTTGGTGCGAGTATGCTAGGGGGTCTGGGCGGAAAACAAAATCGAAACTAGAAGGTAAATGATGATGCACTCTGGCACATTTCAAAACACCTTTTCTCGAACATTCTGCAGGCCCGGGCATGCAGTGCCTTAATGCAGCTACGCGCCTGATGATTACAAGTATGCATAATTATTATACTGAATTTATTACATTATCACAGCCAAAATGGGTATGAAAGGTGTTCGATTCAATTCACACCCTTAAATGTTCGTATGTGCAAATTTATGATCGTCTGATGGATTTACTTTTATTGATCATAGGCTGCAGCCTATGTTCAATAAATGTAAATCCAATAATTGTTTACAAGAAAACCTTGTTAATGTGAAATGTACAGACTACATGTATCATAAGATTGCACTTACGAACATTTTAGTCGTACGAAGTTTAGTGAAACGGCGCCCATGTTCGTAAACTAACTACATGATCAGGATATATGTCTGTAGTCAAAAGTAGTATCTATGTCTGTAGTCAAAAGTAGTATCTATGTCCGTAGTCAAAAGCTCCGTAAACCACCTTTTGTCGTGGTATGTCGATATAATAATTGAGATACCAGGCCCGTACGCAGGAATTCATTTAGGGGGGTGCGTTATCGACGGCGCGAAGGGCTAAACATTATTGTTTTGCATATTCGGCAGATTAACAATTTCACCCCTAAATAACTGGAATGGATTTTGATATGTTAATTTTGCAACCAATTCCAATCATCACAACATGATTTTCAGACCAGACCATTTATGAACATGAGGTGTTTTTGTTCTCAAAATTATGAAAATTACTTGCAAAAAGTGCAGATCCTGTTGAGACGGCTCGTGACGAGCCGGCTCATCTGGATCTACACTTTTTGCCAATACCACTATACAGGCCTGTGGTGTTGAACGGGTTAATAAAAAAAACAAGAGTAAACAGCGATATATTCAAGAATAATGATGCCCGAAGATATGTATTGAGTATTTTCAGCCATGGTCTTTAAGGGGGGGGGGGGGGGGGGGGCGGGGGGGGAGGGGGGGGTGCGTACGCACCCGTCGCACCCACTCTGCGTACGGGCCTGGATACGTCATGTGGTTTAGTACCTAAACTACATGTACATGTGCGAATTTTCATGAACAATATCTGTGACGAAGATGAATGTATATTTGGTGTCTGCAAATATTTACAAAATTTACGATATTTTCTGTAAATGATTTAGAAAGAATTTGCTATAAACATTTCGTTATCTTTCGAAATCATTTACAGAAAATATCACTTTCTGTAAATATATTTCATGAAAACCGTACATGTATTTCTACCCCGCTCCAAACCTCTCGCGAGGGTAGCAATTTAACTCCATCTACACATGGAAGAATGATTTTTGCAATCGGTTATCCGGCGTGTTTGATATGTTAGCGATATAAAACTGTCAGAACTGTATCAATAAAGTGCATGTACATACAGTACGCATGCAGAAATTGGTTATTTTACCATGTCAAGGTGTTTATCGGACATTTACATGTATATATAGCTTGTAAATTTTAAAGCTTCATTCTGTTATGTCGAATGTTGAACAACAACAACAAGAGAAAAGATAGCTTCCATGTGAAAATGATTTCCGTTTTCAATCAAAAATCATGTCTAAACATACTGTGACAGTGTCAATATTGTTGCTCCAAAATGCGCCAGAACGCAGGAAATACAAAGTATTGCAAAATAGTTACACCCCCTAACCCGAAATCCTGGATCGGCGTCTGTTTCCTGTTCTATTATTGTTGGCAATTTACTAGTTCTATATCAAAGATTATGTGTTTAAATGTATAAAATATACAGTTTAATTTTGACCTGCACAGGCCCGTACGCAGGATTTTCTATCGGGGGTGCGTCAGGGGCAAGCCCCACGTAGTGGAGCGAGTACGCTAGGGGGTCCGGGGCATGCTCCCCCTGAAATTTTGTAAACCTACATGGCCTGAAATGCACTCTCCTGCATTGTAAGTCATTTAAATTCGGATTGTAAAGTGGGGGGGGGGGGGTGGGTGTCTGGGGGTCCTCCCCCAGGACATTTTTTTTTTGCAGGGAGCAGGGGGGGGGGGCGGGGATGATGATATGATGATGATTGAAGTGATGATATCACGTGCTATTACTGTCCAAAACGGCACCCCATACGGATAACCTTATCACACACGGTCCAACATATCACGGACCATGCATCTTTAGCATGTTTAGTCCCAGCATATACCAATAATTAACTCCCTTTCAAATTTAATTATTCCCCGGTTAATCGGGAAATTTGCGCGCCAAATAAGTTCACAAGAGCGACGCGCTGGACCGTAAACTCGCCGATAACCCGATGAATATTCATGTATTTCACACTTGAATAAATGAACCGTACACACAATTATTTATAGCCGTCTAAAAATAAACCCGTCAGACTAGTTTTGCAGGGTTCCCTCGCCCGCGACAGTATACACAATGATCACTGGAGCATGACACTTCGCATTGAGAACTAAAGTGTACAGGTATTTTCGACTCTCCTGTTTGGGTTGGGCTATTTTCTGTGGAAACGTGAGTTTTGCTCACAAATTTGGCCCGGGGAATTATAGAAGACACAGGGAAGGCCAGAGTCGCCACAGAAACGGACAGCCACAGTAACAAGGTGAGTACTTGTCAATTTCATGTCTTTGACGATTGGAATTCGCGTCAATATTTCCAGTGCTTTGAAGTAGTCGATTGGACAGGTGTATTCATTTCCAGTATCCTATTCTGAATGATACGGGTAAATCTTGTGTTTTTGTATTGTTATTTATTGTTATATACATTAAATTGTATTGGATTTGAATCAGGTACGTATTTGTAAGATGACAAATTAATAAATCTTTGATCTCTATAATTGGTAAAAACAAACCACCCCATCTGTCTATTTTGGCATTAAACTGTCGCAGTGGCAGATCTGCATTTATATAGTTCATGCATTACAATAAATGTTTTTTTTCCATGATGACAAAATGTCGGACTATACTCGCACTATACAAATGCACATGTATTAATAACTTAGAAAATTTCAGCTCTAAGGATGTGTTTTACTATTTCATCTGACTTTTATATTTTCTGTATCCGTGAGACTGTGTTTAATATTTCATCTGTCTTTTATATTTTCTGTATCCGCGAGTACACAGAAAATATAAAAGACAGATGAAATAGTAAAACACATCCGTAGAGCTGAGATTTTCTAATTAAGCTAATGTATTAATTGTATATATATTTGCACCACAATTTGGTAAAACCAGCTGTGTATTATTTCTGACCAGTGTAAAAATGCTGGTCAGCCTGTGTAGTCCATCACAGCCTGATCACTAGCTTAGATAATCTCAGCTCTAACGGATACAGAAAATATAAAAGACAGATGAAATAGTAAAAGGCATCCGGAGAGCTGAGATTATCTAAGCTACCTTATCACCATTGTTTGCTGGAATATAGCTTAGATAATCTCAGCTCTACGGATGGCTTTTACTATTTCATCTGTCTTTAATATTTTCTGTATCCTTGAAGAATTCTTTTTTATTTATTCGTTCCCACAAAATAACAAATCGTTCCTTCAATTTAACAATTCGTTACCACAAATTAAGTATTAATTCCCACGAATTAACAATTTGTTCCCTCAATTTAACAATTTGTTCGAACGGGAACAAATTAATTGTTAATTTGTGGCGAACAAATTAACAAAAAAAAATCCATGCCCCCTGCAGAGCTCCGTAGGATACAGAAAATATTTATAAAAGACAGACAAAATAGTGAAACACATCCATGTAGTTGAGATTATCTATGCAATCCGGAATCATGTATCAATATCTCCACAACCAAACTACAAACAGTATAGCCCGTGATCAGACTGCAGATGAACAGACTGGCCTGGACCTTCACTAGTTGTAATGTATGCGGCCCATATAAAAGGTGTATGATCACGTGGTTTCCGAACCCGATTTTCCGACGCGACGTAATCACAGTAGATTTTCATTATAATCTTCCTAACAAACGGACAGATTTTAATGATATGTAGCTCACCAAATACGATGGTATATGTGTTTTATGGGTGCTATGAAAGTTCTTTAAAATAACTTTTATTTCTTACATTCACGTGCTCTACTTTTTATTTACTTTTACAGTAACCGATTCTTCGTCAAAACAACATAATTATGAGATTAAAGCCACCTATACAATAAAGGGCAACGTGTACTGCATTTGCTGTGGTATATTTCATAAAAATATGTCCTTCCATTAGCAAGATATTAAAGGAAATCTACTGCAAACCATCTGAAAAACATGACGTCATGCCGCTCGGAAACCACGTGATCCCCCACCTTGATACTTCAGAGCTCCAGTTCAGGTGCGTAAATTTCTTATTTCTCCATCAAAAATGGCAAGTTGGGAGTGCTTTAGAATCGTCTCAATGAGACAATTCTAAAGGACTCCCAACTTGCTATTTTTGATGAAGAAATAACAAAATTTCACCCCACCTTGATATAGATTTACCGATGTTTTTAGCTGGCAACACCCTAGCTCTGAGAACATAAATCAGGGCTCCAGATAAGGAATTAGTAATTGAGTATTTTCACTCCATCATTTCAGAAGCAATTGGGTATTTCGAAATTTTAATTGGGTAAAATAAAATCACACTACATGTACTGTTTATACATCAACAGACAACAATTATTGAATAGTTTGCTTCGAAATGAAAACATGTCTTGGCATTTCATTAGAATTGTCTCCTTGGAGACAATTCTAATGAAATACCAAGATGTGTTTTCATGGAAAATAAGAAAACTATGCTATATTTGTGGTATGTTTATTGTTTTCTGCAACATGATAAATGAACCACAAAATTGTAATTGCTTTTTGATACTCGCTACTTCTGATTTCAATTTGGTTTTTGGCAATTTTAATTAGGTATTTACGCAAATACACAGCTTATCTGGAGCTCTGATAAATATAATTACATTACATTGCATTACATAAGCGAAGTAGAAAGTAAACAAACAATGCTTCAAAGCACATTTGGAAAGACTACTCCGTCATAACTCTTAACACAGGCTGATCTGGATCTACACTGGCCGCAAAACACATAAGCCCCATTTCTGCAGAAACAGCCACAAATGAGTTATATTGCTCATCGGTGGTGGTGTCGGGTGAGGACAAGTTGCATGCTCCGTGGGGATTTTTATACATGTATATCTATAGACCCTATCTCCTGCATTCTCAGAAGCATATTTCACTCCTTTTTTGGCACCGAAATGAGTTAACCCTTAGACCGCTATCTTATTTTTGTTGTTGTCTGCTGTTTATTTTCTATTTTCCATTTTTATCATCAAAAACATGCTTTAACAGCACTTTAGAATAATTTTCAACATGCTTTGACAGCACTTCAGAATCATTTTCATTGGAAATGATTCTGAAGTGCTGTCAAACCATGTTTTTATTGAGAAATTAGGCACGATATAAAAGCAAAAGTGAGTAGCGGTCTAAGGGTTAATTTTCACCTTTGACAAAAAATATTTCAAATGTGAGGATTTTCCTCTTTCAACAACTTGCTTTATCTCACAGGTTCTTGAATAACGGCAGGGGTTGAAATTTCACTCGCCCAGCTCGCCATGGCGAGTGTTATTTGTGGCGGTCGAGTACTTTCTACAGGCACTCGCCCAGTTTCGCGAGTGAAAAATTTGGTCAGGATTTTTTTTCTGAAGAAATTGGCAATTAATTCCATCGATAACGGCCAACAAATGGCCAAACATAACAGCTTGGCACGAAACGGTCAGCGCCGGGTCCGAAACCATTGAATTTAGTAATTAAGGCAGCGCGCAGCGCATGCAAACATAGCCACCATAAATAAAACAAAATCTATGTCGCTCAACGCTTATAGAAAATAAGTAGCGCGCAAGCCTCTGAGCAAATTTGACTGTTAAACTAAAGCTGCTAAAAACGTTGTTGAAGAAAAAACTCGACAAAGTTTATCTCCAGATAAATAATATTTATTTGTTTGTTTATGTTCATTTAATAATTAGCAATATAATTAACAATAATAGTGAATATGTCCGTCGTCGTCGTCGTCCGTGAACATTTTCAAACGTCTTCTCCTCGGTAACCATTGGGCCTATAGTCACCAAACTTCATGGTCATGGTCCTTAGGTAGGGGGATTACAAAATTGTTAAAATTACATCATTACATAATCCAAGATGGCTGCCGTCTAAAAATAGCACAAATTCTTCAAAAATCTTCTTCTCAAGAACCTCCGACCGGATTTCGACAAAACTTGGTAGGACTGATCAATGTACAATGCTCTTTCAAAGTTGTTAAAATGGTGACCCCGGGGTCAAAAATGGGCGTGGCCCGTGGGGTCAAATTGGGGTCAAATTTTATTTTTGACCGAATATGGTCTTGTCATATACCAAATTGAAGGTATCAACGAGGCGATCACTCTGGTGCATTTTTTGTCGAAATCGGATGGTTAGATCATCCAAGATGGCCGCCGAAAGGTAAAAAGGTCGTTCTTTTATTAGAGATTTCAAAATTCTTAACATGAACCGCTTGGCCCATGGTAGCCAAACGTAAGAGTTATGGTCCATGGGTGAAGCCTTTTCAGATTTGTTAAAATGGAGGTCATCGCTAATCCAAGATGGCCGCCGTCTAAAAATAGCATAAATTCTTAAAAAATCTTCTTCTCATGAACCGCTAGCTGGATTTCGACGAAACTTGGTAGGAATGATCGATGTACAATGCTCTTTCAAATTTGTGAAAATGGTGACCCCAGGGTCAAAAATGGGCGTGGCCCGTGGGGTCAAATTTTATTTTTGACCGAATATGCTAATGTCATGTATCAAATTGAAGGTATCGATGAGGCGATTGCTCTGGTGCAATATTTGTCGGAATCGGATGATTATGTCATCCATGATGGCTGCCAAAAGGTCATTTATTCGAGATTTTGAACGTCTTTTTCTCAGAAACCACATGGCCGATTATGGCCAAACTTCATAGTAAGTTAAGATCCTTGGGTGAAGCATTTTCAGATTTGGTAAAATGAGTCATTGCTTAATCCAAGATGACCGCCATCTAAAAATAGCACAATTTTTTTAAAACACATGAACTCAATGTCACATTCTCCTCTGGTGTTCATGGAGTCAGGTGAGCGAATTAGGGCCATCATGGCCCTCTTGTTTTAAAATAAGATTCAACATTACAAATAGCAATTTATTTTTAAAAAAACTGGGCAAGTAACTTTTTGACCTGGGCAAGTACTTTTTATTTGTACTTGCCCAGCTGGGTGAGTGGGAAAAAAGGATTTTTTCAACCCCTGAACGGTTAATATTTTGGTGTTTTATGGTTATTTCGGTATATCTGGTAGTTTAGATGCATTGTTACCAACATACATAATTTTGTTGGGGAGGCCTGGCCCCCTCAATAATTCTGTAACTTATATTATAAAGCACATATTCTCATACTCAAACTTGCTGAGAATGCATGAAATGGCGTTTCACGCCTTTTAGATTTCAAACATTCACGGGGGATCATGCCCCCAGACCCCACTAGCAACATTGGGCCCTCAAGACTGCCCCGCCCCCCCACAGTAATTTTCCGGTTCCGCTGCCTATGTAGATAATTGATGATGTCTGTTGTGTGTAATGATTGAGCATTAGTAGTTGCACAAAACTTTGTAAATTACCCAAAACCAACAAAATCCACCCAAATATATCCAAAATACCCATATGACACCAAACATACTGACCATCTGTTCAAACAATGTTTTATGTCCCTGGTAGAGCTGGATACGGAAGCCCATTAGGGCCATTTCACTTTTTTAGCTCACCTGAGCTCATGTGAGCTATTACCGCAATGTGTCCGTCGTCGTCGTCCGTGAACATTTTCAAACGTCTTCTCCTCGGTAACCATTAGGTAGGGGGATTACAAAATTGTTAAAATGACGTCATTACGTAATCAAAGATGGCCGCCGTCTAAAAATAGCACAAATTCTTCAAAAATCTTCTCAAGAACCGCTAACCGGATTTCGACAAAACTTGGTAGGAATGATCGATGTACAATGCTCGGATGGTTATGTCATCCAAGATGGCCGCCAAAAGGTCAAAAGGTCGTTCTTTTATTAGAGATTTCAAAATTCTTCTTAACATGAACCACTTGGCCCATGGTAGCCAAACGTAAGAGTTATGGTCCATGGGTGAAGCCTTTTCAGATTTGTTAAAATGGAGGTCATCGCTAATCCAAGATGGCCGCCATCTAAAAATAGCATAAATTCTTAAAAAATCTTCTTCTCATGAACCGCTAGCTGGATTTCGACGAAACTTGGTAGGAATGATCGATGTACAATGCTCTTTCAAATTTGTGAAAATGGTGACCCCAGGGTCAAAAATGGGCGTGGCCCGTGGGGTCAAATTTTATTTTTGACCGAATATGCTAATGTCATGTATCAAATTGAAGGTATCGATGAGGCGATTGCTCTGGTGCAATATTTGTCGGAATCGGATGATTATGTCATCCATGATGGCCGCCAAAAGGTCATTTATTCGAGATTTTGAACGTCTTTTTCTCAGAAACCACATGGCCGATTATGGCCAAACTTCATAGTAAGTTAAGATCCTTGGGCCTGAAGCATTTTCAGATTGGTAAAATGAGTCATTGCTTAATCCAAGATGACCGCCATCTAAAAATAGCACAATTTTTTTAAAACACATGAACTCAATGTCACATTCTCCTCTGGTGTTCATGGAGTCAGGTGAGCGAATTAGGGCCATCATGGCCCTCTTGTTTTAAAATAAGATTCAACATTACAAATAGCAATTTATTTTTAAAAAAACTGGGCAAGTAACTTTTTGACCTGGGCAAGTACTTTTTATTTGTACTTGCCCAGCTGGGTGAGTGGGAAAAAAGGATTTTTTCAACCCCTGAACGGTTAATATTTTGGTGTTTTATGGGTTATTTCGGTATATCTGGTAGTTTAGATGCATTGTTACCAACATACATAATTTTGTTGGGGAGGCCTGGCCCCCTCAATAATTCTGTAACTTATATTATAAAGCACATATTCTCATACTCAAACTTGCTGAGAATGCATGAAATGGCGTTTCACGCCTTTTAGATTTCAAACATTCACGGGGGATCATGCCCCCAGACCCCACTAGCAACATTGGGCCCTCAAGACTGCCCCGCCCCCCCACAGTAATTTTCCGGTTCCGCTGCCTATGTAGATAATTGATGATGTCTGTTGTGTGTAATGATTGAGCATTAGTAGTTGCACAAAACTTTGTAAATTACCCAAAAACCAACAACCAAAATCCACCCAAATATATCCAAAATACCCATATGACACCAAACATACTGACCATCTGTTCAAACAATGTTTTATGTCCCTGGTAGAGCTGGATACGGAAGCCCATTAGGGCCATTTCACTTTTTTAGCTCACCTGAGCTCATGTGAGCTATTACCGCAATGTGTCCGTCGTCGTCGTCCGTGAACATTTTCAAACGTCTTCTCCTCGGTAACCATTAGGTAGGGGGATTACAAAATTGTTAAAATGACGTCATTACGTAATCAAAGATGGCCGCCGTCTAAAAATAGCACAAATTCTTCAAAAATCTTCTCAAGAACCGCTAACCGGATTTCGACAAAACTTGGTAGGAATGATCGATGTACAATGCTCGGATGGTTATGTCATCCAAGATGGCCGCCAAAAGGTCAAAAGGTCGTTCTTTTATTAGAGATTTCAAAATTCTTCTTCACATGATCCACTTGGCCCATGGTAGCCAAACTTCACAGTTATGGTCCATGGGTGAAGCCTTTTCAGATTTGTTAAAACGGAGGTCGTCGCTAATCCAAGATGGCCACCGTCTAAAAATAGCACAAATTCTTAAAAAATCTTCTCCTGAACAGCCAACTGGATTTCGACGAAACTTGTTAGGAATGATCGATGTACAATGCTCTTTCAAAGTTGTTAGAATGGTCACCCCGGGGTCAAAAATGGGCGTGGCCCGTGGGGTCAAATTGGTGTAAAATTTTATTTTTGACCGAATATGGTCATGTCTATATCAAATCGAAGGTATCAAAGAGGCGATCGCTCTGGTACATTTTTGTCGAAAGGTCAAAAGGTTATTCTTTTATTAGAGATTTCAAAATTCTTCTTAACACGAACCGCTTGGCACATGTTGGCCAAACTTCACAGTTATGGTCCATGGGTGATGCCTTTTCAGATTTGTTAAAACGGAGGGTCGTCGCTAATCCAAGATGGCCGCCGTCTAAAAATAGCACAAATTCTTAAAAAATCTTCTCATGAACCACTAGCCGGATTTCGACGAAACTTGGTAGAAATGATCGATGTACAATGCTCTTTCAAAGTTGTTAAAATGGTGACCCCGGGGTCAAAAATGGGTGTGGCCCGTGGGGTCAAATTTGGGGTCAAATTTTATTTTTGACCGAATATGGTCATGTCTATATCAAATCGAAGGTATCAAAGAGGCGATCACTCTGGTACATTTTTTGTCGAAATTGGATGGTCATGTCATCCAAGATGGCCGCCGAAAGGTCAAAAGGTTGTTCTTTTATTAGAGATTTCAAAATTCTTCTTCACACGAACCGCTTGGCCCATGGTTGCCAAACTTCACAGTTATGGTCCATGGGTGAAGCCTTTTCAGATTTGTTAAAACGGAGGTCGTCGCTAATCCAAGATGGCCGCCGTCTAAAAATAGCACAAATTCTTCAAAAATCTTCTCCTGAACCGCCAACTGGATTTCGACGAAACTTGTTAGGAATGGTCGATGTACAATGCTCTTTCAAAGTTGTTAGAATGGTCACCCCGGCGTCAAAAATGGGCGTGGCCCGTGGGGTCAAATTGGCGTCAAATTTTATTTTTGACCGAATATGGTGTCTATATCAAATCGAAGGTATCAAAGAGGCGATCGCTCTGGTACATTTTTGTCGAAAGGTCAAAAGGTTATTCTTTTATTAGAGATTTCAAAATTCTTCTTAACACGAACCGCTTGGCCCATGTTGGCCAAACTTCACACTTATGGTTCATGGGTGAAGCCTTTTCAGATTTGTTAAAACGGAGGTCGTCGCTAATCCAAGATGGCCGCCGTCTAAAAATAGCACAAATTCTTAAAAAATCTTCTCATGAACCGCCAGCCGGATTTAGACGAAACTTGGTAGGAATGATCGATGTAGAATGCTCTTTCAAAGGTGTTAAAATGGTTACCCCGGGGTCAAAAATTGGCGTAGCCCGTGGTGTCAAATTTTATTTTTGACTGAATATGCTCATGTCATATATCAAATTGAAGGTATCGATGAGGCGATTGGTCTGGTTCAATATTTGTCGGAATCGGATGATTATGTCATCCATGATGGCCGCCAAAAGGTCCATTTATTCAAGATTTTGAACGTCTTTTTCTCAAGAACAACATGGCCGATGCTTGCCAAACTTCATAGTAAGTTAAGATCCTTGGGTGAAGCATTTTCATATTTGGTAAAATGAGAGTCATCACTTAATCCAAGATGACCGCCATCTAAAAATAGCACAATTTTTTTAAAACACGTATGAACTCAATGTCACATTCTCCTCTGGTGTTCATGGAGTCAGGCGAGCGAATTAGGGCCATCATGGCCCTCTTGTTTTAATTTCCATTTATTCAAGATCTTTTCTTGAATTTTCAAGTTCTTTTATTGAATTTTCAAGATCTTTTCGAAAAGATCTTGAAAATTCAAGAAAAGAACTTGAAAATTCAAGAAAATATCTTGAAACATCCTTTATTAGAAACGATCTTGAAAATTCAAGAAAAGATCTTGAAAATTCGAGAAAAGAACTTGAAAATTGAAGAAAAGATCTCGAGGTGTGGCGAGGACCTGGCATTAGATCAGGATTATTCAGATTTCAGGGCTGAATATATAAAAAAAATTATTGTAAATATTCATTTCTGATTTGGAGATTCCCCCCCCCCCCCATTTGTACATGTACTTGAACATGTACATGAACATGAACATGTACATGTACAGGTAATTATCTGGGATTTAGTACTAAACCCATTGACCCGCGGTCTTAAATGACCTTAGCTGTTGATAGGCCGTTAATTAATTAAACCCCAACAATTAAGAAACAAAGCCCCAGATTTCAAATTCAATGCATATTTTACTTTTACAATTGTATTATAGATTTTCTTCCTTATTAAATATGGAACAAATGATAAAAAAATAAAAATCACTCATTTGAGCTGCAAAAAGCAAACGGTGTTTGATTTTTGCAGCTCGACTATTTTCACATTGCTGTGAGTACTTTGTACTCTCCACTATTGATAATCAATGCGTATTCTGCTAAAATAAGTGCGTAAAATACGCCAATAAGCACCTGATCTGTAGCATATTTCATCAACATTGCAAAGTATACTTTAGTAGCAAAGTATACTTTGAGGGAGAAATTTTCAATTTTATGATAAATTTATTAATTTGTATTATACTGAATTTATTACATTATCACAGCCAATTTGGCTGTGATAATGTAATACATTCAGTATAATAATTCTGCATACTTTTAATCATGAAATATATGCATTTGTTAGTTCTATATGAAATAATGCATTTCAGGAAAAATAAATGATTACTCCCTCAAAGTATACTTTGCAATGTTGATGAAATAGGCTACAGGAGCTCTGCTATAATGTTCTATTTCAGATGGGGGCCATCAAACTGATGCTGTTTGCTTGTTGTGTGCTGCTGACCAACGGTCAAGAGACGTGTCCAGCGGATTCATGTGAATCTAGCGACGTCGCCCTCTTAGAGGCTGACGGGACGACCGGCAATGAACACTACTACATCGGTGGCATGTTCAGTATGCATGAAGAGGGAAATGACCCGTATAGCTGCGGCGATATACGCCCGATAGATCTTTTAATTTCGGAAGCATTCTTTTGGGCGATTAATAAATATAAACCGTCGGGCGTATCTGTTGGAGGTTTTGTAATGGACTCGTGTGCAAAAAGTGAAAAGGCCATTGAAAATATATACAGTTTTGAAACCTGTCGAACAAAGTACGCTAATGTAAGTCCACGGAACACCATCGCATATGTAGGACCAGGTAGGAGCTCTGTGGCCTTGCCAGCGGCAAAGTTGCTTCAAGATATGAAGCGCACAGTGGTTAGCCATGGAGCGACATCGCCGGAACTAAGCGACGATATGTATTCATATTTCCTCCGTACCATACCAAATGACCTTATTGAAACTGAAGTGATGGCTAAGCTTTTGGCCGACAAAGGACTCAAGTATGTACAGGTGATACAACAAGACGATGCCTACGGAGAAGGCTTGCTCGAGGCTTTTAAGACGAATGCCGATGCAGGAGATGTGTGCGTTGTCTCGGAGTACAAGATCGATGTGAATAACCTGGATGGGTTGATGGCGAAACTGGGCGAGAAGCCAATGACGAAATACGTAGCTCTTCTAGCTGGTGGCTCAAAGGCAAGGCTGGTGCTTGAGGCTGTTAAGAGAAATGGACTCAGTGGAAAGTAAGTTATGCGTGATGAAGATACATGTATACCAATTTCTGCTCGAAACATAATATTATCTTATTTCTGCATGAAAGTATATGTTGTGACCACCATTTGAACCGTCTCTTTGAGACGGTTCAAACGAGTGGTCACAACATATACCTTTGAATAGAAATTAGAAAATACAGCAGAAAAATAATTAGAAAATTCTATGCATGTATAGGGGTAACGGATGTGTGGCAGGTGGGAGCTACAGGTTGAAGTAATGGACAGAGGTCTATAAATACATTAAATATGCCTAAAAGCATCAATAAATGAAAAAAAAAAAGCTAAAACATTTTTTTTACTCCCTCCATATAGTCTATATGGAGGGAGTAAAAACAATTTATTAGCCTTTTTTTTCTCATTTATTGATGCTTTTAGGCATATTTAATGTATTTATAGACCTCGGTCCGTTACTTCAGCCTGTGGTGGGAGCATGCGATGGGTAATTTAATGATCGGGTTTCTTCCTTACCGGTATACCGAACGGAGACGTGGTTTGGCCCTCAGGTATGTCTTGATCTGGTTATACCTCTTGTATGAGTAATAGGATTATTTCTACCTTTAGGGGAAGGGGCCACGTGACTTTGGTGTGGTATGGGCCTGGCACTAGGTCAGGTTATTCTAATTTCAGGGCTGAACATTTATTTATTTTGATGTAAATATTCCGTTCTGAATTTGGGATTTTCTCCCCAATGCAGCAGTTAACATGTGGGATTGAACCCGTTGGCCCGGCCTTAAATGACCTTAGCTGTTGATAGAAAGTTAGACACCAATAAATCAATCAATCAATAGGGGTACTGCAGGGCTCCAGATAAGGAATTAGTATTTGAGTATTGTCACTCCATCATTTCTGAAGCAATTGGGTATTTCAAAATTTTAATTGTGTAAAATAGAATCACATTACTGTTTACACATCAGCAGACCGCACTTATTGAATAGTTTGCTTGTAAATGAAAACACATCTTGGTATTTCATTAGAATTGTCTCCTTTGAGACAATTCTAATGAAATACCAAGATGTGTTTTCATGGAAAAATAAGAAAATATGCTATATTTGTGGTCTGCTTATTTTTTTCTGTAGCATTATAAAGACATCTCAAATTTTTCATTGCTTTTTGATACTCACTACTTCTGATTTCATTTGGGTTTTTGGCAGTTTTAATTGGGTATTTACGCAAATATGCACCTTATCTGGAGCTGTGGTACCTGTATTAGCATGGCGCTGCGTTATGTCCGATTTTGGTGGCATCATGGCCGAATTCGGTGGCACCTTATGCTGCCAAAAACGATATTGTACAAATAATTGTTTTGATTATTACAATTTGATAAGACACCATTATTTGAATGTGCCCCTTTTTCAAAGTTTAACATGCTACATGTGCCCATTTTCTGGCCTTTTCATGCTCCTTTTTTAACCCTTAGACCGCTACTCACAACAATTGTTGTCTGCTGTTGCTTTTATATCTTGCCTTATTTCTCAATAAAAAACATGGTTTAACAGCACTTCAGAATCATTTCCAATGGAAATGATTCTGAAGTGCTGTCAAAGCATGTTATAAATTATTCTAAAGTGCTGTCAAAGCATGTTTTTGATGATAAAAGTGTAAAATAAAAAATAAACAGCAGACGACCAAAAAAAATAAGATAGCAGTCTAAGGGTTAATCCTGGAAGTGGCCAGCTGGTCTTATTTGAGAGTTAAAGGCACATGCCCACTCAGTAGGTACACACTGTTGTTTATAGGAATTAAATAAGTGTATAATTGTGACACTATTCCACCAGTTCTAAAAATTACGTGTGCTCGCTATACAGATATAATCGTTTAGTATTATTTATTTTAGTGATAGTGACACGCGGTGGTATCAGGCTATTTTCATATGCAAATGAGGCATGGTATTTTTTAATTATTTATACAAATTAAATGCGTCACTGGAAAAAATAGTATTTTCAACGGCTTATAAAGTATGATCATTACACATCAAAAAATAAATACAGAGAATAAATATGTCCGTTATCATTTTAAGGAAACACGGTTATCGCCCCTGATATCAGTGTGAAAATTTACGTCTGATATAAAATGTATAATAATGCTAATCAATATGTGGGGAAAGAGTGAATGAATGTTTATTTTGCCAGCAAATGTCTGATATAAAGAACAGTTTGTGCCTACTGAGTGGGCATGTACCTTTATTCTGGTTACACCCATTATAAAAGTAGTACCGTAGTAGTAGTATTCCTATAAAAGGACAGGCATAGCCTCCTTTCTTATGCAATCAATAAACTCACTTAATACATTTCACATTAACCCTTACACCGCTATCTTAATTTCTTGTCGTCTGCTGTTTATTTTCTATTTTCCATTTTTATCATCAAAAACATGCTTTGACAGCTCTCTATAATAATTTACAGCATGCTTTGACAGCAATTCAGAATCATTTCCATTGGAAATGATTCTGAAGTGCTGTCAAACCATGTTTTTATTGAGAAATAAGTCAAGATATAAAAGCAACAGCAGACAACAATTGTTGTGAGTAGCGGTCTAAGGGTTAAAAAAGGAGCATGATAAGGCCAGAAAATGGGCACATGTAGCATGTTAAACTTTGAAAAAGGGGCACATTCAAATAATGGTGTTAAATTATCACAAATGTAAAATACTCTCAAATTGAGAGTATTTTACATTTGTGATGATTTAACCCTTAGACCGCTACAATATTATTGAAATCTTTGATTTTAGGTTCATCTTCCTGGGAACGTCGTCATGGGGCGATTCACAGGCCGTAATAAACGGCGTCGAGGGTGTCGCTGAAAACTCGATAACATTCACGCTGAACACGGCCGCTTACTACAACCGAGATGACGTCAGCGATTTCTACACAGACTTCTATAAAATAAAGCCAAATACACAGGCGTGGACGAATCCTTGGTTTAATGAATTCTGGGAGAAAACATTCAACTGTAAACTAGACACTGGTACCTGCGATTTGTCGAAGCAGTCATTGGATGGTAAGTTGGTCGTCTGTTTCACAATGGTCGCCTTGTGATGTTAGCGAATCGAGCAGACCGTGGCCAAAGGGTAACACCGTCGGACTGCCATGCTGGCGACCCGGGATTCGATTCAGGGTTCATTTCCAAGGCGTCAGTATTTCTTAGCTACTTTGTATTTCCTGACCAAACAGAAATCCCGACCAGAGACCTGGTTTGGCCCTCATATACGTATTTTGCATTTTTGTATGTGAGAGTTGAATCTGGTTAAAACCCCTTATATGAGTAATATGATTATTCATAATCCTATTGCTTTTAAGGAGGGAAGGGGCCAAGCGACTCTTTGTTGTGGTATGGACCTGGTACCAGGTTATTCTAATTTCAGGGCTGAATATATTTATTTTCTCCTATGTATGTAAATATCCCCCCCAAACACCAACAAACAAACAAACACAACGGTTGTCATCCCAGTCTGATCTGGTACTGTGCTATTCGCCATTCAGTCACTGAAGTGTAACATTAAGCCATATCAAATTAATTTACTGAATATCACCCCTACCCGCCATAAAAAATAATGCTAGATTGATTTTTTCATCAAGCCCGCTTGCAGTCTGTGTGATTTAGTCGCTGCTTTTGTCTTGCGTCCGACATCGCATCCGGCATTTGCGTTTAAAGTACCAATTATCGCCACAAACCTAAGCCCGATTTACAGATAAATTAAACATGGATTTTGTAGGCTTCTTTCAAAAAAGACCTTTGTCCCATCCATACACACTGATGGTGGTTGAGGTGATATGACTGAAATTTGTTTCCGAGAATTAATCTGTTAATTTGTCTAAATCCCAGGACGAAGTATTCGCAGTGTCACTATTGAAAGCGGTCTGTGGAAGAAGAGAGCTAAGTCAACAAGTGACTTAGCCCCCTTCTTGCACGGACCACTTCAATGATATGTAGATGAATATAGGACTATTCTCGCGGCCTCAAGGTCAAGGCCCCAGGGTCAAGGTCAAGGCGGAACAAGGCGAGACATTTGATTACGCGGAATTCTTGTTTTCCATCCCACTGGTCTTTCGGATGAGACTTGAAACCGAGGTCCCATCTCTAAATGACTTTAGCTGTTGCTGGGATGTTCAATCCTTTCAATCAAGGGAGGTAATCAGAATATGACAGAAATTCGATTCTGATAATTAGTCTGTTAATATGTCTACAGAGCTCCAGATAAGGTGCGTATTTGCGTAAATACCCAATTAAAATTACAAAAAACCCAATTGAAATCAGAAGTGGCGAGTATCAAAAAGCAATGAAAACTTTGTGGTATCTTTATCATGCTACAGAAAACAATAAACAGACCACAAATATAGCATATTTTTCTTATTCTTATTTTCCATGAAAACACATCTTGGTATTTCATTAGAATTGTCTCCAAGGAGACAATTCTAATGAAATACCAAGATGTGTTTTCATTTAGAAGCAAACTATTCAATAAGTGCTGTCTGTCTGTTGATGTGTAATCAGTAGTGTGATTCTCTTTTACACAATTAAAATTTTGAAATACCCAATTGCTTCAGAAATGATGGAGTGACAATACTCCATTACTAATTCCTTATCTGGAGCACTGGTGTCGATATCCCTGACTGAAATATTCACAGATGTCGCAATTGAAGCGGTCAGTGGAAGCAAAGGGCTAACTAAGTCCATGACTTAGGCGACAAAAATTAACGTTTAGTTTCTCATCCAAATTTTGGGGAAAAATGGGGCGGGTGGGACACTTTTTGTCGCGCCCGCTTGCGGAAAGCGCGATATAGTCGGCAAAGTTTTTCGTTATACTATATCTCTTTTTTTTTTAGTGTCCATGCCTCGCCCCAAGGCGCGACATGCAGGCCGCGGCCATCTAGTATTTTTGATTTTCAGGCAATACTAAAACCGTCCGTCCGTCTGTCCGTCTGTCCGTCCGTCACACTTTTCGGTTAACCAATTTGTCACAGTTTCTCAAATATGCTGCAGGTGGCATCCGCGTTCGATAGACGCATTTCTTGTTGTTTTTTTTTAATAAAAAACCCTTGGGCAGGCCATTTTATTAGGGGCGGGGATGAGAATCTAAACATTAATTTTTGGTAGCCTTAGCCCCTTTTTCCCACTGACCACTTCAATTATCAATCAATCATGTATTTTGTAGGCGTAATTGAAAAAGGCATCTTTGTCCCGTACACGCTGATGGCGGTTGAAGCGATAATCAAGGGGACCAATTCGGCAGCCCAGCGGTACTGCAGCGGTCCACAAGTCTGCTCCCAGTTGTTGAACGTACAGAGCAGAGGAAGTCAGTTGTACACTGGTAAGTCTATACTTAGGCCAGAAAATAGTACAGTGGAACATCTCTAAACTGGACACCCTGGGAGGTCCCCATGGCAGAGCTCCAGTTAAGGTGCGTAATTTGGAGGTAATTTTCTCATTTCTCCATCAAAAATGGCGAGTTGGGAGTGCTTCAGAATCGTCTCAATGAGACGATTCTAAAGGACTCCCAACTTGCCATTTTTGATGAAGAAATAACAAAATAACAACATTTTTTTTTCTTTTTTTTCCGAAAATTGTAATTTTTTATCGCCAATTTTTTTATTTTCCCCAGCAAAATCCCTGCTCAATAATTCTCTAATAAAGCACATATTCTCATCCTCAAACTTGCTGAGAATGCAGGAAATTGCATTTCACGAATGCAGGAAATTGCATTTCACGCCTCTTAGATTTCAAAAATTTCCTCCGGGCGAGCATGGCCCCGGACTCCCCAATCAACATCGGGCCCTTTGGGCACTCAAAACTGGGCCCTGAGAATGCAGGAAATGGCGTTTCACGCCTCTTAGATTTCAAAACTTTATGGGGGAGCATGCCCCCGGACCTCCTAGCAACATCGGGTCCTTTGGGGCCCCCCCAATAATTTTCTGGTTCCGCCGCCTATGCCTTTAACACAGGATTTTGAATAGTGCGCCTTTGGGGCATTTTAACCCTTGTTATTTCTGACTCCTGGAATTGGCAGCAAAGGGGTCAAATTTGCTCTAAAAAGATAGTAAATTTGTATTTAACCCTTAGAATGCTGGGAACAAAAATTGTCGTCTGCTGTTCTGTATTTTGCCCTCTTTCTGAAGAAAAACATGGTTTGACAGAAATTTAGAATCATTTCCAAAGGAAGGAAATGATTCTAAAGTGCTGTCAAAACACGTTTTTGATGAGGAGAATGGAAAATAAACAGCAGACGACAAAATTTAATTCAGCAATGTAAGGGTTAAATTTACTCTTGATCGGCCATTTTGACCCTTGAATACCGTATGCTATTTTAAATCCCGTTAACACCATTTGAACCATCTCATTAATGGCTCAAATGTTAGTCATGATATACACTTCATTAACCCATTTCATGCTGAGGATACACCATTTTGTTTGTGGAAAATCCTAAATATTATATGTATATGAGCTCAGAAATATATGTCGTGACCACCATTTGAACCGTCTCAGCGAGACGGTTCAAATGAGTGGTCACAACATATATTTTCATTGAGAAATAACAAAAAATAAAAATAAAATATTTAAAATAAATTCATACCCATAAAGGTGTATTCCGAATGTAATGGGTTAATAAGTTTGCCGGAGTTTCTCAATTCTGTCATATCTTCTATATCACTTGAATACATCATACTTGTGCACAAATGTCACACACAATGATGCTGCCCTTAATATGACCTTCACCATTTGACCATCACAACTGTGTTTATGAATAATTATCACTTTTGGTTAATTAACTTTGCCACAGTTTCTCCACTCTGCCACCGGGGACATTCGTGTGCCGACAGGCCACATTTTCTTGTTGCAGCTCGAACAAGTGAATATTTAAATTTGTTTTATTATTTTTTGTCACCTATTTCATAAGCATGACAAGGAAGAAAATCAATAATTCATTTATAAATGTAAAAAACTTATCTGGAGTTCTGTGAGTTAACCCTTACACCACTATCTTAATTTTTTGTTTTTTTGTCGTCTGCTGTTTATTTTCTAATTTTATCATCAAAAACATGCTTCGCCAGCACTTCTGAAGTGCTGTCAAACCATGTTTTTATTGAGAAATAAGGCAAGATATAAAAGCAACAGCAGACGACAATCGTTGTGTGTAGCGAGCGGTCTATGGGTTAACAATGTGCTTCCGTATTTGAATTGTCACGCAAACAAGGGGAAATATCTCCTGTAGCCTATTTCACCAACATTGCAAAGTATACTTATCTAGCAATGTATACTTTGAGGGAGAAAGTTTCAATTTAATGATAAATTTATTAATTTTTAGCCAGGTTTTTTGAAAAAAAATCCAGGCTATTGGATTGGCGAAAGCCGGGCGGGCGGGCGGCGGGCGGCGTCCACAATCAATGTTAAATTTTCGTGTTTTGAGTCCATTTCTTTGTTACTGTACCACCTAGGACCACCAAACATTCACAGCTTCATAATCAAGGGGTGCCCACCACATATCACTATCCAACATGTTACTTTTTTTTTAACTTGACCCATTTTTTCCGCGCTGTCGACTTAGCCATTTTCAATGTTAAGTTTTCGCGTTTTCAATGTTAAGTTTTCGTGTTTATGTCCATTTCTTTGGTACTGTACCACCTAGGACCACCAAACTTTCACAGCTTCATAATCAAGAGGTGCCCACCACATATCACTATCCAACATGTTACTTTTTTTTTAACTTGACCCATTTTTTCCGCGTAGTCGACTTAGCCATTTTCAATGTTAAGTTTTCGCGTTTACAATGTTAAGTTTTCGTGTTTAAGTCCATTTCTTTGGTACTGTACCACCTAGGACCACCAAACTTTCACAGCTTCATAATCAAGGGGTACCCACCACATATCACTATCCAACATGTTACTTTTTTTTTAACTTCACCCATTTTTTCCGCGCAGTCGACTTGGTCTAAGACAATGGGTTAGGGTTAGAACACAATGGAACTTAATCCGTACCCCGTAAGCCTATTGTGTCTTACGGGGTATTTCCTTTGATCTTTTATATAGCAAGTACCCCCTAAGGTCCGAAGTGTAAGTTCGTCCGTCCGTCCGTCCGTCCGTCCGGGCACACATTAGGGTACTTATGGGGTAGGGGGCGTGGTCTAAGACAATGGGTTAGGGTTGGAACACAATGGAACTTAATCCGTACCCCGTAAGCCTATTGTGTCTTACGGGGTATTTCCTTTGATCTTTTATATAGCAAGTACCCCCTAAGGTCCGAAATGTAAGTTCGTCCGTCCGTACGTCCGTGTGTCCGGTTAAAGTTTTTTCGTTAAATTTTTTTAGTGTCCATGCCTCGCCCCAAGGCGCGACATGCAGGCCACGGCCATCTAGTCAACAAAAAGTGGGTATAATTATGTTATCCAAGTGTCCATGCTTGGAAAAAACCTGGCCTTCGTGGCTTTGCCTCGTTTCTTGTTTTTAACTTGACCCATTTTTTCCGCGCAGTCGACTTAGCCATTTTCACTGTTAAGTTTTCGCGTTTACAATGTTAAGTTTTCGTGTTTAAGTCCATTTCTTTGGTACTGTACCACCTAGGACCACCAAACTTTCACAGCTTCATAACCAAGGGGTGCCTACCACATACAACTGTCCAACATGTGACCATTTTTTTTACCTTCACCTATTATTTCTACGTAATTGACTTAGCCATTTTCAACGTTAACTTTTTAACGTACGTCTGGTTAAAGTTTTTTGGTTAAAACTTTTTCGTTATACTATATCTCTGCAACTGCTTCGCCCATTACCTTGAAACTTCACATGGGTGTTTATCATCATCCATATTTTCATTCTAGCCCCCAACCGTGCGGCCCCTGTGCCCAATGTCAAGGTCAAGGTTAAAGTTTTTTCGTGTACTATATCTCTGCAACTGCTTCACCCATTACCTTGATACTTCACATGGGTGTTTATCATCATTGTCGCACCCGCTTGCGGAAAGCGCGATATCGTCGGCATTTTGGCATACGTCCGTCCGTACGCCCGTACGCCCGTACGCCCGTGTGTCCGGTTAAATTTTTTTCGTTAAAAGTTTTTCCATCTACTATATCTATTTTTTTAGTGTCCATGCCTCGCCCCAAGGCGCGACATGCAGGCCACGGCCATCTAGTCTACAAAAAGTGGGTATAATTATGTTATCCAAGTGTCTATGCTTGGAAAAAACCTGGCCTTCGTGGCTTTGCCTCGTTATTATACTGAATTTATTACATTATCACAGCCATGTTAGCTGTGATAATGTAATAAATTCAGCATAATAATTCTGCATACTTTTATTCATCAAATATATGCCGTCGTTAGTTCTATATGAAATAATGCATTTCTGGAGAAATAAATGATTACTCCCTCAAAGTATACTTTGCTAGATAAGTATACTTTGCAAATTTGATGAAATCGACTACAGACACAAACAAGGGGATATGTCTCCAGACTTCAGACACAAACAAGGGGATATGTCTCCAGTCTTCAGACACAAACAAGGGGATATGTCTCCAGTCTTCAGACACAAACAAGGGTATATGTCTCCATACCTCAGACACAAACAAGGGGATATGTCTCCATACCTCAGACACAAACAAGGGGATATGTTCTCCCATCTCAGGACACAAAACAAGGGGATATGTCTCCATACCTCTGACACAAACAAGGGATATGTCTCCATCCTTCAGACACAAAAAAAGGGGGTAATGTTCCAGTCTTCAGACACAAAACAAGGGGATATGTCCAGGTTTCAGACACAAACAAGGGGATATGTCTCCAGTCTTCGACACAAACAAGGGGGGATGTTCTCCATGTTCCATACTCAGACACAAACAAGGGGATATGTTCTCAGCTTCAGAAACAAACAAACGGGGTATGTCTCCAGTCAGACACAAACAAGGGGATGTCTCCAGTACTTCAGACACAAACAAGGGATGGTTCCATACCTCGACCAAAATAGGGGATATGTTCTCCGTCTTCAGACACAAACAAGGGGATATGTCTCCAGTCTTCAGACACAAACAAGGGGATATGTCTCCAGTCTTCAGACACAAACAAGGGGATATGTCTCCATACCTCAGACACAAACAAGGGGATATGTCTCCAGTCTTCAGACACAAACAAGGGGATATGTCTCCATACCTCAGACACAAACAAGGGGATATGTCTCCATACCTCAGACACAAACAAGGGGATATGTCTCCAGTCTTCAGACACAAACAAGGGGATATGTCTCCAGTCTTCAGACACAAACAAGGGGATATGTCTCCATACCTCAGACACAAACAAGGGGATATGTCTCCATACCTCAGACACAAACAAGGGGATATGTCTCCAGTCTTCAGACACAAACAAGGGGATATGTCTCCAGTCTTCAGACCCAAACAAGGGGATATGTCTCCAGACTTCAGACACAAACAAGGGGATAATTATGTCTCCAGACTTCAGACACAAACAAGCCCCCTATCAATTCATCGTCTGATTGTAGAGATTCTCGAAGCCACCCAGAACACCCAGCGATTCTTCCAGGCAAATGGTGATGCCGCCACAACCTTCCAACGGTACAAGGTCGTGCAAGTTCGCGACAGCAAATATGTCGAGGTCAGTCAATAATAAATATATTTATACACCCTGAAAATATTTGTTGGGGTACAGTATATAGTTGCCATCATGTCTGTCCTCATGTCTGTCTGTCCGTGATTGGTGTTAAAGGTTTCGGATACCTTCTCAGGGCTCCAGATAAGGAATTAGTAATTGAGTATTTTCACTCCATCATTTGGGTATTTCAAAAGTTTAATTGGGTAGAATAAAATCACACTACTATTTACAGACAGCAATTATTGAATAGTTTGCTTTGAAATGAAAACACATCTTGGCATTTCATTAGAATTGTCTCCTTGGAGACAATTCTACTGAAATACCAAGATGTGTTTTCATTGAAAATAAGAAAAAAAATGCTATATTTGTGGTCTGTTTACTGTTTTCTGTAGCATGATAAAGGTACCAAAAAAGTGTTATTGCTTTTTGATACTCGCTACTTCTGATTTCAATTGTTTGTTTGGCAATTTTAATTGGGTATTTAAGCAAATACGCAGCTTAACTGGAGCCCTGCCTACTATCTCTGTGATCATTAACCCAAATTTTCTGTTGAATGTTTCCCGATAAAACAACGACAGAATACCATGTGTCTTTGTTATCAAGTTTATCAGGTAAGACTTGGGAAATGGTAGGAATTCCATATCAAAAGACTAGGGTAACCCCCAGGATAAAAAGGGGCATGTTAATGCCAGAAAAGAGGGCAAAATAAAATGGTAAAATAGGCTGGGGGGGATATAGAAACAAAATTATCCCGTCAACACAGTGCGAATGTGCCGTGAAACACGGTGCCGTGCAACATTTTTGATATCCTATCAATACAGTGCGACCCCGTTAGTACACGCTTCACTATAACACGATTTCGGTTAGTACACGTTTGTGCCTTGGCTCTCGAATTTTTTTCCTATTTGTATATCAAAATCGTGTTCAATTTGTAACACGACTATTGTCAGAAATCGTGTTAAATTTGCGATTCTTTCCCAAATTAGACCCAAAATGGACAATTTTTTTTTTTTTTATGGACACATAGCCTCCTTTTATCTCACCGATGTGAATGTGCAGCTGATCATGTTTGCACATTTTGTAAATTAATCCGAGCAAACTGGGAATAAGATCAGTAAGACCAGTAACAAAGCAGTGCTAATTGTTATGTGCTCGATTTCATTTTTCCGGCATGCGTTCGCGCTCACCATTGGTGGAATATTAATTAGGTGTAAAGGCTGACCAATCGGAGATCGCGTATCAGTCGCGCAGATTAACTCCACCCAGATTAACTAAATTGTTACAGGACTGCCCACGCCCCCGGCGCATGTACACAAATGTGTACGTGACAACTGGCCTTGTTTCGCTACGTCATAATTGAGCCAGTGCATGAGATAATCAACTTTATTATATTTTCGCCGAGAATGATTTGACTTTTTTCTGCAAATACAGTGCGACCCCGTTAGTACACGGAAGTCCGGCGACATACAACCTTCCGTGTTGCTTATCCGAACCGTGCTATATCCGTTCTCGCCCAATACGCGTCATAATGTCAACAAAAAATACATGTACACTGTACACTGTGACTGCGAATGAACGACGTCGCCAATGCCTATAATATGCCATAAGTTTTCACTGTTATCTTTGCATGTAATAAATATATTGAATCCAAGAATTGTTAACGTCATGTTTTATTTATTCATCATGTTCTGTAGAATGTAGATCTACGCAGGTCCGTGCAATCCACTATTGTAAACGCGTGTAGAAAAAAGTGTGGTAATGATGACGTAATGACCCAATGACAGATATCCTGTTCCATCAGCTGCAACGCCACGGACAAGCTCATGCGTTGCAATCTGTGTTTACTCATATGGTGAGCACAGGTGGAAGACTCGGACCTATGACACCAAAATAAATGCCTATTAAAAAAATCCCATTATCCCACCCACCTAGTATCGTACTGTACATGACGTTAATAATAGAACGAGATCAAGTGGGTGGGGTAATGGATATTTTTGTAATGGTCATTTTCTTTGTGTCACACGTCCGACTATTCCACCTGTGGGTTTGAGTACAGACCTGTATAGACATGTTTTGCCCGACGTGTTATAATATTGCGCCAGTTCATGAGGTAATCAGGCTTATCACGTGAGATTTTCGACGAAGATGAATCTGATGTACATTTTCTGTAAACGATATCGAATTTTGATGAATATTAAATTAGTAATTATTACGCATTTGCTCTGAAAATGTTATCAACTTTCCGATAATATGGATATATTTGCAGAAAAAAGTCAAATCATTCTCGGCGAAAATCTCAGTTATATAATAAAGTTGATTATCTCATGCACTGGCTCAATTATGATGTAGCGAAACAAGGCCAGTTGTCACGTACACATTTGTGTACATGCGCCGGGGGCGTGGGCAGTGCTGTAACAATTTAGTTAATCTGGGTCGATTTAATCTGCGCGACTGATACGCGATCTCCGATTGGTCAGCCTTTACACCTAATTAATATTCCACCAATGGTGAGCGCGAACGCATGCTGGAAAAATGAAATCGAGCATGGAATTGTTTACATAACACTTAGCACTGCTTTGTTACTGGGACCATTAATTGATCTTATTTCCAGTTTGCTCGGATTAATTTACGAAATGTGCAAACGTGATCAGCTGCACATTCACATCGGTGAGATAAAAGGAGGCTATGCGTCCATAAACAAAAAAAAATCGTCCATTTTGGGTCTAATTTGGGAAAGAATCGCAAATTTAACACGATTTATGACAATAGTCGTGTTACAAATTTAACACGATTTTGATATACAAATAAGAAAAAAATTCGAGAGCCAAGGCACAACTGTGTACTAACCGAAATCGTGTTATAGTGAAGCGTGTACTAACGGGGTCGCACTGTATATCGGAAAGTTGATAACATTTTCAGGGCAAATGCGTAATAATTACTAATTTAATATTCGTCAACATTCGATATCGTTTACAGAAAATGTACACTATTATCAGATTCATCTTCGTCGAAAATCTCACGTGATAAGCCTGATTACCTCATGAACTGGCGCAATATTATAACACGTCGGGCAAAACATGTCTATATAGGTCTGTACTCAAACCCACAGGTGGAATAGTCGGACGTGTGACACAAAGAAAATGACCATTACACAAATATCCATTACCCCACCCACTTGATCTCGTTCTATTATTAACGTCATGTACAGTACGATACCAGGTGGGTGGGATAATGGGATTTTTTTAATAGGCATTTATTTTGGCGTCGTAGGTCCGAGTCTTCCACCTGTGCTCACCATATGAGTAAACACAGATTGCAACACACGAGCTTGTCCGTGATGTTGCAGCTGATGGAACAGGATATCGGTCATTGCGTCATCATTACTACACTTTTTTCTACACGCGTTTACAATAATGGATTGCACGGACCTGCGTAGATCTACATTCTACATGAACGTGATGAATAAATAAAACATGACGTTAACAATTCTTGGATTCAACATATTTATTACATGCGAAGATAACAGTGAAAACTTATGGCATATTATAGGCATTGGCGACGTCGTTCATTCGCAGTCACAGTGTACAGTGTACATGTATTTTTTGTTGAGATTATGATGCGTCTTGGGCGAGAACGGATATAGCACGGTTTGGATAAGCAACACGGAAGGTTGTATGTCGCCGGACTTCCGTGTACTAACGGGGTCGCACTGTACAACCTAATTGCAGCGTATGAATTTGTGCTGTGGCTGGGGTTATTTTTTTGCATTTTTAAAGCCATTTGTAGGTGTTGACGGGATAAATAGAATAAATAGAATAGTAGGTTAGTGCCGTGAATGGGAAAAATATCTGGCGTGGCACGGAAACGGGATGTGCTCGGCAGAGCCTCGCCCATCCCGTTTCCTAAGCCATGTCAGATATTTTTTCCCATTCACGGCACTAACCTACTATTCTCTATTTGCTACCCCGCTCCATACCTCTCACGAGGTAGATACCATATCGGAGGCGAATTATTGTAGCAAGGGGGGATACCAAGAGATATATAGAGAATAATAGGTTAGTGCCGTGAATGGGAAAAAATATCCAGCAAGGCTCAAGAATTTCTTTATTTCTCATCAGAAATATATATTGTGACCACTCATTTGAACCGTCTCGCCGAGACCGTTCAAATGAGTGGTCACAACATATACTTTGGTTCAGAAATAAGGAAAATAGATAGAGAATAGTAGGTTAGTGCCGTGAATGGGAAAAAATATCTGGCAAGGCTCAGGAAATGGGATGGGCGAGGCTCTGCCGTCAACACCTACTAATGGCTTTAAAATTCAAAAATATAATCCCAGCTACCGCACATATTCATACGCAGTGATTAGGTCGTATTGACAGGATATCAAAAATGTTTCATGGCACCGTGTTTCACGGCACATACGCACTGTGTTGACGGGATAAATGCAGAATACGCATTGATTATCAAAAGTGGGAGTACAAAATACTCGCAGCAATGTGAAAATACGCCATTTTAAAATCGAGTAGTGAAAATACTGTAATCTGTTGAAAACAGTGTTTGCTTTGCAGCTGAAATAAGTGAATTTTTTTAATTTTTTTTAAATCATTTATTCCATATTTAATAAGGAAGAAAATCAATAATACATTTGTAAAAGTAAAATATGCATTGAATTTGAAATCTGTGGGTATAATACTCTATTGACACAAAATTTATCTGGATCTCTGAAAGACACTCGCATGATGTTCCATTTGTGTTGTAGGTGTACGATTACAGTGAGGGGGCAGGGATACCATTCCAGCCGATCAACGGCCAGAACCTTGTCGTGCTGACTTCTGAATGCCCAAATGACCCATGTGTTGAGTGTGGTGAAATTCCCACTACGACGCCGGTGATCACAACAACAACAACAACAGCGGGACCTGAGCAGAGCACGATGGATCCCGAGGCTGCAATGCAACATCTGATCGCAACGTTCTTCGACGCAGACCAGGAATTCACCGGCATCTGGCGATCTCAGTCACGGGACGATAACAATGATAAGACTCGATTCGAAAATGGTCAGGACTGGATTATTGCCCTTGGTGTTTTGGCTGGTCTGGGTATTGTCTCCATTCTAATTTTTGAGATTTATATCTTGTATAAGTTAATGGGCACGAAGATTGGCAAGCAGTGGCGCACCATGTGGTTGGGGCAGTTATTGCTGTTTGCGTTGTTTTTGTGTTATTTGGTTTTGTTTGCGTTTCTGTTCACACCTACGAACTCGACTTGTGGTTTAACCCGGTTTGGTGTCGGTGTTTGCTATGCCATGTGCTTCGCGGTGTTACTTGTCAAACTTATGGTCTTGTTGACGTCTAAGACCTCTGCCGATACCTTGATCCCAGGTGATGTTGATTCTCCGAATTACTTGCGTGGAATCTACCAGTTCTTGATGTTTGTGTTTGTCGTTGGCGTGCAGGTTGTCATAGCGATCCAGTGGATGATCCATGTCCCTCCAGAGGCGGTGCAGGTTCACAGCAACAACGGCGATAAAGTCTGGATCTGTAACCACTATACCTGGTCCCTGGACCAAGGCTGGAACAACATGACCACGTTTGTCCGAACTGAGTTTGAAAACCATCTCCTTTCGCTTTCATACGTAATGGTCCTGATTTTAATCACCACCATTGTTGCAATGAAAGCACATGGCATCATTACCAACCATCGAGAGAGCGTTTTTATCGGAATTTCCGCTGGCTTTTCGATTCCGATATGGATCGCATGGGCGCTTGTCGGTGGGCTTAATAAAGATCATGCATATGCTCAAGAGTTTGGAGATGCTTGTATAGCTTTTGGTCTTCTAATAACTGCCACAGTCATGTTGTTTGCGATGTTCCTGCCCAAAGTGCGGCAGCTCGTGAATATGGGTGTGGAAGGTATATACCTAGAAGACGACCGGGACACGTACTACGCAGGGTCAGTGATCATGGCACCGCCCAGTTACAAGAGCCGCCCAAGCTCCGTGGTGTACGTCAACAGTAACGGCTATACCGACCCAGTGATGATTGGCGATCAAAGTAAGTTCTCGGTAAATTATACCATGTATACTTTGTATGCCAGGGCTCGGTTTCTCAAAGTTTCTGTTAACTTAATAGACTGTTAAATCCTTAGCATTGCTAAGGATTTAACAGTCTGTTAAGCTAACAGCGGTTCTGAGCAACCGGGCGCAGCAGGGGTATATGATTTTTGCATTGTCGTCCGTTCGGGCTCATAAATAGGGGTTAGCCACTTATTCTGTCTAAACTATTCTTTTATGTGGCTAAATTTTACGTAAGATTTGTTTTAAAGTTTTTGTTTGTCTGTGGCCCGGGGTATCCGTCGGCCTTTGCTCACTTGCTCTAGTTGATTACACGCACTTGCTCTAGTTGATTACACACACACTTGCTCTAGTTGATTACACACACTTGCTCTAGTTGATTATGATTACACACGCTTGCTCTAGTTGATTACACACACTTGCTCTAGTTGATTACACACACTTGCTGATTACACACACTTGCTCTAGTTGATTACACACACTTGCTCCAATTACACACACTTGCTCTAGTTGATTACACACACTTGCTCTAGTTGATTACACACACTTTCTGTAGCTGATTTCACCAACATTGCAAAGTATACTTTTCTAGCAAAGTATACTTTGAGGGAGAAATCTTCAATTTTAGGATAAATTTATTAATTTTTGTCGCGCCTGCTTTAGCAGAGGCGCGACTATAGTCGGCGCTTTTTCCGTCGTCTGCGTCGTCCGAGTCGTCCGCGTCGTCCGCGTCGTCCGCGTCGTTGTCCGGTTTTTTTGTTAGGCAAATGCTTTAAAGTTATTGTTTCTTCACAATATCTCTTTAACCCCTTGCCACACTTTGATAATATTTCACATCAATGTTTTTCTAGGGATGATGCTTCATTACGCACACCCCCACATCCAAATTCTCAAGGTCCAGGTCATTTATTTACTTGTAATGTTCACCGGTTTTGTAACAGAAATGCGTTAAAGTTATTGTTTTTTCACAATATCTCTTTAACCCCTTGCCACACTTTGATAATATTTCACATCAATGTTTGTCTAGGGATCATGCTTCATTACGCACAAGGTCATTTATTTACTTGTAATGTTCACTGGTTTTGTAACAGGAATGCGTTAAAGTTATTGTTTTTTCACAATACCTCTTTAACCCCTTGCCATACTTTGATAATATTTCACATCAATGTTTGTCTACGGATGATGCTTCATTACACACACCCCCACATCCAAATTCTTAAGGTCAAGGTCATTTATTTTTAATGTTCACTGGTTTTGTAACAGATATGCGTTAAAGTTATTGTTTTTTCACAGTATCTCTAACCCCTTGCCACACTTTGATAATATTTCACATGAATGTTTATCTACGGATGATGCTTCATTACGCACACCCCCACATCCAAATTCTGAAGGTCAAGGTCATTTATTTACCTATACTGTTCACTGGTTTTTTAACAGGAATGCGTTAAAGTTATAGTTTTTTTCACATTATCTCTTTAACCCCTTACCAGACTTTGATAATATTTCACATCAATGTTTGTCTAGGGATGATGCTTCATTACGCACACCCCTACATCCAAATTCTGAAGGTGAAGGTCATTTATTTACTTGTAATGTTCACCGGTTTCTACATTTATGTTAGTTTTCGAAATGCGTTAAAATTATTGTTTTTTCACAATATCTCTAACCCCTTGCCACACTTTGATAATATTTCACATCGATGTTTGTCTAAGGATAATGTTTCATTACGCACACCCCCACATCCAAATTATCAAGGTCAAGGTCATTTATTTACTTGTAATGTTCACCGGTTTTGTAACAGAAATGCGTTAAAGTTATTGTTTTTTCACAATATCTCTTTAACCCCTTGCCAGACTTTGATAATATTTCACATCAATGTTCGTCTAGGGATGGTGCTTCATTACGCACACCCCCACATCCAAATTTTGAAGGTCAAGGTCATTTATTTACTTGTAATGTTCACGGTCAAATGCCTCGGCAGGCGCGACACCGCTTCCGTAGCGGAATTCTTGTTATTATACTGAATTTATTACATTATCACAGCCATTTTGGCTGTGATAATGTAATAAATGAAGTACAGTCGAACCTGTGTTAACGACCACCTGGGAATAGCGACCACCTGTCCACAACGGCCAGTTAAAAACCCCCCCGTCCAATTTTGTTCTTTATAAGACCTTGGAATAACGACCACCCCCGAACTGCGACCAGCGACCAGATATTTTCATTCCCACACGGCATTTTTGTATGTGAACAGCGACCATGTCATGTTTTTGTCGGCAAAAACAAATAGCACCACAATCGCTATTTTCCTGTCATCAAAATCTGGTCGCTATCATCTGAATTGCAACTGGTCGTAACCAATTAGTCATCAATTACATTCGCATTAACGGTAATTCCCGATATGTATTCCGTGTCGTGTATTCCAATATGCATAATGCAATTCCGCGCAAGTCATAAAACTCCATCATTAGCTGGCAAACTGTGTTTACACAATGGTGATTCGTCTACAGTGACAAGACTAAGACTTCAAACACACCGCGCGTGTCAAGTGTAAATTTCACACCGCGGGGGCACAAGGCCATATCAAAGATCTATACACACGGTTGCTGACGTCAGTCACGTAGTCCACACTAGACTGGTACCCTGTTGGATGGGCTCATACCCTAGCGTTATTCCTAGCGACCGGGAACCAGTCTAAAGTGACACGACAAACGTGTTTATATGAATTGGGTCTCGATCTCCGACAAATCCCAGCTTATTTCATTAGCGGCCAGACCAGGCAGTTGATTCGCCATGGTTTACAATGCTCGCGAATCTCTAATTAAAAACATCAGTAATTACGTCAGCGGACATTGCCAATTCGTTATAGGCTGCTTAAATATTCGGGCTTGACCAGGATAGTATACATTGGACAGAAAGCAAATAAGCCTGGTGTTCTCTCCTGATTTGGACACCTAGCTCGTGTGGGTTACTCGACTTGACACATTCAATGAAATATTTTTGTTACAAAAAAACTCGCGGTTTTCACAGGCCATGCTACATAGGCTATCGTTTTAATAAAGACTATATAACCGTTATTAATTTCAACTGATGGTGTGAAATTGAGAATAAGAAAACAAAATACTAATGGTCATGCTAAATTAAACTTACATGTAATTGTATCCCCCGGACTCCGTCGGGGGATACTATGGATTTGACAGCGGGCCGCGTCCGCGTCCGCCACATATACTTCTTGTCCAGAGCATAACTCGAACACCCTTTGGAATATTTTCATGAAACTTCACACATGCATAGACCACGACCCGAAGGTGTGTCGCGCACAAGGATGACAACTCTGGCAGAGCTAATTTTTTAGTTATCTCCTTTTTTTGTTTCTCGCACTGATTTCGTGTCCGGAGCATAACTCCACCACCCTTTGGAATATTTTCATGAAACTTCACACATGCATAGACCACGACCCGAAGGTGTGTCGCGCACAAGAATGACAACTCTTGCATAGCTAATTTTTTTAGTTATCTCCCTTTTTTGTTTCGCGCACTGATTGACCATAACTCGACCACCCTTTGGAATATTTTTATGAAACTTCACACATTCAATTAGACCACGAACCGAAGGTGTGTCGTGCACAAGAATGACAACTCTTGCATAGCTAATTTTTTAGTTATCTCCCTTTTTTGTTTTCGCGCACTGATTTCCTGTCCGGAGCATAACTCGACCACCCTTTGGAATATTTTCATGAAACTTCACACATGCATAGACCACGACCCGGAGGTGTGTCGCGCACAAGAATGACAACTCTTGCGTAGCTAATTTTTGAGTTATCTCCCTTTTTTGTTTTGCGCACTCTACAAACTGGACAATAATGCATGAAGACCCGTTTTCTCGTCTGCTCTGTACACCTTTTCTTGTGTGCTCTGTACACCTTACCTGTAGAGAGAACAATAGAGAATGGGAGAACCATTCACCTGTGCATGTGCTAGCATGTGCAAATGTCCAGTGTTGACCAGTCTTGACCAGTCTTGACCACTCTTGACCACAGGTAATTTATACAGGTAAATTACTACATTGGATATTACATTTCCGTAAACCGTGTTGAAAATATTGTGGCATTATGTGGACCTGTGCAGATATATGTAGATAAATATAGGACTATTAAAAAAAAATTCTGGGCTCCAGTAGCAAGCATTATTATTTTTAATTTTTAAACTTTTTTTTCCATTTTCTTTTTCATTTTTTTTTTTCAAATTATTTTTAAATTTTTGTCTAGTAGCATAAGGTCGTACGTGCTATATACAGACTATTCACCTGTGCATGTGCTAGCATGTGCAACTGACCACATACAGGTAATTTATACAGGTAAATGATTATATTACATTTCCGTAAACTGTGTTGAAAATATTGTGGCAATATGTGGACCTGTGCATATATGATATGTAGATAAATATAGGACTATTAAAAAACATTCTGGGCTCCAGTAGGGAGCATTATTTTTTTTTTTTTTTTTTAATTTAATTTTTTTTTTCCATGTTTTTTTTTACATTCTTTTTCAATTTTTTAACTGACCACTAACTTATTACAGGTAATTTATACAGGTACATTATTACATTTCCGTAAACTGTGTTGACAATATTGTGGCAGTATGTGGACCTGTGCAGATATATGTAGATAAATATAGGACTATTAACAAAAATTCTGGGCTCCAGTAGCGAGCATTATTATTTTATTTTTTTAGCTCACCTGAGCGAAGCTCATGTGAGCTATTGTTACCGCAATGTGTCCGTCGTCCGTCGTCGTCGTCCGTCGTCGTCGTCGTCCGTGAACATTTTCAAACGTCTTCTCCTCCGTAACCATTGGGCCTATAGTCACCAAACTTCATGGTCATGGTCCTTAGTTAGGGGGATTAGAAAATTGTTAAATTTTATTTTTGACCGAATATGGTCTTGTCATATATCAAATTGAAGGTATCAACGAGGCGATCACTCTGGTGCATTTTTTGTCGAAATCGGATGGTTAGGCCATCCAAGATGGCCGCCGAAAGGTCAAAAGGTTGTTCTTTTATTAGAGATTTCAAAATTCTTCTTCACATGAACCGCTTGGCCCATGGTAGCCAAACTTAAAAGTTATGGTCCATGGGTGAAACATTTTCAGATTTGTTAAAATGGAGGTCATCGCTAATCCAAGATGGCCGCTGTCTAAAAATAGCACAAATTCTTAAATCTTCTTCTCATGAACCATTGGCTGGATTTCGATGAATCTTGGTAGGAATGATTGATATACAATGGTCTTTCAAATTTGTGAAAATGGTTACCCCAGGGTCAAAAATGGGCGTGGCCCGTGGGGTCAAATTTTATTTTTGACCGAATATGCTAATGTCATATATCAAATTGAAGGTATCGATGAGGCGATTGCTCTGGTGCAATATTTGATGATTATGTCATCCATGATGGCCGCCAAAAGGTCATTTATTCCAGATTTTGAACGTCTTTTTCTCAGAAACCACATGGCCGATGATGGCCAAACTTCATAGTAAGTCAAGATCCTTGGGTGAAGCATTTTCAGATTTGGTAAAATGAGAGTCATTGCTTAATCCAAGATGACCGCCATCTAAAAATAGCACAATTTTTTTAAAACACATGAACTCAATGTCACATTCTCCTCTGGTATTCATGGAGTCAGGTGAGCGAATTAGGGCCATCATGGCCCTCTTGTTTTTGTATATTACATTTCCGTAAACTGTGTTGAAAATATTGTGGCATTATGTGGACCTGTGCAGATATATGTAGATAAATATAGGACTATTAAAAAACAATTCTGGGCTCAATTCTGGGCTCCAGTAGCAAGCATTATTATTTTTAATTTTTTAAACTTTTTTTTTTCATTTTTTTTTCAAATTCTTTTTCAATTTTTGTCTAGTAGCATAAGGTCGTAAGTGCTATATACAGACTATTATCATATAGTAAAACAATTATTGACTAGTGAGCCATAGAATATAATCTGATATTCCTTGGCTCACTAGTCAATAATTGTATATTTTGACTTGGAATTTGGCCTCATTTATTATCAAAGCGATATGTGGGACATCCGTGTTCTATGAACACATTTTCTAGTTTATTAAACTTCACACATGCATAGAAGACGACCCAAAGGTGTATCGCACATAAGAATGACAACTCTTGCATCACTAATTTTTTGAGTTATCTCCCTTTGTTTTTTCCGTCACAGATTTTGTCTCCGGAGCATAACTCGAACACCCTTTTTTCAAACTACTTGTGTATCTGGGGAGGGGGATACACATGCGCTTGTCGACAAGCATCCATTTCTAGTTACAAGCTATTAAATGGTGCACCAAAGCAAGCCACTGGATATACTTATCGTGAAGATAATTACTCCCCTTTGTATATAATTTCCAAAGGGAGGCTAGGTTCAGAACACTAAAAACAAGATGACAAAACAAAATAAATTGACTATTTTAGCCATTTTCATGCAATTTTAATTGATGAAAAGCAGATACACTGACGATCGTGCAATAGCGAATCGTCAGGTGGAAGTGTATACAGCCAAGACGTTTTCTATGCATGCATATAGATTACAATAGAATGCTAAATACATGGCCGACTTTGTTGTGAAACCGGGAAAATGTTCGACCCTTGGAACAATGACCACCTGCTCCCTCAGATTATACTTTGCTAGAAAAGTATACTTTGCAATGTTTGAGAAATCAGCTACTGGTCTATGAATTCAGGACTCCAAAATGTTTAGTTTTACTATGTATATGTTCCATACGTCTAGTGTGGATATAGCATGATTTCACTTATAACACGTGGGTGGCAGGTGGGAGCACGCGATGGGTAATTTAACGATCGGGGTCCATCCTGACCGGAATCTCGACTGGAGACCTGGTTTGGCCCTCACATACGCCGTACTTATTACGTCTTTGACATTTTGTATGTGACAGTTGAATCTGGTTATACCCCTTATGTGAGTATTACGATATTCGTAATCCTATTTTAGGGGACTGTTCTGATTTTGGGATTTTCCCCCCAATGCAGCAGGTTAAAATGGGATCGAACCCGTTTGCCCGGCCTTACATGACCTTAACTGTTGATAGGCCATTAAACACTAATGAACAAACAAACAAACAAACAAACAAACAAACAAACAAACAAACAAACAAACTTATAACACAATGGTTTCCAATGAACCCCAATCCTTAGGCGTTATATATATTGTATAATTGATGGTCAATCAAAATTTGGCACATTGTGTGACACTGCCAATATAAACAATCATATTACAGCATTTCTTGTTTACATCTCTTCAGATGCAGTCCATCTGAAACACCCCGGTAGCACGTACAGTGCCCCCGTCTATGTGAAGCGACCAGAGTCGACCATCGGCGGCAGTGGAAAGGTTCTGCGAATGACCGGCGACTTGACCGGTAAACATCCCCGGGAGAGCAAGAAGGCGGTGTCCGAATTACATTACGGCTACGCAGGGTCTGCTTACGGTGGCACACTTAAGGGAAGTCGATCGGAGAGAGGCACCTTGAGACGTAAGTAGTGGGACATGAATGTGGCTGTGGCTGCAGCAATGGGGTTGTGTCTGGTAACTCACTACCGCAGCTGGAAGACTCTGACCTGTGACATAAAAAAATGCCCATTGAAAAATGCCATTACCCCACCCACCTGTAGCCGATTTCATCAAAATTGCAAAGTATACTTATCTAGCACAGTATTCTTTGAGGGAGTAATCATTTATTTTCCCGAAATTCATTATTTCATATAGAACTAACAACTGCATATATTTGATGATTAAAAGTATGCAGAATTATTATACTGAATTTATTACATTATCATAATGTAATAAATTCAGTATAATAAAAATTAATAAATTTATCCTAAAATTGAAGATTTCTCCCTCAAAGTATACTTTGCTAGAAAAGTATACTTTACAATGTTGGTGAAATC
This sequence comes from Conchocele bisecta, assembly GCA_029237695.1. NCBI lineage: Eukaryota > Metazoa > Mollusca > Bivalvia > Lucinida > Thyasiridae > Conchocele > Conchocele bisecta. The sequence continues at coordinate 66,892,819 of CM055277.1, forward strand.
GGCTACTGGTGTTGTACTGTCCACTACGCCCTTAATTGAGGGGAATATTGTGCAGTATCTCCCTGAAGGAACCAATATCTCGCGAGGCAGTATTTCATTTACTGCACAGAATATTCAATTTGAACGTGATTAAAGTCGCTGTTTCAAAAACAATAACAGAAGCAAAATGCTTGTTGGCTGGAGAATCCACCATACTGTTCTGTTTATGAATGTTGGCCTGGTTCCCATTTCTATTGTAATACACCGGGAATGGAAACGGGATACCAGCCCATTGTCTGTTGTCATTTAATTTGTATGCCTTCGCAGTTTTGGCTTCTATTTTGGCTAAATGCCGAGGCAGTCCAACCACACTTTGACTGTTTTCATAATTGCGCTTCGGGCATTTTCGGGATTGGAGGGTAATATTGTAATAGTCCCCTCTAATATTTATTTCCCACTGATACTATGTGTTATAGGCATTCCAGATTTAAAACTACTTTCCCCGGCCTAAAATGACCTTAGCTGTTGACAGGCCGTTAAACACCATTAAATAAATTAAAACAATTTTCCCTGAAGTTTCAGCTAGTTTCGCTAGTCTTTTGATATCATGTCTATCAGCTGGAAACAGTAGGAATTCCTCGGCATTTCCAAACCAAGCATCCACTTATAAACTTCATACCAAAAGACACTATAATTTGCCCTCCTTTCTAAACCAATTGCTGGCCAGTATCGCGCTACATTTATTTCACATTTTACAAGATTTATCTCAAATAAGATACATATCACCAGATTTAACGACTACCTGTTCAACAGGAAATAGACAATCAATACTCAGATGGGAGACTGCATTATAAACCTGGCTTAGTATAAGTATGTTATTGTTCACATATTAGATTTTTAAGGGACTAAATGCTGCGGTCGCTAATGCCCCCTCGCATTTAATTCCTTAACAATCCAATATGTGAACAATAATTCCAGCACAAAAATATTTACACAATTCCCTAACATTTGATTGGCCCGTAGCAAGTCTCTGTCCAAAATTTATATTCCAGTAAACCCCCACGCCGAACTACTTTCTACAGGTGCGCTGTCAGTGCTGTCAATATAAACAAATGGCTGGCGTCTGTCAAAATAAACACATTTTCTTGATGAATTTATTTCAAATTCTGGAATTATAAGGAATGAATGGCCTTTTTGTGGAATTTATCGGGGATATAAACTTGGAAAAGTCGCGGGAATACTGGAGAGGAAAAGTCGCGGGAATACTGGACGAGGCCTTCCGGCCTTCGTCCAGTATTCCTGCGACTTTTCCAAGTTTATGCCCCGATAAATTCCACAAAAAGGCCATTCATTCCTATAATAAATTATACTTATAAATGAAATGATGTGATGAAGTATCGCTAATGTTTCCCGTTTATTTCCCATTTCAGGGTCGCATTCCACTCAAGAATTGGGTGCACTGTGAGGAGATTGACAAGCATTTTAGAGACATTACTTAGCAGACACGTTATATTAATTGCAATTGGTGAAGCAGACGTAATTTCAATTGGTGAAGCAGACATATTTTCAGGAGCTACTAACAACAACCACCACCATATCAGCACAGGTTGAAGTAATGGACCGAGGTCTATAAATACATTAAATATGCCTAAAAGCATCAATAAATGAAGAAGAAAAATAAGCTAAAATTAAAAAAGTATATATTTTAGCTTATTATTTAACTTCATTTATTGATGCTTTTAGGCATATTTAATGTATTTATAGACCTCTGTCCGTTACTTCAACCTGTGCATATCAGTTGTTCTAGCTATGTTCATAATCATGATAACAGAGTTGGGAATATTAATTATTGAAATGTGTTAATTGGTTGTTTGCTGTTGTTTTCATATTTACAGTATTCTTTAACAAAAACATGCCCTTTTTATTACAAAATAATGTAAATAGGAAGAAGAAACAGAAAACAAAATGTTTATTCAGCATTCTGGATCGATATAATTTAGAGAATATGTTTTAGCAAATAATTAAGTCTAGATATTCTCGACCAAGTGTCGCATCTATCTTTAGATACAGAATATTACACATGGCTTAAAAATTCAGTTTTCAGTAATGACCATTTCCGACCTTTTGACCCTCAAAATCTAACGTTGACCCTTATAATCTGCAGCACAGGAATCAATTTGCTATGTAAAACATAGTATTATTGTATTACGCACAAAAAATTTAACCTTGAATGGCTATTTTAACAATTGAATTTTGTAGTTCTGTTGAAAACCTGATAACCTCCATTGCACGATCAATGAAAATTATTAGAAGAATGCATTTCTCTCATGGTACAAGCCATGTGATTTTGTACCTACGATGTGCAATTTCTCATTAAAAATGTTTAGAAAATTTACGATACTTTCCGTAAATTACGTCTGAAGTTGCTCTGAACATTTTGTGAACTTTCAAGGTCATTTACTTAAAATATCACAGTTTGTGTAGAAACTTTTCGTGAAAAATTGTGTATCTTTTGTACAAAAACCAATTATGGCTCGTCTCATATTACTATGAATACATAATCAAATTGTATGATCACGTGGTACTAACAACAACAACAAGTACTGAAACTTCCAGAATCCATCCGATTCAAAGTATGTATTCTTTTATATTGTCCTTATTACGCAACGGATTTTGATGAAATATGGCGCATCAAACGCGTCTTCATGAGCTGCATTTGGTGGTCTCTGTACTTTGGCCCAAACTTCTGTCGTTTTTGCAGAGAATCGATTTCCGTGTCGGTAGACACGGAAATCGATTCTTCGCAAAAACGACATACGTCTGTGCCGAACTCCCTGGACGACCAAATGCAGCTCATGAAGACGCGTTTGCTGCGCCATATTTCATCAAAATCCGTTTCATATGAAGGAAAATATCAAATAATACTTACTTTGGAGTGGGCAAGATTTCAATACTTTCAGTCACTGTTGTTGTTGTTATAGCCACGTGATCATGCACCTTGATAATGCTAATTAAGAAAAGCAAAAAGCTCATTCATGCATATGTCACTGTGAATAACAACATTTGTATTGGGTCTTTTGTGTGAATTGTGTTTGTCTGTCCGTCTGTCCGTGTGCCTGGAATCTCGCCATTCTTCGTCTGTGGTTTTGTGAGAATAAGTCATCTGGGGCCCGTTTCACAAAACTTTGTACGACTAAAATGTTCATAAGCGCAAATTTAGGATCGCCTGGAAATTTCAATTGATGCATATGCAGCCTATGCTCAATAAATGTAAATCCAATAATTGTTTACAAGAAAACGGTGTTAATGTGATATTTACAGACTATCATAATTTTGCACTTACAAACATTTTAGTCATACAAAGTTTATTGAAACGGCCCCCTGTATGTTACGTAATAACTCTAAATAATCGGACATAACTGATTCTGTGGATAAACATATAAATATATGGTTACCCACAATGTAGAGTATCCCAATATTCAGGGTTATTATGGTTGTACTGGTTTATCACAATAACAATATATTTGGACACAATTTGTTTCGGGGAAACCCATATTTTATACTGTAGTGGTATTCGAAAATATAAATGGTGTCCAAATACTTGCGGTATGTGACCTACCATGACAGAAAGAGGCTTATTGAGTGTTTGACCAGTGTAGCTCCTGATCACCTCGCACAAGTATGCATCCTGAAATGGAGCTAACATTGTTTTTGTTGCCCTTACTACGCTGAATTAAATTAAATGTTGTCGTCTGCTGGAAATGTTTTATTTTCAATATTTCTCGACAAAAACCTGGTTTTGACAGCACATGAGAAACGTCTCCAGTGGATTCTCATGTGCTGTCAAAACCTGTTTTTTGTTAAGAATTAAAGCAAAAATGAAAAACAGCAGACGGCAATTTCCGTCAACAGCGTAGGAAGGGTTAACCCTTTCCTACACCACAGACCTCGATGCTAATGCCTGTCCCGAAATGACATTATCTGTTGCTGCGACATTCAACTCATTCACTTTCATTTGTTTCTGTCCGAATGTTTGCAAACAGTGTAGACCCTGTGAGCCGGCTTGTAACGAGCACACTTGCAGGATCTGCACTATTTGTTGATGTTTTCAAAGTTTTTATAAAATTTCCCCTTTTCTATTTAATGAAGTAGACCGAAAATTAAGATTCCATTTCAGTTACTTGGGGTGAAAGAATATTCCCTCGATAGCAAATTCTGTTGGTCGGGATCAAACTGTACATTGTGAAGGCTGACCCGTGACTTCATTGGTTGTATACTTAATGACTTCATCACAACTTATATATAATTGTATTGCTTAACCCTTTCACCCCTAAGCAACTGGAATGTATTTTCATGCGTTAATTTCCGACCAATCCAATCATCACAATATGATTTTCAGACTAGTCCATTTATGAATAGAGGGAGTTTTTCATCTAAAAAAAAAGAAAATTACTTACAAACAGTGCAGATCCTGATGAGACGGCTCGTCACGAGCCGGCTCATCTGGATCTACACTGTTTGCAAACACCTGTATAACGGTCTGTAGTGTTGAAAGGGTTAACATATTTGAACCTTATCAGCCATAATAGATGGTTCAAGTTCACATGGTGTACTTCAATGTATATGTAAATACATTAGTTTCATTAACTCTTTGCATGCTAGCGACGAAAATATCCGCCAAACGAATTAGGAGTATATGTTTTATTTCTCTCTGTAAATATGTCTTGAAATTTCATTAGAATTGTGTCCTCTGGACACAATTCTAATGAAATTCCAAGACATATTCATGACATTTATAAGGAGAAATAAAAGAAAATATAATGAATTGTCATCTGCTATTTTTGAACTATTTATAGCCCACAAATTTCCCAGCATGCAAAGAGTTAACATATTATTTTGTGATACAGGCTAGCAAAAGCTACACTATACCGGTAGTATCCAAGCCGTCGATATTACTACGATTGCTATGGAGATAGCTCGATATATAGACAACAATGTATATCTGTAAATATCATTTGCTTGAATATGGTAGGCTGACGAGAGAAGACGTGTGTGAGTTGCAATCAATGTAGAGCTGATTTGTTTGCTGCAGAAATTAATCGTTACAATCAAGAATAATTTTTTTTTATCTTTTTAAATTCCATTTTCGTCAACAAAAACATACGTTAAAGCATATGGGAATCATCTGAAAGAGAGCTAAAACATGTTTTTGCTAAGGAATACAACAAAAATGAAAAAAAGGAGGGAGTAATATTTGATTACCGCCTATTTAATAGGGTTAAGACTTCAAATGGCAATAAAATTAAAAAGATTTGCAATTTAAAACACCTAAATTGGTCCCAACATTGTCATAATAGGGAACACTAGATTTTACTGTGTGTACAAGTTGTATAGTAGATTTGCCAACTGATATTGACCCTTTCACCCCTAAGTAACTTGAATGGATTTTGATTTGTTAATTTTGCAACCAATCCAACCGTTACAAAATGATTTTCAGACTAGTCCATTTATGAAAAAGGGGTGTTTTTTGTTCTAAAAAATATGAAAGTTACTTGCAAAAGTGCATATCCTGATGAGAAGGCTCGTTACGGATCTACACGTTTTGCCAATACCACTATACAGGCCTGTGGTGTTGAATTGTATATATTAAACAAGATATCACACCCTGATCAATCAACCAATATCAATCAATCGATGCATTATGTTTCTGCTATTGTCAGTCAAATTATTGTTTCATTTTGTAAGCTGTCCAATTTTTATCAAATTTCGAGCATCATTTTTACAACACAAAATCATAATTTAGTATGTGCTACAAGCTGTGCAATTTTCAAACTGACTTCTACTGAATTTACATACATGTAATTTGTTGTTCACAGCATACATTTACAGGCCCGTAGCCAGGGGGGGTCGGAGCGGTCGGACGACCCCGCCGCCCAGCCTCTATGTACACTTTTTTAGCATCGAGGTCCACTTTTTTAGGCCCTCCTATATACCTCAGGCCAATTGGGCCTTCGAAACGACCCCCCCTTCAAACAGGTCTGGCTACGGGCCTGATTTAGTGTTCAGACTAATTGTTAATTTCTTGATATTGTAAAGACGGTCGTCAACCGATGGATTATATACATTTGTACATTTCCTGTTGCCATACAATTTAGTGTGTCAAAAGTTAATGTATATATTGGGCTACCAGCTAGGCCATCAAACATGACAGGAGGGTGTGAATTGGGAGTAATTTCACAGTTTGACAAAAAAAGTTATACCTAGCTATATTTTTAACTGTAGTGAAAAATACCTTCATTAATATCTCAAAATAAAGACGGGTAATAATTTAAAGGGAATATTTTTCCCTATCAGCATGTAAATACATGTACATGTACATCTAGTTTATATTTCTTTGAGCTTTGATTAACCCTTTCACCTCTAAGTAACTGAATGGGCTGCGATATGTTAATTTTGCAACCAATCCAATCATCGCAAAATGATTTTCAGACTATTACATTTATAAAAAGGGGGTATTTGTTGTTCTCAAAAATATGAAAATTACTTTCAAACAGTGCAGATTCTGATGAGACGGCTCGTTACGAGCCGGCTCATCTGGATCTGCACTTTTTGCATAAACCGCTATAGCGGGATTTCGGGTTCAAAGGGTTAAAGCAAATTTATCTGTTTTAGTTTTTCTGAATCACAAACCTGCGGATTCAACACAAATCCTGGCTATATGTGCTACACAAATAAATGTTGTATAATTTATGTACGTTGTTCAATTTCATACAAACTGCATATTACAAATGCAAGTTTTTATATTTAAAATGTTTGGTTAGTGCTCAAAATCGTAGTCGCATGTTCTTCTGATTTAGCACGAAGGTTTATGGATGTACGCAATCACTATGGTGTATGTAGTCTGTCGCCAATTAAACAAAATAGTTTTGTAAAAAAATAATCATGATCTGACTAAAATTTGGCTTATTTCCTTTCAACACTGCCAGAACCGGGATCAGCTGCCAAACTAATTACTGGTAACGTTTCACGTGCTTGCTAGACAAAGAAAATTAAACATTGTCGTTTCATTTTTGTTATGAAAACATGCTTTGACAGTGCATGAGAATCGTCTCCAGTCGAGACGATTCTCATATGCTGCCAAAACGTGTTTTTGTTAAGAAATAAGTTGAAATGAAATACCAGCAGACGACCATATTCATTTCGTCTTTTCATGCCACCTGACCTTGACCTAATATGGAGCAGCTATGTGAACGTGCAAGTTTCTCTGGTTGTCCGTTATTAACCCACTTCAGTGTAAGGATTCGATAATTTTTGTTGAAAAAATCTCATTATTTTGTTTATTTCTCTATAAAAGTATATGTTGTTACCACTCATTTGAACCGTATCGTCGAGACGGTTCAAATGAGTGGTAACAACATATACTTTCGAGATGAAAAAAAGAAAACAGGATTTTTCCCCCTAAAAAGTTTCATACTACTATAATTGTATCCCCGTCTTTAATGGGTTAACCAAGGTAATAAGTATAATTTTGTCATATCTTGGCACATTGTAATTGAAATGTTAATGTAAAAGGCTACAAAGGTTGTCGGCGATTACGTTGCATGTTGTTTATAGATGATGATAAATTTACAAATTAAGTTTTACACGACACTTTGCATAAAATCTTCAGCTTGATATTATACTGTCTTGTACATACTTGTTTATACCATAATGCATATATATGACTATATTGCTGAGAAAATAAATTGTATATATCAATCCTGGTTGTTTTAATTGCAATTTTCCATAAATATTAAACGGGGTTCCCACTCTTTTGGGAAGACCAAATTCCATGACTTTTCCATGACTTTCAAGAACCTGTTTTTGAAATTCAAGGACCCATATTTGCGTGGATGATGCTGATGAAACGGTGTTTTACGGCTTATTGACTCACAACTTGAGCCATTTGAGCCTGGAATACACCCGTGTTGGGGAGAGAAATAGTAATTCTATCCCCCGGACTCCGTCGGGGGATACTATGGATTTGACAGCGCGCCGCGTCCGCCGCAGACACTTCTTGTCCGGAGCATAACTCGAACACCCTTTGGAATATTTTCATGAAACTTCACACATGCATAGACCACGACCTGAAGGTGTGTCGTGCACAAGAATGACAACTCTTGCATAGCTAATTTTTGAGTTATCTCCCTTTTTTGTTTCGCGCACTGATTGACCATAATTCGACCACCCTTTGGAATATTTTTATGAAACTTAACACATTCAATTAGACCACGAACCGAAGGTGTGTCGTGCACAAGAATGATAACTCTTGCATAGCTAGTTTTTTAGTTATCTCCCTTTTTTGTTTTCGCTCACTGATTTCCTGTCTGGAGCATAACTCGACCACCCTTTGGAATATTTTCATGAAACTTCACACATGCATAGACCACGACCCGGAGGTGTGTCGCGCACAAGAATGACAACTCTTGCGTAGCTAATTTTTTAGTTATCTCCCTTTTTTGTTTTGCGCACTCTACAAACTGGACAATAATGCATGAAGACCTGTTTTCTCGTCTGCTCTGTACACCTTTTCTCGTGTGCTCTGTACACCTTACCTGTAGAGAGAACAATAGAGACTGGGAGAACCATGTGCTAGCATGGGCTAGCATATGCAAATGTCCAGTGCTTGACCACTGTTGACCAGGTAATTTATACAGGTAAATTACCACATTGGATATTACATTGAAAATATTGTGGCATGTGGACCTGTGCAGATATATGTCGATAAATATAGGACTATTAAAAAAAAATTCTGGGCTCCAGTAGCAAGCATTATTATTTTTAATTTTCAAACTTTTTTTCCATTTTTTTTTTTTCATTTTTTTTTTCAAATTCTTTTTCAATTTTTGTCTAGTAGCATAAGGTCGTAATTGCTATATACAGTCTATTATCATATAATAAAACAATTATTGACTAGTGAGCCATAGAATATAATCTGATATTCTATGGCTCACTAGTCAATAATTGTATAATATGTTCGGGCCAGTGAAAATTGCTTTCGGGCCCAGGCTCGAGGTCAAGGCGGGACAAGGCGAGGCATCTGATTCCGCGGAATTCTTGTTTACTTATCTCCCTTTGTTGTTTCGTGCTCTGATTTTGTATCCAGAGCATAACTCGAACACCCTTTGGAATATTGTTATGCCCCACCACGATAGTGGAGGGGGCATTTAGTGTTACCCTTGTCCGTCCGTCCGTCCGTCCGTCCGCACACACAAATGGGTACTTGTTGTAAGCGTACGGGGATCTTATTGGGTAGGGTTAGGATAGTGTTGGATACTCTTGTTGGGTATTTTTATACAGTAAAAACCCAACAAGTATTCATTCGTAGGAACGTGCGTCCCGTCCTCCCGTCCGTCCGTCCGTCCGTCACAAAACTTTAACACTCGGGTAAATGTCTCATAATTTCTTCATCCTTCGACCGATCTGCTTCATATTTCATATACACATTGCTCTGATGGTTCACTACCGCCCTGTGCCAAATCCACGTTCGTCCTGCCCCCGCCAAGCCCAGGGTCAAGGTCACATACTTGGTGCTTCAAAAACTTTAACGCTTGTGTTAATATCTTATAATTTCTGTTTTCTTTCACGGATCATCTTCATATTTCATATACGCATTGCTCTAATGGTCCTCTACCGCACTGTGCCAAATCCACGTTCGTTCTGCCCCCGCCAAGCCCAGGGTCAAGGTCACATACTTAATGTTTCAAAAACTTTAACGCTCGGGTAAATATCTTATACTTTCTGTTTTCTTTCATGGATCATCTTCATATTTCATATACACATTGCTCTAATGGTCCTCTACTGCCCTGTGCCAAATCCACGTTCGTCCTGCCCCACCAATCCCAGGGTCAAGGTCACATACTTGGTGCTTCAAAAACTTTAACGCTCGGGTAAATATCTTATACTTTCTGTTTTCTTTCATGGATCATCTTCATATTAAAAACTTTAATGCTCAGGTAAATATCTTATAATTTTTCTTTCCATTCACGGATCAACTTCATATTTCATATACGCGTTGCTCTAATGGTCCTCTACCGCCCTGTGCCAAATCCACGTTCGTCCCGCCCCCGCCAAGCCCAGGGTTTGAAATATTTTCATGAAACTTCACACATGCATAGACCACAACCCTAAAGGTGTCACGCAAGAATGACAACTCTTGCATCACTAATTTTTTTAGTTATCTCCCTTTGTTTTTTCCGTCACTGATTTTGTCTCCGGAGCATAACTCGAACACCCTTTTTTCAAACTACTTGTGTATCTGGGGAGGGGGTTACACATGCGCTTGTCGACAAGCGTCCATTTCTAGTTCAGTTCTGAATTTACAAAATTTTGATTTGGTGCCAGGTGCCCTTACCATTCCAAATTGTTTGGCTCGAAATCACGAAATTGCACTGAACTTTCCTCAACAACACCTGTCCAAATCCAAATTCCATGACTTTCAATGACCTTTTCAGAAAAAGAGGCAAATTCCACGACTTTCCAGGCCTGGAATCCATTTTTCCAAATTCCATGACTTTCCAGGAATTTCAGGACTAGTGGGAACCCTGACTAAAACAATTTGCATCAATTACCATTTACATCACTTACGAGGGGATATAGCGTTAGTCCATGTACGTACATGCGTTAGTAACACTTTTCATTTATCAATAACTCCTGAACAGCGTCATCAATTTTGATAATATTTGGCCAAAATGTGTGTCATGGGATGGTGCTTTCCAAAGTCAAGGTCACTGAGGACTTTTTTTATGCCACCGGTCTCGAAGAGCCGGGTGGCATATTGTTTTTGGACCATCCGTCCGTCCGTCACTCTTTTCGGTTAACCACTTTGTCACAGTTTCTTAAATATGCTGCAGGTGGCATCCGTGTTCGACAGACGCATTTCTTGTTTATTATTATTATTAGCCTGGCTGCCAGCGAGGGGATAAGTTTCGTTTAACAAAGCCTTTTCTTGTTTTCATGTCTGTATGTCCAACACACTTGCACCAACAGTGTTTTGGGTACTTATATCTCTGTAACTGTAGGTTGGGGTGATTTCAATACTCGTTTATCAGCATCCATCATTTCATTCCCGTGATCATCAGTTTGGTACTCGTGGTCTCGTGGTCAAGTCTTAAAAGTTTAAATTAAGTGGACAAACATGTATATTTTTAAGACCATCAGATTTGCAGTTGCGGAGATAATAGGGACCCAAATGTAACGGATGGAAGTTCACTTATACAGTCGAACCTCTGTAAGCCAAACACGGAGACAAGTTAGTTGTGCTTATTTTTGATACATTTCATTTCCATATATCTCCGATGAGAATATTTGTTCATGATCGCAAAGCATGTTTCACAGTGGAGTCTCTCTAAACAGGACACCCTGGGAATATTGGATTTACATTTATTGAGCATAGGCTGTATATGCAGCCTATGCTCAATAAATGTAAATCCAATGTCCCCAGGGTGTCTGGTTTAGAGAGGTTCCACTGTATATGTCCAATTACTTTTGATATCTAGTTAATAATAGTTTACTTGTTAATACCAAAATTTGGCGTGCCTCAGAATTCCTACAATTACCTGGGAGTTGAATTGGGTTACTGCCCATTATAAAAGTAGTACGATTATTACTGATCCTACTGCTTTTGGGAGGGGCCAAGTGATTCTGGTGTGGCGAGGACCTGGCATCAGATCAGGATTATTCTGATTTCAGGGCTGAATATATAGTTTTGTTATTGTAAATATTCAGTTCTGAGTTTGTGATTTTCCTCCCATTTGTACATGTACTTGTACAGGTAATATATGGGATTTAGTACTAAACCCATTGACCCGGCCTTAAATGACCTTAGCTGTTGATAGGCTGTTAAACCCCAACAAACAAACAAACTGACACCAGATGTATCGCGTAATTGTGCATTTGTTAAGTTTTGTTGGTGCTTAATCATCACGTGTATGAGGAAGCATTAGTGCTTACATAGTCGGCACTGAAATCACAATATCCTGAAATGGTGCCAGGCACCCTTAGTACACAGGATCACATATCCAAGTAAAATCTGTAAGAATGATTTAGTTATGAATCCAGGTAAGGATGGATTCATTGCCAACATACGCTACCCTCACAATCACAAATAGTGATTTATTTTCCCAAATTTTATGTCCCAAAAAATGGAAGGTGCATAATGAAACAAAAGGCATACAACCGATAATATTTTATTACAAAAGAAAACAATGTAAAATGTATAGAAATATAAAATAAAGAGAATAAATGTGTCACATCCTGACAAAAATGTGACCGATTTAGTGTGACCAGTGTAGCCCCAGATCAGTCTATGCATTTTTACAGTTTGATCGGCAAATGCATGGTTTGCTGATAAGCCAAGAAAACTGTCCTGGGGCACAGGTTGAAGTAACGGACCGAGGTCTATAAATAAATTAAACATGCCTAAAAGCATCAATAAATGAAAAAAAAATAAGCTAAACATTTTTTTTTACCCCCTGCATATACTTCAACCCGTGTCCTGCGGCCCGTTTCACTAAACTTCGTACGACTAAAATGTTCGTAAGTGCAAATTTACGATCGACTGGAAAATTCAATTGATGGATTTACATATGCAGCTTATGTTCAATAAATGTAAATCCAATAATTGTTTACAAGAAAATATTGTTAACGCGAAATTTACAGACTATCATAAATAATGTTGCACTTACGAACATTTACATAAACTTTTGATGAGAAATTAGAAAATTTTGTGAAAAATATATATAAATTTTTCTATATCGCTAGATGGGTATTCGCAGGTAAATGATTAATGGATGCCTAACATCCACATCAGTTGCCGATTTCTCTAAAAGTGCACTTATCTAGCTAATTGCACATTGAGGCAGTTATTTTCAGTTTCTGCACAAATTAATAAATATTTTTATTTTTAGAAATAACATATTTTCTTACCAAAACAATGGCTGTGAAAATGTGTTAAATACAGTATATGAATGCTCATTTTCATCATCAAACATAAACAGGCGTTTGTTCTATATGAAATAATGCATTTCAGAACAAATAAATAATTTCCACCCCAAACGCACTTAGGTAAATATGTACACTTAGCAATTTTGGCGAAATCGGCATAAGGGTTCTGCATACATGTTCAATGGCAAGGGCGAATTCACATAGGGGAAAACCCGGCGCGCCCCCCCCCCTTAAAATTTGGTGAGCAAAGATATTTTTTGCTCTAAAATGCGCCATAACGCAGCAAAATGGGGTGTAGATATAAAAAATATTCCCGAGGGCACCCACCTAGCAGTATCCCCAGCTCCGCTTGGTCGACGAACAAACGGTGCTAGTTCGAAAATATAGTAAACTATTTCAATTAAGAAGTCCCTCTCCACCCCCACCCCCTAACCTGAAATCCTGGATCCGCCCCTGAATGGTCAGGAGCTACACTGGTGAAAAACTGTGATCAGCCGCATTTCTGACGTGCTGTGTCACAAACGAACAGGACGTACAAACACATTGAAACAACTCGCCCAACAACCACAGGCATTTGGTCCCAAAGTTGTTGCACATATGGGCTAAAATTTACCTCCATATTTCCACTATTTCGCCGTGCTTCAGAAAACATTCCGTAAATATTCAGTGACTTCGAAAGTGGACAAAAATTGCAGAGCTCATGCGGAATTAAATTCCGCATGAGCTCTGGAAGTTTTGTCAACATTCGACATCCTTTAAAGAGTTGGTTTGTTTGTTTATTGGTGTTTAACGGCCTATCAACAGCTAAGGTCATGTAAGGCCTGGCAAACGGGTTCGATCCCGTTTTAACCTGCTGCATTGGGGGAAAAATTCCAAAATCAGAACTGAATATTTACATCAAGAAAAAATATATTCAGCCCAGAAATTAGAATAACCTGACCTGGTACCAGGTCCTTACCACACAAAAGTCACTTGGCCCCTACCCCTAAAATAGTATTATGAATAATCGTAATATTCACATAAGGGGTATAACCAGATTCAACTGTTACATACAAAATGCCAAAGACGTATGTGAGGGCCAAATCAGGTCTCCAGTCGGAATTCTGGTAAGGATGAACCCCGATCGTTAAATTACCCATTGCATACGCCCACCTGCCACCCACTCCTTTAGAGAAATATGGGCCCATCTTCGAAATCAATATTGGCGAAAACTAGATACTATGAGAGGTAATAGCGACCAGGGGCCCGTTTCACTAAACTTCTTACATTTAAAATGTTCGCGAGTGCAAAATTATGATAGTCTGTAAATTTCACATTAACAATGTTTTCTTGTAAACAATTCTTGGATTTACATTTATTGAGCATAGGCTGCATATGCAGCCTATGCTCAATAAATGTAAATCCATCAATTTAAATGTCCAGACAATCCTAAATTTGCATTTATGAACTTCTTAGTCGTACGAAGCTTAGTGAAACGGCCCCTGGCCCATCTGTAAACAAAAGTTCATAGTCATAGGTGTAATGGAATATTATAATTCAATGGCGTAGCATCATGACAATTATATGTACACTACGCAATGTGTGGTATATGAAGTTCATATGAAAAATGTTCACACATGAAATTCATATGTAAATTATTCATATGAAATGCATATGAAAAGTCTTCATATGAAATCCATACATATCGGCTCTTTTCATATGAATTTCATATGTTTTTCATTGTTTTACATATGAACATCATAAGAATGTTTTCATATGAATTGCATGTGTGGCACATTTTGTAGGTGATTGCTGGATTTTTATTCCCTGCCGTGCGTTTCATAATGAAAAGTTAGATTTGTATGCGATATTTTCTCTTGTTTCCGGATATATTTATACTGCAGCAATATACTAGTAGCCTACCCATAATCCCACCCGTCCACCGCATCTTAACTCTTTGCATGCTGGGAAACTTGTGGGCTATAAATAGTTCAAAACTGGTGGACAAAAATTCATCATATTTTCTTGTATTTCTCCCTGTAAATATCATGAATATGTCTTGGAATTTCATTAGAATCGAGTCCTGAGGACTGAATTCTAATGAAATTTCAAGACATATTTACAGAGAAATAAAACATATACATGTACTCCTAATTCGTTTGGCGGATATTTTCGCCGCTAGTTAATTGATGTTCTGGATATTCTATTTTTGTCATGCCTGGAAATAATGTGTCTAATGGTAGGAAATAATGTGTCTAATGGTAGCTATGTCACTGGAAGTGAACATATCTGGGGGCCGTTTCACTAAAGTTTGTTTGTTTGTTGGGGTTTTAACGGCCTATCAACAGCTAAGGTCATTTAAGGCTGGGTCAATGGGTTTAGTACTTAATCCCATATATTATACAGGTACATGTTTAAGCACATGTACGCATGGGTGGGGGGGGGGGGGGGGTGGTGGGATGGGCCCAAAATATCAGAACTGAATACATGTATTTACAATAAATAAAATATATATTCAGCCATGAAATCAGAATAATCCTGATCTGATGCCAGGTTGTTTCCACACCAGAATCACATGGTCCCCTCCCAAAAGCAGTAGGATCAGTAATAATCTTACTACTTTTATAATGGGCAATAACCCAATTCAACTCCCAGGTAAAAAAGACCCAAAAATAAAAACGTACCTGAGGGCCAAACCAGGAAAATTGTGATTTCTATAAGGAACTAAACTTTGTATGACAAAATAATTTCCTTCACACATTGACGTGATTCACTGCTGCTACCATTTTTCACCTGTTTGCAGAGAGCGTTAAATCTGAACCAAGCCAGCAAAGATTTCTCAAAATTGGTTTATAACGCCAACTTTGTTCTCCATATTAGTTTTGCACTTAGTCGTACAAAGTTTAGTGAAACGGGCCCTTGTGACATTAAGCTCTCATGGCATTGACACACAAGGAAGGGTAACACTGGAGGCAACATCCTCAACCATTGTCGAGTGGTATAGGACGAACTGCATTTGAGACAAGCCATGTGATTTTGTACCTAAGAACATGTGCGATATTTCCTGAAAAATATTTACAATATTTTTGATAGTTTGCGTAGATGACGTTGAATGTGACGAAATTTTCATAGCAAATGCGGAATTAAATTCCGCATTTGCTATGAAAATTTTGTCATCTTTCGATGTCATTTACAGGAAAATATCAGTTTCTGTAAACGTACATGTATCTCATGAAAAATCGCTCGTGTTCTTCGGTACAAAATCACACAACGCGTCTCATTTGTGGTTATGACAGGAGAAATGGGACTGATGGCATTTGTGACCAGTGTAGCTCTTAATCAAACAGCCCACTCCTGTAGCCTCTTAACAATCTATATTGCTTGTTAGAAGCATGACGGGCGTTTCATTGACGGAATGGCGAACAGTGCAGATCCTGATCAGACTGTACAGATGCACAGGCTGATCTGGATCTACACTGGTCGCAAAACCCATAAGCCCCATTTCTCCAGTCACAGCCACATTTATAACTACATGTATAACAGAAATATGTCATAAAAAGTTTGATATATGAAAGTATACGAGTGAATATAACACTAAACAACAAAACACTGATGTCAACATCACACTTCTGAGCAAACACAACATTTATGTACATAGAACACAAAACAAGTTCTATTATGTCTTTTTATTATATACCTACCCATGAAATACATAGCTATACGATGTAAATAAAAGTCATAATATTATGTTCTCATCGATGAAATAAACTACTTCCGCTATCTATATTCATAACGCGCATCTGCAATGCCGGACTGCAAATAGGCTGCAAATACACATTCTTTGCCGTAAACCGTGTAAAAAAACTGCTAATTTCCATGGAGCGGTATATAATAAATAGAATATTCATATTTTTGCAACGAATAAGACATATATGTCACATTCGTTGCAAAAATATGAATATCCTCTATATATTGTATATGTAACAAGGCCTTCATTGGGGGAATCCCAAAATCATAACGGAATATTTACATACTAAGAGAAAAAATATGTAAAATTCAGTCAAAATATCTTTTATTACAGAACTGAATAGGTGACAATAACAGGTAAAGTAAACATTTACATGTAATAAATGTTTAAACCTGTCAAGTGAAAATATTAATTTTATAATTAACCGCAGTATAACCAACATTTGCAAACACAGTAAATCCAGATCTCATCAGGACCTACAGTGTTTGTCTGTATGTTTCAGAATACCTCTTATCTAATTAATGGAACAATCTAGACATGTGCACTATCAATTTCAGATATTATAGGAATGAATGGCCTTTTTGTGGAATTTATCGGGGTATAAACTTGGAAAAGTCGCGGGAATACTGGACGAAGGCCGGAAGGCCTCGTCCAGTATTCCCGCGACTTTTCCAAGTTTTTATCCCCGATAAATTCAACAAAAAGGCCATTCATTCCTTATAATTCCAGCATTTGAAATACATTCATCAAGAAAATGTGTTTATTTTCCATTTTCTTAAGAATTATTTTAACTGCGCCCGACGGTTACGGGAAGTAGTTCGGCATGGGAGTTTACTGGAAAATAAATTTTGGACAGAGACTTGCCACGGACCAAACAAATGTTAGAGAATTGTGTAAATATTTTTGTGCTGGAATTATTGAGGGGTGAAAGGGTTATACAGAACATCAGGCAATTCTCTTGGTACTAAGAAATTAAGGACAAGAAATAGGTAGGCTTCCATACCATTCTTATTTCCGCTATAAGAAAAAGGCACATTGACATTTAAACTTTATATTAATATTAACAATTTGTTGCCATGGTAAAAGTGTTGGCAATTAATCCGAGTAAATAGAGAATAGTAGGTTAGTGCCGTGAATGGGAACAAATATCTGGCAAGGCTTAGGAAAAGGGATGGGCGAGGCTCTGCCGAGCACATCCCGTTTCCGTGCCGCGCCAGATATTTTTTCCCATTCACGGCACTAACCTACTATTCTCTATTTTTCCTGTAAACACTTACAAATAGCTTTAAAATGCAAAAAATAACCCTAGCCACATCCTCAAAATCCGAGAATCGACTAGTATGACAACCGCACATATTATTCATATGCAGTGATGAGATCGTATTGACAGGATGTCAAAAATGTTTCACGGCACCGTGTTTCACGGCACATACGCACTGTGTTTACGGGATAATACAAGTTCATGCACACATACAACAGGTAAATATGAGAATGAGAGTAAATACAAAAATAATAAAAAGTAAAGGATGTTACATAACGGTTTCAGAACTTGTACTCAAAATCAAGCACTTTGATTGGCAGAGCATGAGCACAGCAGGTGCGGTTTTATTGCACTTCTTCATTTGTGGCTATCTAGAGAAATGGGGCTTATGGGTTGTGACCGGTGTAGCTCCTGGTCAAATAGCATACTCCCGTCGCCTGATAGGGATCTATATTGCTTGTTAGAAGCATGATGTGCTTTCATTGATGGAATGGCGAACGGTGCAGATCCTGATCAGACTGTGCGGATGCACAGGCTGATCTGGATCTACACTGGTCGCAAAACCCATTAGCCACATTTCTCCAGTCACAGCCACATTTATGCCAGACACTGTTAGTATTGTAACAGCCAGAAATGTCGCCTAGCACCAGCTTAAGCGAACCTCAATGAGATGAACACAAATAATATCACAACTGTCAAATTTAGTCTTATGAGTTTTGTTTGCAGCAGTAATGATTCTCAAATGATTGAAATTTTGTTTGTTTGTTGGCCTATCAACAGCTAAGGTCATTTAAGGCCGGGTCAATGGGTTTAGTACTAAATCCCATGTGTACATGTTCAAGTACATATACAAATGGAGGGGGGAAATCCCAAATCAGAACTGAACATTTACAATAAAAAAAATATATATGTTCAGCCCTGAAATCAGAATAATCCTGATCTGATGCCAGGTCCTTGCCACACCAGAATCACTTGTGATGGAAAAAATGATCACGACTGTGCATGCTGACCCGAGGAAAAATTGGTCATAGGCCATGAAAGGTTATAGATTTATTGGTGTTTAACGGCCTATCAACAGCTATGGTCATTTAAAGCCTGGCCAATGGGTTTGATCCCGCATGTAACCTGCTGCATTGGGGGAAATCACAAAATCAGAACGGAATATTTACATCAAAATAAATATATATTCAGCCCTGAAATTAGAATAACCTGACCTGGCGCCAGATCCATACCACACCAAATTCACTTGGATTAGGAATAATCGTATTACTCGTACAAGAGGTGTAACCAAATTAAACCCTCACATACAAGAATGCCAAAGATGTACCTGAGGGCCAAACCAGTAGTCTATTTCAACAACATTGCAAAGTATACTTATCTAGCAAAGTATACTTTGAGGGAGAAATTTTCAATCGAAGGATAAATTTATTAATTTTTATTATACTGAATTTATTACATTATCACAGCCATTTTGGCTGTGATAATGTAATACATTCAGTATAATAATTCTGCATAGTTTTAATCATCAAATATATGCAATCATTAGTTCTATATGAAATAATGCATTTCGGAAAAATCAATGATTACTCCCTCAAAGTATACTTTGCTAGATAAGAATACTTTGCAATGTTGATGAAATCGGCTACAGGTGTCCGTTTGGGATACCGGTAAGAATGAATCTCGATAGTTAAATTACCCATCACATGCTCCCACCTGCCATCCACATGAAAGGTTATAAAACCAATTCCAACTCTTAAATGCGTAGTAGTACTACTATGGTATGTGTTATAAGCTGGCATGTACAGCGACGTGTTTGCCTATCGATGTCTGGTTCATAGGTTCGATCCTGACCACTTTATACAACAGTTCCCTTGTACTGTCCGTGCAAATACAAGGTGTAGTAAGAACATATTCAGCTAGAGAAAATAATGCCTCATTATCTCCCGAAACTTTTGTAAAATGGTGCAATACATATTTAACAATAAAGGAAATCTATGTCATAAATGATTGCCGTAGCCTTGTGCAATTCATGTCAAGTTGTAAATCATAATACTACTTCATTATCAAATATTATAACACTATATAGTCCGAAATATATACTGAAATATAAACATGTATATAATTATATAACATAATATATAGTAATTCATCTTGTCTACATCGTTTACCAGTATGATAGCTAACTATTTGAGCAAGATCGGGCCACAAATAAAGGATTTTAGGTTTGCCCAAACCGGACACTACTTTTGGGTAGGTAGATATGCAAATTTCTTTTTTCTTGTAGAAACCAAATATCTATTCTCGGTGTATATTTATCTCTCGTAAAGACAAATACATTTTTTTATTTTACTTTTAAACTGAAAAAAGATTTTTGAGTAGGCACAAAGATTTTTTCGGGTCGGTCGCGTTCTGGCAAACCATCATAAGTTTTATTAAATGGCCTCATACATAACATATTATAAGTTGGAACTTGCAAAGAGCGTAGACCAAAATCAGCAAAGCAAAAGCTGCAGACTAATATGTGATTGTGACTGGAGAAATGGGACTTATGGGTTTTGCGACCAGTGTGGATCCAGATCAGCCTGTGCATCCGCACAGTCTGATCAGGATCTACACTGTTCACGATTCCATCGTGCTTCCAACAAGCAATATAGATACTTATCAGGTTACAAGGATGCGCTATTTGATCTGGATCTACATTTGGTCGCAAAACCCGTAAGCCCAATTTCTCCAGTCACTGCCACATATGTGTGTACGCTGTCTGCCATAGCATATTTAAATGCCACCACTCATCTTGTGAAACAAAATAAAGAATTTTAGGTTTGCCCAAACCGGACACTACTTTTGGGTAGGTAGATATGCAAATTTCTTTTTTCTTGTAGAAACCAAATATCTATTCTCGGTGTATATTTATCTCTCGTAAAGACAAATACATTTTTTTATTTTACTTTTAAACTGAAAAAAGATTTTTGAGTAGGCACAAAGATTTTTTCGGGTCGGTCGCGTTCTGGCAAACCATCATAAGTTTTATTAAATGGCCTCATACATAACATATTATAAGTTGGAACTTGCAAAGAGCGTAGACCAAAATCAGCAAAGCAAAAGCTGCAGACTAATATGTGATTGTGACTGGAGAAATGGGACTTATGGGTTTTGCGACCAGTGTGGATCCAGATCAGCCTGTGCATCCGCACAGTCTGATCAGGATCTACACTGTTCACGATTCCATCATGCTTCCAACAAGCAATATAGATACTTATCAGGTTACAAGGATGCGCTATTTGATCTGGATCTACATTTGGTCGCAAAACCCGTAAGCCCAATTTCTCCAGTCACTGCCACATATGTGTGTACGCTGTCTGCCATAGCATATTTAAATGCCACCACTCATCTTGTGAAACAAACAACCCCCCCCCACCCCCCCCCCAAATGAATAAAATTGTTTTACATGCACTTTGCAATACCAAACTGCACAATATCAAGTTGAAAACATCTAAATTTTATATTTCCCAAAGTAAAAAAAGTTGGTATCTTCCACCATCTAGATTTCCCCTGACCGAGAGATCTTCACCAATCCAAGGCACTTGTGTCCACCATCCCACCACAGGTGGAAGACTCAGACCTGTGACACAAAAAAAATGACCATTAAAAAAGATCCATTACCCCACCCACTTGGTACCAAGTGGGTGGGGTAATGGATTTTTTTTAATGGGCATTTTCTTGTGTCACAGGTCTGAGTCTTCCACCTGTGTATCCAACCACAACGTTTATGAGATCTGGAAAGAAAACGACAACACATTGTACAGTGGAACCTTGTCAACCTGGACATCAGGTGGCGCTCAGTGTGTAGATGGGTTTAACTGTAATTTAATTGTTTTAACGTTTAATGGTGTTTAACAGCCTGTCAACAGCTGAGGTTATTTTAGGCTGAATCGAATACTGTAATTCACTGGTATGAATGGGTGGAAAATCCCCACTCAAAAATCAAAACTGAATATATAATAAACATGAATGACGAAGGTCACAATATACGCCCGTCGAGGCAAGGCCAGTCAACAAGGGGACATAACTCACTGAAAATCAATACGGTTCTTCATCTTGATGTGATAAACATGTATACTGAATTTGGTTACGATCCATCAAGTAGAACTTGAGTTCTTGTGTGGACAAGGGTACAGAGCGCGAAAATTAAAAATGGCCGCCATAGTCTTTGTGTTGCCATGATTTTGGTTACGAATATAGGATAAACAAATATACCGAATCCGGTAACGAAAATCAATAGGCTTCTTCGTCTTGCTGTGATAAACATGTACCCCGAATTTGGTTACGATCCGTCTAGTAGAACTTTAGTTATTACGTGGACAAGCGATGCGCACCTGCCGCCCGCCCGCCCGCACAAGGTGAATACATTATTAGTATGTTCCGTTTTTTCAAACGGGTGTATAAAAATATAGGATAAACAAATATACCGTATCTGGTGACGAAAATCAATAGGCTTCTTCGTCTTGCCGTGATAAACATGTATACCAAATTTGGTTACGATCGGTGAAGTATTTGCGTGGACAAGGACATAGAGTGCGAAAATTAAAAATGGCCGCCAAGGGGAGATAAGTCATCAGAAATTTTTCAAAACCAATAGGCTTCTTTGTCTTGCCGTGATAAACATGTATACGAATTTGGTTACGATCGGTGAAGTAGTACTTGAGTTATTGCATGGACAAGGATACAGAGTGCAAAAATTAAAAATGGCCGTCAAGGGGAGACAAGTCATCGGAAATATTTCAAAATCAACATGCTTCTTCGTCTTGCCGCGAGAAACATGTATACCGAATTTGGTTACGAGCGGTGAAGTATAACTTGAGTTATTGCGTGGACAAGGATACAGAGTGCGAAAAATAAAAATGGCCACCAAGGGGAGATAAGTCATCGGAAATTTTTGAAAATCAATAGGCTTCTTCGTCTTGCCGTGATAAACATGTATACCGAATTCGGTTACATTCTGAATCCGTCAAGTAGAACTCTAGTTATTGCGTGGACAAGACCGCCCGCCCGCCTCCCTGCCTGTACAAGGTGAATACATAATATGTCCTGTCCCGTTTTTTTCAAACGGACGTATAAAAACTGTTTATTCCCCATGTTAATATCACATAGAGCAAACTTTTTTTATATATTTGATGAAATATTGTCAAAGAAAGGTTTTGGCAACTTGACTTTATTTGTTTACAAAAAGGAACTTAAGTTTGGATATTTTGGGAATTTAATGACCAGCCGCTGCTCAGCAAGGAAATGTGAAAACAGACAACCAAGTATTCTCTATAATGTGGCTGTGACTGGAGAAATGGGGCTTATGTGTTTTGCGACCAGTGTAGATCCAGATTAGCCTGTGCATCTGCACAGTCTGATCAGGATCTGCACTGTTCGCCATTCTATCAATAAAACACTCGTCATGCTTCTAACAAGCAATATAGATCGTTATCAGGTTACAGGATTGTGCTATTTAATCTGGATCTACACTGGTCACAAATCCCATAAGCCACATTTCTCCAGTCACAGTCACATGGAACAGGGATGGGAACACTTCCAATTGCCAAATCCTGAAAATGGTAAAACAAACATATTCTTGCACCCACAAATGCTTCCCATGTTGAAACATTAGTATTTTTCTGCAATTATCAGCAACCTCAAATCCTGATTTCAGGAAATATCCTGAAAATTCCCACCCTATGCTGCCACAGCCACATATACAGTGAAGCCTCTTTAAACCGGACACCCAGACAAGCTACTGTTGTTAATTTTAATAGGTTTCACTGCAATGAATATGTAGTGAATCTGATACTGTATGTGCATGACGACAAAATCTTGCAGTGTTTATATTCCAGAATTACAGTGGAATCTCTCTAAACCGGACACCCTGGGAGGTCCCCAGGGTGTCCGGTTTAGAGAGGTTCCACTGTAGTCACATGGAGTGTACCTCGAAGATGTTACTCGTGCCCCTGAGCCAGCCTTTGTACTTGCTGATGTAACACAGCACGTATTTCCCCGCCGGCACCTTCAGGTTACTTCCCTTGAATTCGAGAGTTACGCCCTTCTCTCCCTTGTCTTCGGCATCGTTTTTCCCCCAGACGTAGGTCAGGTGCTCCTCATAATGACGGAAATTGGCCTGGAATAAATCACCGATTGATTGATTGGTTGATTGATTGACCCTGTCATCCCTAAATATCCATCATTGACTTTTCTTGCAAAGAGAGGACACGAGCCACTGTCATCATCTTTGTGCTCTCGTATAATACCACATGACTATCAAGCACAGTTTAATATGTGCCTAGGAACAGATCATAGATTGATTGATTAACCATTTCATACCTAAATATCAACCATTGGCCTTTCTTGAACTATTCCATTACGGTAACCCTTTCCATCCTAAGTAACTGGAATGGTCTGTGAGATATGTTAATTAAAGGACCAATCCAATTGTCACAAAATCATTTTCAGACTAGTCCATTTATAAGAATGGCATGTTTTTTCTAATAAATATGAAAAGTACTTGTAAAAAATGCAGATCCTGATGAGAGGCTCGTTACGAGCCGGCTCATCTGGATCTACACTGTTTGCAAACATCACTATAGAGGACTGTAGTTTTGAAAGAGTTAAATGATCCTGAGATTGAAAGTTAAAGTGAATGGGTTTAAAGTCTCATCAACAGCTAGGGTCATATAGAGACATGACCACTGTTTAAAGTCTCATCCGACAGACCAGTGGGATGGAAATACAATGAAAGTATTTTTGATGTCCAAGATGAGGTTTCAACCCACAACCTCCGGATTGGAAGTCAGGTGTTCTAACCCCTAGGCCACAATCCATCCCCACTGAGATTGAAGAAATGGGGCTTACAGCATATATGGCCAGCTCCAAATCGTCTAGCGAACTCCTTAAGCCTTATACGGATATATATACTGTTCGTTAAAAGGATGCCGGGTCTTTCACTGGTTGCACAGTAAATGGTGTAGACCCTGATCAGACTGTGCAGGTTCATGCTGGTCTACACTGGTCACCAGTAGCCGATTTCACCAACATTGCAAAGCATACTTATCTAGCAAAGTATACTTTGAGGGAGCAATCATTTATTTTTCCCGAAATGCATTATTTAATATAGAACTAATGACTGCATATATTTGATGATTAAAAGTATGCAGAATTATTATACTGAATTTATTACATTATCACAGCCATTTTGGCTGTGATAATGTAATAAATTCAGTATAATAAAAAATAATAAATTTATCGTAAATTATAATTTCTCCCTCAAAGTATACTTTGCTAGATAAGTATACTTTGCAATGTTGATGAAATCGGTTACTGGTGTCCAGCTTTGAGTGTTTCCACTGTAATATGCGTCTGTGACTGGAGAAATGGGGCTTATGGGATTTGCGACCAGTGTAGCTCCTGATCAAATAGCACACTCGTGAAGCCTGCTAATTATATATGTATTGCTTGTTAGAAACATGACGTTTCATTGATGGAATGGCGAACAGTGCCTATCCTGATCACTGTGCAGATGCACAGGCTGATCGGGATCTACACTGGTCGCAAAACCCATGAGCCCCATTTATCCAGTCACATACACATATCACATTCCTGATCAAATATCAGCCCGATAACGATCTATATTTTGCTTGTTGGAAGCAGGACTGGTGTTTCATTGATGGAATGGAGAACAGTGCAGATCCTGATGCACAGGCTGATCTGGATCTACACTGGTCGCAAAACACGTAACCCCAATTTCTCCACTCACAACCACATATGACTGCATGATTTGCAAAACTGACAATGACACACGCCAGTGTTTATGGGTGTCAGATTGAAAGGCGTTCTACAGTACAAGTACCAGAAACTTGATTTGATTTGATTTATTGGTGTTTAACAACCTATCAACAGCTATGGACATTTAAGGCCAGACCAACAGGTTCGATCCCATAATTAACCTGCTGCAATGGGGGGAAAATACCAAAATCAGAACGGATTATGTACATCGAAAAAATTAAACATTCAGCCTGAAATTATAACTAGACATTATGTTTGTAAAAATTGGATATGCCCCCATGGCATACTGGACTCTAACTAGAGATTGTGAGCAAAACAAGAAAACTTTAAATTTACACAAATTTCAAAGTCATTTGAGAAAGTCTTACAAACTTTTTGACAATGTTTCAGCAAAATGAGCTCAATGAAAATCAAAGTTTTATTCCTGCCAACCTGGACTGTCTAACCTTGTACAAGCCAATCCAATCCCACGGCGAGGAGTCGGGTTCGATCCCCTTCCGGATCATGTAATGGAACTTCAGCGATTTGCCGGACTTGACCTTAGGCACGGGGTCAAACTTCACCCAAGGCATCGACTCTGTCTGAATCAGCTGAAAAACAACATAAATTTATTTAACACAAAGTTATAAGTCATTTGATCTTGACCCTGGGCACAGGGGCCACATGAGTGGGCCACAGAAGGAAGATATGGATGATGAATAGTAAGCGTATGAAGTTTCAAGCCATTCTGACTTACGGTTATGGAGACAGTACATGTTGGTACCCAAACACTATCGCAAATCTCAGACAGACAGATGAACAAAAGGGTGGCAACTATATGCAGGGATTCCGATCGCCACTTTCGCAATTGGCGATAAAATTCAACAATTGGCGATAAATTACAATTGTAATTTTTTATCGCCAATTGTTGATTTTTATCCTATTGGTTGTTCCTTTTTTTTTTTTTTTTTTTTTTTTTTTTTTTAAATGGCGATTTTTTTTTTCCCCAGCGGAATCCCTGTATATTACGGGGCGCCATGCAGGACAGGTTAATTATGTGTACAAAATTGAGTTTTGTAACACTAAAAATCACAAAATTCAATTCTGTGTCACAAAATTCAATTCTGTGTCACAAAATTCAATTTTGTGAAGACAGGAATTCATTTTTGTCCACAAAAATTAGTTGCGTATGTCATCTCTAACGTTGATTGGTTGAGATCGGTCTTAGTCCATTTTACTAGATGGTGGAGTACACTTGCAGGTTTAAATATTTCAATGCGAAAATATAACCCAATATATCAATATTATACTTCTTTATGGACAGTTATTTTGGTTATATTATGATTACAAATGAGTGGTCACACCATATAAGCATATATACTTTGAAGGAGAAATAAGAAAAATATTCAGAATTTTCCCTCAATTTATGTAAACAGGGTCAAACATAAAGTAGCCGGATATAGCTAGACCTAGAGCATGCCCATATATAGAGAATACCAGGCTAGTGTATTTTGATATCAAGTTTATCAGGCAAGGCTAGGAAACGCGTAGGAATTCCGAGGCTTGCCGAGGAATTCCTACCGTTTCCGAGCCGAGCCTGATAAACTTGATATTAAAATACACTAGCCTGGTATTCTATTTATCAGGTAACGTTTTATGCTCGAAAATGACATTAGATGACGTCGTATTCTAACAGTAGATCTAACCTTGTGAAACAAATGGTATTGGATCTGTGTCTACTAGTTGCGAAGTTACGTGTTCGCAACTATGTGTCTACATGCATTATTTACAGTATACACCATCTTAGTACATGTATCCATGGTATCTACACAAATACTACAAATGGTTTCCTCAAATGGCCCAATACACACATTCTGTTTATAAACACAGACAGCAGTCAGAACACAGGCCACAGCGCGTGTATTATTGATTTAACTGGGGCAAATGTACCTTGCGATACACACTAAATAACGTCAGTACTCGCGGGAGATCTACATGTACATGAATTATGTGTACAATTATAACGCAAATGAGTTTAAATACGAATGGGTTTGTCAACGTTTGACTGTTTGGAGATAGTTGAAGCAAAATGGCAGAATGAGAAAGAATCATCGGCAGAATGAGAAATAAATCATCGACATTGAATGTGTTAGATCGGCGACCGTGACCCATTTCTCCAGTGCAGTTTCTGACCAATGGTAGTCCTTCTTACATGCGTGTGCAGAATTGACAGAATTTAATTTTGTGACACAGAATTGAATTCTGTGGCACAGAATTGAATTTTGTGGACAGAATTGAATTTTGTGACACAGAATTGAATTCTGTGACACAAAAGTGAATTTTGTGACACAGAATTGAATTTTGTGGCACAAAAATGAATTTTGTTGACAAAATTGAGCCATGTCCCACTTGGCGCCCCGTAGTATATATGTACCCCAACAATTCTTTTGGGTTCCATACAAATGTACCTGATGACATTTGCAACGTGACCTTGTTCCTCTTGTACATTCACTCAGAGGCTCACGGCTACTCTCGACTGCAGCCAAGGTGACAAATGAAAGCGGAATGAAGATATAGCAAATATCGCAATCCATGCAGGTTGCATGGCTGATAGACGGAATGAAAGTGATGATAAACATGCATATGCAGTTTTAAGTCAATCAGACTTCAGATGATCGGAGGGAAAGGCGAAACAATATACACCAAAGCATACCATAATCAAAAAAATAAGTTTCGCTTAAATTTCATGTATTTAATGTCAATAAAGGAATATCAAAACAGGTGAGGGTTGAAATCAATTAAAGCTAAAAAAAGTTCTTTACTCCCTCCTATACACAGAAAATATTTTGTTTAGCTTATTTTTTCTCTCACTTATTAATGCTTTTAGGTATATGCAATGTATTTATAGACCTCGGTCCGTTACTTCAACCTGTGTAATGTATATAACTGGGGTATTATAAGTACATATAATACATAGGCTATATGTGTATACACATGTTCTAAGTGGGGCTATAATGCAGAGCTCCAGTTAAGGTGCGTAATTTGACCAACTTGGAGTGAAATTTTGTTATTTCTTCATCAAAAATGGCAAGTTGGGAGTCCTTTAGAATCGTCTCAAAGAGACGATTCTAAAGCACTCCCAACTTGCCATTTTTGATGGAGAAATAAGAAATTTACCTCCAAATTACGCACCTTAACTGGAGCGCTGTATCATGTGCATACAGGTTCTATATGGGTAAACTATAAACTTTACATACTGGATAAGGAGTAAGCATAGAAAACTACGGTATACTATAGGAATGAATGGAGTGGAGGATGAGTTTCACTATAGGAATGAATGGAGTGGAGGATGAGTTTCACTATAGGAATGAATGGCCTTTTTGTGGAATTTATCGGGGTATAAACTTGGAAAAGTCGCGGGAATACTGGACGAAGGCCGGAAGGCCTCGTCCAGTATTCCCTCGACTTTTCCAAGTTTATATCCCCGATAAATTCCACAAAAAGGCAATTCACTTCTTATAATTCCAGCATTTGAAATAAATTCATCAAGAAAATGTGTTTATTTTCCGTTTTCTTAAGAATTAATTTAACTGCGCCTCACGGTTACGGAAAGTAGTTCGGCGTGGGAGTTTATTGGGATATAAATTTTGGACAGAGACTTGCTACGGGCCAAGCAAATGTTAGGGAATTGTGTAAATATTTTTGTGCTGGAGTTATACATGCACACACACAAAATCTCATGCTTATGATAGCAAAGTTTATAAGCAACAAGAAATCTACCACAGTAGCGGTGTCGTGCCTGCCGCGGCAATTGACCGTAACACAATCATGGGCATGTGCTAAAGTAAGCATCACAAACACCGTCAGAGAAGTGCATGCTTCTAGGCACAGGTTGAATGAAAAAAATAATTTTTTGACCGAGGTCTATAAATACATTAAATATGCCTAAAAGAATCAATAAATGAAAAAATATATATTTTTTTTCATTTATTGATGCTTTTAGGCATATTTAATGTATTTATAGACCTCGGTCCGCTACTTCAACCTGTGCTTCTAGGTGGGTTTCCCGAAAAAAAATGGTGTTAAAATATTGCGAGTTTTTTACAACTATACAGACAAGAAATCAGTATCACAGCTGGAGGATGTATGCCTAAAAATGTTAACACAACTTTCTAAGACATTTGACCATCAACCTTGGGCACAGGGGCCACATGAGTGCGCCACAGTACAAAAATAAGTTTCAAGCCAATCTGATATACGGTTACAGCGATAGTAGGTACCCGAAAACTTCACCGCAAATCTCAGACAGACACGCGGACAGACAGTGCGACACATACATGTATCCCAAAAAAATGTTGGGGTACATAATAAACATGGATAAATATGATGATAGATAGAGTAAATAGGCATGTAAGCAAAAATCCTATATGTATCTAAGACTACAGTGATTACAGGTACAGTGGGGTCAGTGTGTAAGTGCATACACGAACGAACACGACAGGTTGGAACCAACCTGTCGTATTCGTTTGTGTGTGCACTTACACGCTGACCCCACTGTATTGTATAAGCCCATCCATTTAAAATACATTATAACATTTTTGTCCAATAAACATGTATTATTTCAGTAAAATTAACTAAAAATAACGTAATTGGTATATACTGGTACATGTGTAACAAAATATAAGTTCAATGGTTTCCAACAGTGTTCATATATTTGTGTGATACATGTACATGTACCCATGCAACCAAACTCTAGACTAACTATATGTCTATCTAAATGTTAGTTATTTATATATTTCTACAGTCTAGTGATCAATTATTTCATTATTTCGACAAACTCCAATGATGCCCGCAAGTAGCTCTAAGGGACGTTACTCATGAGTTCGGTAACCTATCTATTAAACTAGTGACTCTATACATTATGAGTGTGTACACACTTTTGACGTACACTGTAAAAATATGCATCCAATTCGCATATACTGAAACGATTTAAAAACGCAACAATGAGCTTGACATGTTATTGGACACCCCTATGAATATATTATCCATGTGTTCGCAGTGTATCACATGAATTTGATGTATCAATTACTGGGGCCTGTTTCACTAAACTTCATACAGCTAAAATGTTTGCAAGTGCAAAATTATGATACTCTGTAAATTTCACATGAACATGTTTCCTTGTAAACAAGGATTTCCATGTATTGAACATAGGCTGCATATCATTATATAGCTAATTTTACTATGCATCTCCCATCCGAGTATTTATTTTCCATTTCCTGATTAACCCTTTGAACCCGTAAGCCCGCTATAACGGGTTATGCAAACAGTGCAGATCCAGATGAGCCGGCTCGTAACGAGCCGTCTCATCAGGATCTACACTTTATGCAAGTAATTTTCATATTTTTTAGAACAAAAACACCTCCTTTTCATAAATGGACTAATCTGAAAATCATTTTGTGACGATTGATTTGGTCGGAAAATTAGCATATCACAGTCCATTAGGGTTGAAAGGGTTAATGATTAAATCTGGTAATATATAACTTATTGGGATTCAATCTTGCAATACATGTATGTGAAATAAGTGGAGCGCGATACTGGCCAGTGATTGGCTCAGAAAGTAGGGCAAGCTATAATAATGCACGAAGCTACCACCAATATAAAATACTACCACAAGCCACCAAATACTGATTAGAAAGTGGAGATAGATCACCAACAAATATGTAAAGGTTACTATTAAATACCATAGTTCGGAATCCTGTGACCAGAGAATGAGGGTGACTTCAAAATATTTAGCAAGGTGTTTCAATACAAGGTGATGGCCGGCGAGGGGCCAAAAGGTCACCGAAATGACACTGGGTGGCTAGCCATCACTATGAGGAAGCTATTGATAAAGTTTGGTCATGATCCAACTATCATATCAGGAGATATACAACAGGTTACATGTGGACGTACATCTACATCCAATATTATTGACACCTACGCTGTCGCCGATGCCTATGCTGGAATAGTGACCGCTATGTCTCACTTTCCGGTAATGTGAATGAGACAAAAACACAGTAAATTATATTGTTTTTTTTTAATTATAATTTACTCCAATATAACATATGCAGGGATTCCACTGGAGAAAATAAAAAAATCGCCATTTCAAAAAAAAAAATCCCCATAAAAAATTACAATTTTTGAAAAAAAAAAAAAAAAAAAAAAAAAAAAAAATAATTTTTTTTATTTTTTTTTATTTTTTTTTCGAAAATTACAATTTTTTATCGCCAATTGTTTATTTTTATCGCCAATTGCGAAAGTGGCGATCGCCAGCGGAATCCCTGCATATGGAAGGTGAACTTTAATGCTGAACCCATTGCTATATTTCCTGTTACAGAGACCTTGCATCAAGACAGACCCCAGATGTGACAGGATTGATAACGTTTACCGTTAAACGCCCTGAACGGCTCAGTATTACAATTTTCCGATTTTTTCAAACACAAAAACATGTTTGCCAACTGATTTAGTACACAAAACTAACATATATTGCCTAATGGATACATCTCAAGTCTTGAGATTTACATCTTAATCGCAATGTGAACACAACAAAAACTTGTTTTGTGTACCACTCAGTGCAAAATGTCAATATTGACAATTTCATTTCCGTAACCCAACGGCTTCGGCTCGGAAGCGAGTCGATAAACTCTGGCTATCGGAATTCATCGGCTGCGAATCGGGGAGTTGAGGAGTTGACTCGAGCGTCTATCAGAAAATCGATCGGGCTTTGAAACACGCACCTGCTGTTTGTTTATCAATAAATATTGATATTTTCATCGACTACAAACTCATTTTTGTACCAAAATGAATGCAAACAGTTTCAAAGTGTGTGTAAATAGAAACCTGTTGGATTTGTGTGTGGGAAAACCCAATAGGAGGCCAAATTCGGCAACTTGAGCCGTATAGGGGCTTTAAAGGGGCATATCAGAATTTTTTGAGAAAAAAATACTCTAAAAAAATAAAAACATAAATATCGGATTTCTTATCTTTTTGTGTTCAACAAAATCTGATATTTATGTACCGATATCGGTCAAAATTGAAACAACCCAGCGGTCCTAGTAACACCATACATCTTCAATTAAACCACTTTACACAGGGCCATCATGAAAACATGTTTACATTTTTTATTTTTTTAAAAATCCCGATATTTAAAGTATGTTGTGTTGATTTTCAGTGGGGGCTCTGAGGAAGTTACATATCTCTCAGTATAACTACAAAAACCAGTGTGTTCAGTTCAGCATTAAAGCACACATTCATTTGGCAGTATCAGATTGATTATACCGTAATAAGCCTAAATATTCGGATACAATTTGCTTTGGGAAACCCCTATTAAATATTGGCATACTCACTGTCGTAGGGTAATCATATAGTTTTATGTGTTTCTCCAAATAAATGGTGTCCGAATAATTAGAGTTTGCTATCTTGACAAATATTTTGAAGCCATTTTATTGGTCACATAATTACCCATACTGAATACAATAGTCCTTCCTGTCTGTTTCATCAAAAAACCCTTTTCAATACATTGACAAGAGCTCCAGATAAGCTTTGTGTCTAAAGAGTATTGTATCCCCGGATTTCAAATTAAATGCATATTTTATTTTTACAAATTGATTATTGATTTTCTTCATTATTAAATAGGGAACAAATGATCAAAACAAATTTAACCATTCACTTATTTGAATGTATTATTACTTATTCACATATTTATACTGTAATACAGTTGAAATTTGTTTTGAGCTAAAATAAGTCCGTAAAATACGCCAATACGCACCTTATCTGGAGCCCTGCATTGATCAAAATCTAACATTAGTAAGCTTATCTGTGCTAAAAAACATTATCACAGAGAAACGGTTTCATTTTTTTGGCGAAGCAGACAGAAGGACTTACTTTAAAGTCGTATGCGCCCGTCATTGGTTTGTGATCGCTGTCTTTGTAGCTCGCAATGGGCTTGTAGTGCAACAGCTGTGTATGTCACAGAAATAACAGCAATCAGATGATTCCTGACAGTTTGTTTGTTAAATGGTGTTTTACTACCTATCAACATCGAAGGTTAGGCCAACGGGTTTGATCCCGCATTCAACCTGCTGCATTAGGGGGAAAATCACAACGGAATATTTACATCGAAATAAATACATATTCAGCCGTGAAATTAGAATAGCCTGACCTGGTGCCAGGTCCATACCACACCAATGTCACTTGGCCCCTTCCCCTAAAAGTAATAGGATTACGAAAAATCTTATTACTCATATATAAGGGGTATAACCAAATTCAACTCTCACATACAAGAATGCCAAAGGTGTATCTGAGGGCCAAACCAGTAGCCGATTTCATCAACATTTTAAAGTATACTTTACTAGCAAAGTATACTTTGAGGGAGTAATCATTTATTTTTCCCGAAATGCATTATTTCATATAGAACTAACAAATGCATATATTTCATGATTAAAAGTATGCAGAATTATTATACTGAATTGATTACATTATCACAGCCAAATTGGCTGTGATAGTGTAATAAATTCAGTATAATAAAAATTAATAAATTTATCATAAAATTGAAAATTTCTCCCTCAAAGTATACTTTGCTAGATAAGTATACTTTGCAATGTTGGTGAAATAGGCTACAGGTCTCTGGTCGGGATTCCAGCAAGTTTGAATCCTGATCGTTAAATTACCCATCAATTCCTGACAGAGTTATCGTACTTGACTTGATGTAACAACACACTTTTTCGAACATATGAGTTGAACTTAAACTATACTTACTTATAATGGGCAGTCAATGAACATTTAAATAGAAATAGCTGCAATGATTTTGTCAGGGATGTGAATGAAATGGTGCTTAATGGCCCACCAACACAAAAGAGTATCATTTAGGGCCAAGCAATTTAGATGAAGAATAAAAACAATAGTAAACTAGAAATGTGGCCTGTCGGTACACGAATGCCCCCGCTGGCAGCCAAAGAAAACGAGGCATGTTTGATTATAAGCCATTTACCCGAGCGCTAAGGTTTCGAATGCACCAAGATTTTGACCTTGACCCTGGGCTTAGCGGGGGCGGGACGAATGTGGATTTGTCACAGGGTGGCAGAGGACCATGGGAGCAATGTGTGTGTGAAATGTGAAGCAGATCCGAGCAAGGAAACAGAAATTATAAGCCATTTACCCGAGCGTTAAGGTTTCAGGACGTAGGAACGTACGGACGCCGGTAACACTATATGCCCCCTCACCATTCGGTGGCGGGGGCATAAATAGTATATTTCAGTAGGCAATCAGACGATTAGGGCAAAAATATGAACAATAGAAACGAGGAACATGTATACAATCATAAGTCAGGGGTGGGAAAATTTCCAATGCCAAATCCTGAAAATTGCGAAACAAATATATTTTTGCACCCACAACTTTTTTTAAATGTTGAAACAGTAGTATTTTTTTTCTGCAATTACCAGGAACCTCAAATCCTGATTTCAATGTATACCATGAAAATTCCCACCCCTGTTTTGTGACCCGAGA
This sequence comes from Conchocele bisecta, assembly GCA_029237695.1. NCBI lineage: Eukaryota > Metazoa > Mollusca > Bivalvia > Lucinida > Thyasiridae > Conchocele > Conchocele bisecta. The sequence continues at coordinate 66,928,113 of CM055277.1, forward strand.
ATATTGTTCACTTGATCCCAATGAGGGACCGTAGTCAGTTATCTCCTGTTTAATTTGTTTATAGAAATCCGGTCGAAATTGTGCAGTTTAGTGCCTTACTGCTTGTAAAAAGGGCGAATGTAGCATAATCTGTTATGAAAAGGAGCAATTATGTAGTGATTTCGACTAGTGTTGATCCAGATCATCCTACATATCTACACAATCTGATCTGGGACTACATTATTTGCCAGATTTATTTTCACACTTATTCATGTTATTGCAAACAGTGTAGACTCAGATCCAACTGCACATATGTGTTTACAAAACTCAAGTTTTGTGCTATTCATCAAGAAATAGACGCTGAAATACAGCATGGGATCGGATCTCTATAAATAGATTTGCAAAGGGACATAACTAGCTATGATCCCTCATTATAATGAGAAAAGGACAAGCACAATTCATTCGAAAAATCAGGCGATACAAACCGGTTATTGGGATACCTCAGCAAGCACTGAATGGTAGATCTATATAGGTCAAGCAGTAACCCTTTCAAAGCTAAATACCGTATTTACCGTATGTATTGGGACACCGGAAGTATTGGGACGCCTCTATTTTTTACGAAAATAATTATTTTTGCGAGATTAAGATTTGGGACATACCTCAAATCAGCGTAAAATTCCATAATTTTTTCGTATTAAGTTTTGGGACAACCCTTTTTCATCATTGTGTTAATCCATTTGGAGTGTGTACCATATTTGGAAGAACATGCACTTTTGATATTCTGCATTCTTAAATCCCACAAACACGTTGTTCAATCCTTCCCAAAATGGTGTAGTGACAAGTGCCATTGTTTCGCTACGTCACAATTCAGTGCATGAGATAATCAAGTTTCCAGTTAAAATTTCCCTCAAATTAATCACCTTAACTGATGGAAATTTTGATATATATTCACCAAAAATGGCAAGTTGGGAGTGCTTTAGAATCGTCTTACGATTCTAAAACACTCCCAACTTGCCATTTTTGGTGAATAAATATAAAAAATATTCCATCAAATTAGACCCAAAATGGACGAAATTTTTTTTTTTATGGATGCATAGCCTCCTTTTATCTCACCGATGTGAATGTGCAGCTGATCCGTTTGCACATTTCGTAAATTAATCCGAGCAAACTGGGAATAAGATCAATTATTGGTCCCAGTAACAAAGCAGTGCTAATTGTTATGTGCTCGATTTCATTTTTCCGGCATGCGTTCACGCTCACCATTGGTGGAATATTAATTAGGTGTAAAGGCTGACCGGAGATCGCGTATCAGTCGCGCAGATTAACTCGACCCAGTTGTTACAGCACTGCCCACGCCCCCGGCGCATGCGACAACTGGCCTTGTTTCGCTTTGTCATAATTGAGCCAGTGCATGAGATAATCAACTTTATTATATAACTGAGATTTTCGCCGAGAATGATTTGACTTTTTTCTGCAAATATATCGGAAAGTTGATAACATTTTCAGAGCAATTGCGTAATAATTACTAATTTAATATTCGTCAACATTCGATATCGTTTACAGAAAATGTACACTATTATCACTATTATCAGATTTATCTTCGTCGAAAATCTCACGTGATAAGCCTGATTACCTCATGAACTGGCGCAATATTATAACACGTCGGGCAAATCATGTCTAAACAGGTCTGTACTCAAACCCACAGGTGGAATAGTCGGACGTGTGACACAAAGAAAATGACCATTTCAAAAGTATCCATTACCCCACCCACTTGATCTCGTTCTATTATTAACGTCATGTACAGTACGATACCAGTTGGGTGGGATAATGGGATTTTTTTAATAGGCATTTATTTTGGTGTCATGTCCGAGTCTTCCACCTGTGCTCACCATAAGAGTAAACACAGATTGCAACGCACGAGCTTGTCCGTGGCGTTGCAGCTGATGGAACAGGATATCGGTCATTGGGTCATTGCGTCATCATTACTACACTTTTTTTCTACACGCGTTTACAATAATGGATTGCACGGACCTGCGTAGATCTACATTCTACATGAACATGATGAATAAATAAAACATGACGTTAACAATTCTTGGATTCAATATATGTATTACATGCGAAGATAACAGTGAAAACTTATGGCATATTATTGGCATTGGCGACGTCGTTCATTCATAGTCACAGTGAGAATCGTCTCCAATGTTGTGTGTATAGTTTAACAATTTTGATATTTTGATTTAACACGCCTGGGATGATGTACAAACATAAAATAAAAAATAAAATAAAACAGACATGTGTTGTCAACATATGAGAATCTTCTTCCAATGGTGTGTGTATAGTGTTATAGTCTCAACTACGGCACGTAAGTTCACAGTGTCTAATTGGAATTGGACCGATGGTTGAACAATTAACGTGAACTATTTGCCCATGGTCAGTGTTGTACTTATCGATAATTAGGGATTATTTAACACAAACTTTAATTCAAATTTTAATAATGACAATGCAAACATGAAATGAACAAATATTCCCGAATTTACCATAAATATTGGGACAGAAAAAAAAATAATTATTTTTTTTATATTATATTTTGGGACACTAATTTTTTTTAATTATTTTTTACTGTCCCAATATATACGGTAAATACGGTACCGGGAATTGACCGTGATATGTTAATTTAAGGAATGGAATGGTGCTTAACGGCCCATCAACACAAAATAGTATCATTTAGGGCCAAGCAATTTAGGTGAAGAAGAAAATAAAAGTAAAATAGTATGTTAGATGTGGTAGGTAAAGTGTTAATTTAAGGACAAATTCATTCATCACAAAATGATTTTCAGACTAGCCCAAGAAGGGGTGTTTTTTCTCTCTCTAAAAATATGAAAATTACTTGCAAAAAGTGCAGATCCAGATGAGACGGCTCGTTACGAGCCGGCTCATTTGGATCTACACTGTTTGTATAAACTGCTATTAACGAGAATACGGATATGTATTGTTGAAAGGGTTATAATGCATTACATTTTGTTCTATGATGATTTCATTTTAATTTCCTTTTTCACAATGAAAACACATTTTGCCAGAGTACGAGACGATTTTCATGTGCTGCCAAAATATGTTTTAAACTGAGAAATTTGTTAAATGTGAAATTTGTTGCCATCAATTTAGGGTTAACCATCATTTCGCTGGAGACGGAAATTGTCGTCTGCTGTTTTTCATTTTTGCCTTAATTCTTAACAAAAAAAACCCCGGTTTTAACAGCACATGAGAATCATCTCCAGCGGAGATGATTCTCATGCGCTGTTAAAACCGGTTTTGTCGATAAATATTCAAAATAAAGCATTTCCGGCAGACGACAAAATAGTATCATTTAGGGCCAAGCAATTTATATGAAGAAGAAAATTAAAGTAAAATAGTATGTTAGGTGTGGTAGGTAAAGTGTTAATTTAAGGACAAATTCATTCATCACAAAATGATTTTCAGACTAGCCCAAGAAGGGGTGTTTTTCTCTCTCTAAAAATATGAAAATTACTTGCAAAAGTGCAGATCCAGATGAGACGGCTCGTTACGAGCCGGCTCATTTGGATCTACACTGTTTGTATAAACTGCTAAAGAGAAAACGGCTATGTATTGTTGAAAGGGTTATAATGCATTACATTTTGTTCTATGATGATTTCATTTTAATTTCCTTTTTCACAATGAAAACACATTTTGCCAGAGTATGAGAAGATTCTCATGTGCTGCCAAAATATGTTTTAAACAGAGAAATTTGTTAAATGTGAAATTTGTTGCCATCAATTTAGGGTTAACCCTCACTTCGCTGGAGACGGAAATTGTCGTCTGCTGTTTTTCATTTTTGCCTTAATTCTTAACAAAAAACTGGTTTTGTCGATAAATATTAAAAATAAAGCATTTCCGGCATAATAATTCAGCGTAATAAGAGTTAAACACATTGACAAGCAACGATGGCACTATCAGACTAGCCAACATGGTCTACCATGGAGTTCAATCATAATCTTTTCATTATGGTATTTACCCTTTGAATCTATCTTTGTCTCTTGGAATTTACAGCACAATAGTCAATTTTGTTACATAAAATATAACTAAAATGGCCGCGGCCAGCATGTTGCGCCCACCGAGGCTTTGATAGTATACCGAACAAAAAACTTTAACCTCGGACATACGCCATTGTGCCGACTATATTGCGCTGTCCACAAGCGGGCGTGACAAAATCATATTTTGCTCAAACCTTTAATATTGATAGGCCAGTTTGGCCCTTTGACCTACTGAAAACCTGTAGCCCATTTCACTAAAGTCTCTAATTGCATTAATCTAGCTCAGTGCACTTTGAAATTGAGGTAGCCATTTTTTAGTTTCTGCATGAATTAAATATTATTTTTTATTTAATGAAATAAAATACTTTTTGTCCGCTAGTTTTGAACTATTTATAGCCCACAAGTTTCCCAGCATGCAAAGAGATAAATATAAACAGGCATTTGATTCCGTACAAATAAATAATTACTCCCACAAAGTGCACTACGGTAGATAAGTTGACTTAGCAATTTTGGTGAAATTGGTTATTGGTCGTTATTGGTTGCTACGCCATGACAAACACAAGAACTGTTAGAGATTAGCACATGGACGTTATTCAATAAATGTTATCCCGTTAAAACCAAAGATGCTATAAATCCAATAGGGTAGCAGGGATTCCGCTGGGGAAAATAAAAAAATCGCCACTGGGGTGGCAGATTAGAGAAACTCTGGCAAACTTCTTAACCCACGGACACACACACCCACGGACACACACAGGCGGACACACACACCCACGGACACACACACAGGCGGACACACACACCTAGGCGGACACACACACAGGCGGACACACACACCCACGGACACACACACCCGCGGACACACACACCCGCGGACGTTCTTACAATACTATACTTATGTGGCTTATCACATGTTAAATATTAGCCACATAAAAGGATTTTTAGCCACATAAAAGGATTTTTTAGGTGGCTAATTGTAACCAACCCTATCCTTTACTAAGTCCATAACCCTGTGGGGCTAGCCACATAAGTACCCTAATGTGTGCCCAGACGCACACACCCACGGACACACACACCACCCACGGACACACACACCCACGGGACACACACACCCACGGACACACACACGCACGCGGACACACACACGCACGCGGACACACACACCCACGGACACCCACACCCACGGACACACACACCCACGGACACAAACCCAAACCCACGGACACACACACCCACGGACACCCACACCCACGGACACACACACGGACACACACACCCAGGGACACACACACCCACGGTCACACAGTCCAAACAATAAATACCTCCCCGTGACCAGGGGCCCGTTTCACTAAACTTCGTACAACTAAAATGTTCATAAGTGCGAACTTATGATAGTCTGTAAATTTCACATTAACAATGTTTTCTCAATAAATGTAAATGCAGCCTATGCTCAATACATGTAAATGCATCAATTGAAATCTCCAGACGATCCTAAATTACGAGCATTTTAGTCTAGTGAAACGGTCCCCAGACGCACAAAAACACCAATATGACATTATCTCAAAGACATATATAGCAAAACAAAAACTACACAACAACAACAACAAATATGTACAACAGGAAACACACATGTTAAATATGCACCAACACATCCAATACTTACGTTGACTTCGAACATCGACGTCACAGGTTTGTGATCTCCGGTCTTATACTGAGCACTTGCATACTTCTGCTGCCTCGCTTTAAGACCTTTGAGGTCCGTTTGTACGCGATATAGAATTCTGTCGCACCACGCTGGAATTCGCTGCTTTTCACTAAAATTGATAACAGCCAAGCCATGTCAGCCCATGAAGGAAGAATGGGCAACCCATCAGAATACTCGTGTAGTTTGTAAATTTTGAAATATTTCCTTTTCTATGTTTCTTATTTCTCAATGAAAGTACATGTTGTCACCAAATTTGTTATGTTATGTACATTCAAAATTGTTGACACAAAGGTCAAGGTGACCAAGGTCACCCGAATGACACTGGGTGGGTAATCATCAATGTGAGGAAGCTATTTATGAAGTTTGGTCATGATCCGACTAACGAATCAGGAGGTATTCCACATAGAGAATAGTAGGTTAATGCCGTGAATGGGAAAAAATATCCGGCAAGGCTGAAGAATTTCTTTATTTCTAACCAGAAGTATATGTTGTGACCACTCATTTGAACCGTCTCGCCGAGACGGTTCAAATGAGTGGTCACAACATATACTTTGGTTCAGAAATAAGGAAAATTGATAGAGAATAGTATAGGTTAGTGCCGTGAATGGGAAAAAATATCTGGCAAGGCTCAGGAAATGGGATGGGCGAGGCTCTGCCGAGCACATCCCGTTTCCGTGCCGCGCCAGATATTTTATTCCCGTTCACGGCACTAACCTACTATTCTATTTATCCCGTCAACACCTACAAATGGCTGTAAAATGCATAAATAGTATTGACTGGATATCAAAAATGTTTCACGGCACCGTGTTTCACGGCACATACGCACTGTGTTGACGGGATAAATTTGGACGAACATCCAAAATTATTGACACAAATGTTAAGGTCACCAAGGTGAATGTCAAGGTCACCCGAATGATGCTGCATGGAAAGTCATCAATGTGAGAAAGCTATTGATGAAGTTTGGTCATGATTCGACTAATGAATCCAGAGATATGTGAAATTTCGATGTACGTCCAAATTTACGTAAAAAATTGAGGACGCCGGATTTGTGACCGATATCTCTCACTTTTTTGCAATAGTTCAGTGTTATCGTGGGTGAGACAAAAATGGTGTGTGTATCAGTGAGTATACAGAGCTCCAGATAAGTTTTGCATCTAAATAGTATTATCCCATCAACACAGTGCGTATGTGTCGTGAAACACGGTGCAGTGAAACATTTTTGATATCCAGTCAATACTATTTTTGCATTTTACAGCCATTTGTAGGTGTTGACGGCATATATATAATAGTAGGTTAGTGCCGTGAATGGGGAAAAATAACTGGCGCGGCACGGAAACGGGATGTGCTCGGCAGAGCCTCGCCCATCCCATTTGCTGAGCCTTGCCAGATATTTTTTCACATTCACGGCACTAACCTACTATTCTCTATGTATACCTCAAGATATCAATTTCAATGCATATTTTACTTTTACAAATGTATTATTGATTGCCTTCCTTCTAAACTAGGGAACAAATGTTAAAAAATAAAACAAATTAAACAAGAAACGAGACAAAGCCACGAAGGCCAGGTTTTTTCCAAGCATAGACACTTGGATAACATAATTATACCCACTTTTTGTAGACTAGATGGCCGTGGCCTGCATGTCGTGCCTTAGGGCGAGGCATGGACACTAAAAAAATAGATATAGTAGATGGAAAAACTTTAACCAAAAAACTTTAACCGGACACACGGACGTCGTATGCCAAAATGCCGACGATATCGCGCTTTCTGCAAGCGGGCGCGACAATGATGATAAACACCCATGTGAAGTATCAAGGTAATGGGTGAAGCAGTTGCAGAGATATAGTACACAAAACAAGAGGGCCATGATGGCCCTAATTCGCTCATCTGACTCCATGAACACCAGAGGAGAATGTGACATTGAGTTTATGTGTTTTAAAAAAATTGTGCTATTTTTAGATGGCGGTCATCTTGGATTAAGCGATGACTCTCATTTTACAAAATCTGAAAATGCTTCACCCAGCATCGGCCATGTGGTTCCTGAGAAAAAGACGTTAAAAATCTTGAATAAATGGACCTTTTGGTGGCCATCATGGATGACATAATCATCCGATTCCGACAAATATTGCACCAGAGTGATCGCCTCATTGATACCTTCAATTTGATATATGACATGACCATATTCAGTCAAAAATAAAACAAAAATAAAAATTTGACCCCAATTTGACCCCATGGGCCACGCCCATTTTTGACCCCGGGGTCACCATTTTAACAACTTTCAAAGAGCAATGTACATCGATCATTCCTACCAAGTTTCGTCGCAAATCCGGCTAGCGGTTCATGAGAAGATTTTTTAAGAATTTATAGTATTTTTAGACGGCGGCCATCTTGGATTAGCGATGACCTCTATTTTAACAAATCTGAAAAGGCTTCACCCATGGACCATAACTTTTAAGTTTGGCTACCATGGGCCAAGCGGTTCATGTGAAGAAGAATTTTGAAATCTCTAACAAAAGAACGACTTTTTGACCTTTCGGCGGCCATCTTGGATGACATAACAATCAGATTTCGACAGAAAATGCACCAGAGTGATCGCCTCATTGATACCTTCAATTTGATACATGACATGACCATATTCGGTCAAAAATAAAATAAAATTTGACCCCAATTTGACCCCACGGGCCACGCCCATTTTTAACCCCAGGGTCACCATTTTAACAACTTTGAAAGAGCAATGTACATCGATCATTCCTACCAAGTTTTGTCGAAATCCGGTTGGCGGTTCTTGAGAAGAAGATTTTTTAAGAATTTGTGCTATTTTTAGACGGCGGCCATCTTGGATTACGTAATGACGTCATTTTAACAATTTTGTAATCCCCCTACCTAAGGACCATGACCATGAAGTTTGGTGACCATAGGCCCAATGGTTACCGAGGAGAAGACGTTTGAAAATGTTCACGGACGACGACGACGGACGACGACGGACGACGGACACATTGCGGTAACAATAGCTCACATGAGCTTCGCTCAGGTGAGCTAAAAAACTTTAACAAAAAAATTCAAAGTAATTTGACCTTGACATTGGGCATAGGGGCCGCATGGTCGGGGGTAGAATGAAAATATGGATGATGATAAACACCCATGTGAAGTTTCAAGGTAATGGGCGAAGCAGTTTCAGAGATATGGTAGAACCAAAAACTTTTAACCAAAAAACTTTAACCAGACGTACGTTAAAAAGTTAACGTTGAAAATGGCTAAGTCAATTACGTAGAAATAATAGGTGAAGGTAAAAAAAATGGTCACATGTTGGATTGATGTATGTGGTGGGCACCCCTTGGGGTTATGAAGATGTGAAAGTTTGGTGGTCCTAGATGGTACAGTACCAAAGAAATGGACTTAAACACAAAAACTTAACATTGTAAACGCGAAAAGTTAACATTGAAAATGGCTAAGTCAACTGCGCGAAAAAAATGGGTCAAGTTCAAAAAAAGGTAACATGTTGGATAGTGATATGTGATGGGCACCCCTTGATTATGAAGCTGTGAAAGTTGGTGGTCCTAGGTGGTACAGTAACAAAGAAATGCCCACCCGCCCAAACACCCGCCCGCCCGGCTTTCGCCAATCCAATAACCTGGATTTAAAAAAAAAAAAAAAAAAAAAAAAAAAACCTGGCTAAAAATTCACTTATTTCAACTGCAAAAAGCAAACACTGTGTACTTTTTGCAGCTCAACTATTAAAGTAAATTTTCAACTTTATTACAGTATTTTCACAACTCAATTCACATTGCTGTGAGTATTTTGTACTCCCGTTTTTGATAATCAACGGGTATTCTGCTAAAGTAAGTGCATAAAATACGCCAATACGCACCTTATCTGGAGCTCTGCGTATACAGCAAACATACGCCTGATCAGGCAAACTATTCATGAGTTGGGCCTCACCTTGTGTCATATGTGTCGGTTCCGAAGTCAAACTTGTACGTGGGTCGGAATGTGATTGGCCCTTCGTTGAAGTCCACAAATATCAGGCCCTCTGCTTGGGCCCTCCGTAACTGAAAGACATACGAGACACGCCATGTGATTTTGAACATGTGCGATTTTTCATGTAATATATTTACCTAACAGACTGTGATATTTTCTGTAAATGACGTCGAAAGATGACCAATTTTTAGTCAAGTTTCGACATCCTTTAAGGAAAATATCGTAAATTTTGTAAATATTTCATGTCAGAGATATCACACATGTTCGTAGGTAAAAAATAGCATGGCGTGTCTAATATGTGGCTAGGACTGGAGAAATGGGGTTGACGGCATTTGTGGCCAGTGTAGCTCCAGTAGCCTATTTCACCAACATTGCAAAGTATACTTTCCTAGCAAAGAATACTTTGAGGGAGAAATTTTAAATTTTACGATAAAATTATTAATTTTTATTATACTGAATTTATTACATTATCACAGCCATTTTGGCTGTGATAATGTAATAAAAACAGACATTCCTTAACACATTGCATTTGGAATCCACCTTTACAGGTAGGACATGTTTTAAATCTTTTATTTTTATTTTTGTTATTTCTCAATGAAAGTTGTGAAAACTCGACGAGACTTTGAATTACTTTACGTCCCAGAAATAGCTACGGTCATATAGGGATGGGACCTCGGTTTCAAGTCTCATCCGACAGACCAGTGGCTCGTTTCACTAAACATCGTACGACTAAAATGTTCGTAAGTGCAAAATTATGATGGTCTGTAAATTTCACATTAACAATGTTTTCTTGTAAAAAATTATTGGATTTACATTTATTGAGCATAGGCTGCATATGCAGCCTATGCTCAATAAATGTAAATCCATCAATTGAAGTTTCCAGCCGATCCTAAATTTGCACATGCGAACATTTTAGTCCTACAAAGTTTAGTGAAACGGGCCCCAGTGGGATGGAAATATGAACGTATATGTAACGTCTGGTATTGAAGTCCAATGCCACATCACCTAGGCCACAGCCCATCGCAGGATTTTTAAGGAACTAAATGCTACGGTTGCTAACGCTGCGTCACATTTAATTCCTTAAAAATCTTATATGTAAAACAATAACTTTACATATTTACCTGGTCTAACTTGAGCAAGTGGTCGAGATCATTTTTCTCTATGGCGCTGAGTGTCGATTCTCTCGTGATGTTGTCCAGCCGGAAATTGAAGTCCCCGATCCAGAACACGTAGCTGAAAGAGCAATAACAAGTGTAGACATAGACTGTACCTATAGTCTATCAGTACCTATAGTCTATCAGTACCTATAGTATATCTGTACCTATAGTCTATCAGTACCTATAGTCTATCAGTACCTATAGTCTATCAGTACCTATAGTCTAAGCAGTACCTATAGTATATCTGTACCTATAGTCTATCAGTACCTATAGTCTATCAGTACCTATAGTCTATCAGTACCTATAGTATATCTGTACCTATAGTCTATAAGTACCTATAGTCTAGCAGTACCTATAGTATATCTGTACCTATAGTCTATCAGTACCTATAGTCTATCAGTACCTATAGTCTATCAAGTACCTATAGTCTATCAGTACATGCCCCAGAGCTCCAGATAAGCTGCGTATTTGCGTAAATACCCAATTAAAATTGTCAAAAACCCAATTGAAATCAGAAGTAGCGAGTATCACAAAGCAATAACAAATTGTGTGTACCTTTATCATGATTCAGAAAACAATAACCAGACCACAAATATAGCATATTTTTATTATTTTTCATGAAAGTACATCTTTGTATTTCCTTAGAATTTTAAGACGTGTTTTCATTTCGAAGCAAACGATTCAATAATTGCTGTCTGTTGATGTGTAGAAAGTAGTGTGATTTTATTTTACCCAATTAAAATATTGAAATACCCAATTGCTTCAGATATGATGGGAGTGAAAAAACTCAATTACTAATTCCTTATCTGGAGCCCAGCAACATTCTTTTATTTTCGGCTGTGATCGGAGAAAAGGGGCTTATAGGACATCGGTAACAAGTTTCATCCGAAATACTAGTGGGATGGAAATACTATGAAAATATTTTTTTGATGCCCAAGGCGAAGTTTGAACCACAACCTCCGGATTGGAAGTCAGGCGTTCTAACCCTCAGGCCACAATCGATCCCTGTTCTGATTTGCAAAAACCTATTGCATTAGTATATTTTTGCCAAAGTGTATGAAAGAAAATTCCAATATTTATTTCCTTTAAGTTTAGTCACATACTCAAGTGGCATTACTATTTTTATTCAGTTGGAATTTGAAACTGAAATTTCTAATAGCTGATATTTGAGACACGCCATGTGATTTTGATTCTTCGAAACCCGGTGGCATAAAAATATTGTAAATTTTGAAAACGTATTTAAAGAAATTACGCATTCGTACAAAATCACATGGCGTGTCTCATTTGATGAAAAAACGATGCCAAAGTTCCCAATACCATGGGAATGTCCAAAACATTGCAAGGAAAAACAACAACACGCCTGCATGTACATGTATGAGAATGCAGCAGGAAGGGCTGACTGAACTTACTCATGGTCCAAAATATTTTCCACATCTGGATCTCGGAACTTCTGAGTTGATAATATCGTGTGGAAATCCTGCAAATACGATATAATCACAATCACACACCAGGAATTTAACTCTTTGCATGTTGGGAAATTTGTGGGCTATTAATAGTTCAAAAATAGCAAAAATATTTCCTTTTATTTATCGTTATAAATATCATGAATATGTCTTGGAATTTCATTAGAATTGCGTCCTCTGGACGCAATTCTAATGAAATTTCAAGACATATTTACAGAGAGAAATAAAACATATACTCCTAATTCGTTTGGCGGATATTTTCGCCGCTAGCATGCAAAGAGTTAAATAAACGTACCATAGAGTGGAACCTCTCTAAACCAGACACCCTGGCAATACTGAAGGCATTCGGTATTAAATATACTAGAATGCAGAATGTCGTGAAACAGATTAGTGAAATTCGTTTTTAGTTTTTGTCAGATTTTTAACACAAAATGTACTCAAGATTCATGAAACAAGAAACTATGTCCGTTCGGCACACAAATGTCGCCGGTGGCAGATCTTATTCGAGAAACTCCGGCAAACTTCTTAACCCTCACTACGCGCGAGACGAAAAATGTCGTCTGCTGTTTTTCATTTTTGCCATAATTCTTAACAAAAAACCTTTTTGGCAGCACATGAGAATCGTCTCCAGTGGAGACGATTCTCATGCGCTGTCAAAACACGTTTATATCGAGAAATATTGAAAATAAAACATTTCCAGCAGTCGACAAAATTTAATACAGCGTAGTAAGGGTTAACCAGACCTAGTACACACACACGGACGGGCACAGTCCAAACTCTCTCTGCTTAACGTCCCAGGCACAGCTAAGGTCATATAGGGATGGGACCACAGTAAAAATCTCATCCAACAGACCAACGGAATGGAAATACTATGAAAGTATTTTACATGCCCTAGAGTAGGTTTTGAACTCAAAACCTCCAGTATTGAAGTCCTGTATTCTACCCCTGAGCCACAGCCCATCTCAAACTCAAATTCTTGGTCCCAAGTATATGTTTTCCTGTATCATAACTCTTGTTAACTGAAAGTATTTTCATCAGTCTCCTGGACTTTAAAGATACATGCCCACTCAGTAGACACAATGTGTTCTTTGTAGGAATTAAATAAGTGTATAATTGAGTCACTATTCCACCAGTTCTAAAAATCAGGAGTGTCCGCTATACAGATACATGTATAATCATTTAGTAATACTTATCTTACTAATAGTGACTCAGTGGTATCAGGCTATTTTCATATGCAAATGAGGCACAATATATTGTAATTATTTATACTACGGTAATTAAATGCGTCACCTGAAAAAATAATATTTAGACAGATCATTGCACATAAAAAATAAATACAGAGAATAAATCGTAATGTCCGTTAACATTTTAAGGAAACACGGTTATCGCCCCGGATATCAGTGTGGACATTTTCGTTGATATAAAATGTACAATAATGCCAATCAAGACATAGAGTAATGGTAAATGAATGTTTATTTTGCCCAAAAAATATCATATCACAGAATATACAAAACTAGCTGTCTCCCTATATTATAACCTGGCATTTTGTGCCGACTGAGTGGGCATGTATCTTTAAGTAAACAAGTGTAGACATGACCTACGTTTATTCTGTCAGTATTTGACCTACCTCTATTCTATCCGCCATGTTAGGCTGGTGAGCGGCCAGATGACAGTTGACGATGATCAAACTCACGCCGCCAAGGTTGAACCGAACGCTCACCCCGCCTTTGTTTCCCTGCAATCAATATTAACCCTTAATTTTAACCCTTTCACCCCTAAGTAACTGGAATGAAATTTGGTATGTTAATTTTGCAACCAATCCAATGGTCACAAAATGATTTTCAGACTATTCTATTTATGAAAAGTGGGTGTTTTTGTTCTCTAAAATATGAAAATTACTTGCAAAAAGTGCAGATCTTGATGAGACGGCTCGTGACGAGCCGGCTCATCTGGATCTACACTGTTTGCCAATACCACTATACAGGCCTGTGGTGTTGAAAGGGTTAAAAGGCGGGAACCGAAAATTGTCGTCTGCTGTTGTGTCATACAGCATTGTAGTGGTTAATATATTTTGTTTATACAAACTGGTGTAGCTTCGTTGTGACCAGTAGCCGATTTCATCAACATTGCAAAGTATACTTTTCTAGCAAAGTATACTTTGAGGGAGAAATTTTCAATTTAAGAATAAATTTATTAATTATTATTATACTGAATTTATTACATTATCACAGCCATTTTGGCTGTGATAATGTAATAAATTCAGTATAATAATTCTGCATACTTTTAATCATCAAATATATGCAGTCTTTAGTACGGTAGTATATGATATAATGCATTTCGGGAAAAATAAATGATTACTCCCTCAAAGTATACTTTGCTAGATAAGTATACTTTGCAATGTTGATGAAATAGGCTACAGACCAATCAAGAGCATGTAGTCTGTTATAGAAGTATGGGTGAAAGGTTTATGTTTTGTTTACAGTCTGACATATATTGCTCGACACATGGAACACTGTCTGCCCCAGATTGATTTTCGGAAGTGGGTGTACATAGTACTCACAACAATTGGATAATGTGTTGTAAATTCAGTAACCGATTTGTAGAAATAAATAGGCATTGAATTTGCAATATTACAGCTCTGTGAAGACTTATTCTACCCAAACACATGTCGCTTGTTTGTGAAAGAAATTTTATTTTGAAATTGTTGCGAAGTATACTTGTGAAAATAATCATGAACAACATTCAACAATTATATTACTACATGTACTATGAAATATGAAGAAATGGTTATTAACTGACCGTTCTGAAGAAGACTAAGATGAAATTGTTAAAACGAAAGTATTAGTGGTCTTAATGAGAAGACAGCTCGTAGATACAATAACAGTATACAACGAACAAACTATAACAAAGATAATATTTTAAATCCAACCTACTGTTGTGGGATCGAGAGAACACAGCAACGTGACTTGCAGAGAAGAAAGTATATAGTCTGTTTCGCGAAAGCTGCCCAAATTTTGCGGCCATATAAACAATTCAAAAACAAAATATAAGAATGAGCCTTCTTTTTATTTCATGAAATTTGGTCAAATATTGATTTTATTGCGAACAAGAAATGTGTCTGTCGAACGCGGATGCCACCTGCAGCATATTTGAGAAACTGTGACGGACGGACGCACGGACGGACGGACGGACGGACGGGATCGGACTGGACGGACGGTTCAAACACTATATGCCACCTGTTTCTTCGAAACCTGGTGGCATAAAAAACAATTTCCCCTCGTTAAATCCCCATAAACATGTCTATGGGGATTTAACATGGGGAAATGTTTTAGAATTTCAGAAATACTGGACCGATTTTTGAAATTTAACTTTTGTTTTCTTAGTTAGATTATTTCCAAGCTATCTAGCTAGGTTTCGGAGTCAATTTCCAAAATATTTAGTTTTTTGACACCTCCCACAACTCCTTTACCTCTTTTTCCCCCATGTTAAATTCCCATAGAGAAATCAATTTTTCGTAATAAAACCAATATTTGACCAAATTTCACGAAATAAAAAGAAGGCTCATTCTTAAATTTTCCTTTCATTTAATATTATCAAAAAAAAATTGTTTTTGAATTGTTTATATGGCCGCAAAATTTGGTCAGCTTTCGTGAAACAGAGTATAGGTCTCGTGAACCAAAGCAGAAAGAGCAGAGGTGACCCAAGTTGTTTATAGACTACACTGTGCTAGTGGAAAAGTGGAAAAACACACATGAAAGCCAACACATGATAAAGTATTGATGAATCCCGACCATGCCAAATAGGACAAACCCATTTGAAATGACACAAAGCCTGGTTCGCAACTGTTGTCAACATGTTTATGAACATGTTTATATCGACATTAACTGATAAAATAGAAAGCAACTTTGTCAATAACACACAGATGATGCCCCCTGCGACATATTTTCATTTTCAGTTAGAAAAGGGGCATAACTCCAGATGACTTGCCACAACCAAAACGGCCTGACTGAGGGTTTGAACAGTACTGCTCACGATCAGATAAGAATGAAGTTTATCAAGAGGTGACATTCTCTTTCGAAACACCATGAACATTTTCAACACAGTAACACATAATAATTCCAGCACAAAAATATTTACACAATTCCCTAACATTTGATTGACCCGTAGCAAGTCTCTGTCCAAAATTTATATCTCAGTAAACTCCCACGCTGAACTACTTTCCGTAACCGTGAGGCGCAGTTAAAATAATTCTTAAGAATACGGAAAATAAACACATTTTCTTGATGAATTTATTTCAAATGCTGGAATTATAAGGAATGAATGGCCATTTTGTGGAATTTATCGGGGATATAAACTTGGAAAAGTCGCTGGAATACTGGACGAGGCCTTCCGGTGACTTTTCCAAGTTAATACCCCGATAAATTCCGCAAAAAGGCCATTAATTCCTTAGTACATGTCCTAATCAGACAAGTCTCATTTTGGTCAGTTACTCTGTTTAACCCTTTCAACCCTAAGGAACTGGAATGGACTGTGATATGCTAATGTTCCGACCAATCGAATGGTCACAACATGATTTTCAGATTCGTACATTTATGAAAAGGGGGTGTTTTTGTTCTAAGAATATGAAAATTACTTGCAAAAAGTGCAGATCGTGATGAGACGGCTCGTTATGAGACGGCTCATCTGGATCTGCACTGTTTGCATAAACCGCAGGGATTCCGCTGGCGATCGCCACTTTCGCAATTGGTGATAAAAATACACAATTGGCGATAAAAAATTACAATTTTCGAAAAAAAAATCAAAAAAAAAAATCGCCAATTGTTTTATTTTTTTTGAAGTGGCGATTTTTTTTTTCCCCAGCGGAATCCCTGAAATCGCTATAGCGGGCTTTCGGGTTCAAAGGTTTAATCATGTGGAGACTCTGTGAACTTACTGGAAGAAAGTCCTGCGAAAAGAACACATAAAAAAAGAGCTGAATGTAGTATAGGACGCAGGGCTTCTAAAATGTTCAGTTTGTCAGTTCTGGACCGAATTTTGAAATCTCAGACCGATTGAGATTTGCAAACTATCCTTAAAATTCGGTCCGAAAATAATACCAGTCCGGCTGCTATTTTGGTATCAACCGTGTAAATCTACCAATTTTGACACCAAGTAATGTCCATTTTATGACACATATCCGGAGCATATCTGTGTTAAAACATTGTTGGGTAATAAATTGTTGTGTGTTCGGTCGCCTTTCAACACACATTTCTCCCAGTATTGATTTTTCATAACACGCGTGTGGTGACAGGTGTAGGTCTCGATAGCTTTGTAGCGGTTTATAAATAGACTGGATTTAGCGTAAAGGTGGGGGTGGGGTTGAGGGGCCGGGGCACTAATCGTACCGGCTCCTTCGGGCCGACAGTTACGTCTGGACCGATTGGCATTCTGAAATTTTAGAAGCTCTGGTATAGAATATTACCATAGTTGTAGTACATGTATGTAGATGTAGTAATAAATGTACATCTCCTGTAGCGTTTGAGACAGACAGCAAAAATAGAAGAAAAAACTAATAGGATTTGGCATAACATGTTCAAACGATAATTGTTTACAATGGTCTATCAATTAGCTAAGGCCAAAGTATGGTTATGTTTAATATATGGATTATTCTTGTGTCATTTACAAACTCTATAATGGTCATGTTACATTGTGTAAATCACCAGTAGCCTATTTCACCAACATTGCAAAGTATACTTATCTAGCAAAGTATACTTTGAGGGAGAAATTTTCAATTTAAAGATAAATTTATAAATTTTTATTATACTGAATTTATTACATTATCACAGCCATTTTAGCTGTGATAATGTAATACATTCAGTATAATAATTCTGCATATTTTTAATCATCAAATATATGAAGTCGTTAGTTCTATATGAAATAATGCATTTCGGGAAAAATAAATGATTTCTCCCTCATGTATACTTTGCTAGAAAAGTATACTTTGCAATATTGGTGAAATGGGCTACAGGTCACTCCACTCACATATAATTCCAGCACAAAAATATTTACACAATTCCCTAACATTTGATTGGTCCGTAGCAAGTCTCTGTTCAAAATTTATATCCCAGTAAACTCCAACGCCGAACTACTTTCCGTAACCGTGAGGCGCAGTTAAAATAATTCTTATGAAAACGGAAAATAAACACATTTTCTTGATGAATTTATTTCAAATGCTGGAATTATAAGGAATGAATGGCCTTTTTGTGGAATTTATCGGGGATACAAACTTGGAAAAGTCGCGGGAATACTGGACGAGGCCTTCCGGCCTTCGTCCAGTATTCTCGCGACTTTTCCAAGTTTATACCCCGATAAATTCCACAAAAAGGCCATTCATTCCTATAATGTTTACAACTACAGGTATGACAACATTACCACATACTTATATTATGCTAGCAACATCTTTATGATAGCAGCACAAGTCAATAGAAAATCAATATTCCTTAATGCAATCAATACAGTATACATGGTATATCCTCTGTAAGATACACTATATGACTGTGCACTCTAGATATCAATGACACATACAAATCATGATTTCTGTGTTTTCAGAAATTTCACTAAATTTTATTAGTTTATCTGTCAAATTCTGAGCTGTCTGTGCCAAACACTACAAAAAGTAAAACAGATACAAGTTTAATAATTTTGGACAAAATTAAAATATTACAATTTAAAAATTTAAAGGTACATACCCACTCAGTAGGCACAAAATGTTCTTTATAGGAATTAAATAAGTGTATAATTGTGTCACTATTCCACCAGTTCTAAAAGTTACAAGTGCCAGCTGTACAGATATAATCATTTAGTAATATTTATTTTACTGATAGTGACGTGCGGTGGTATCAGGCTATTTTCATATGCAAATGAGGCATGATATTTTTTAACTATTTGTACCAATTAAATGCGTCACCTGAAAAAATAATATTTTCGACAGAATATAATGTATGATCATTGGACATCAAAAATAAATACAGAGAATAAATAGTAATGTCTGTTAACATTTTAAGGAAACACGGTTATCGTCCCTGATATCAGTGTTGAAATGTACGTCTGATATAAAATGCATAATAATGCCAATCAATACATGGGGTAATGGTTAATGAGTGTTTATTTTGCCAGAAAATGCCTCAGATGATGTCTCTGATATACATGTAAAGAACATTTCGTGCCTACTGAGTGGGCATGTACCTTTAACCAATCCATTGGACATTATACATATATGTAAACTCGAACGGGTTCATTGCCATTTATCTCAAATGATAAAGTATGTTCGTGATCGCAAAGCACCCACGCTTGTCTTGAATCAGTCATCAGTCAGTTTTACAGTGGAACCGCTCTAAACCGGACACCCTGGGGACTTCACATGGGGTCCGGTTTAGAGAGGTTCCACTGTAATACCAATTATGATCATATTTTTATGGTCTAAACAAGTGACTTACCCACCATCCACCCATGCCAGCCTTCGAGTATTCTGACTCCACTCCCGATACATGGAGAATCAGGGGCCGTCTCACAAACACTTGTAAAGAAATCGCTTGCATTCTCACGACTTTCACCTGAAATAAATAAGCTCAAATATAGGGGTTATCAACAGATAATTCCAGCATAAAAATATTTACACAATTCCCTAACATTTGATTGGCCCGTAGCAAGTCTCTGTCCAAAATTTATATCCCAGTAAACTCCCACGCCGAACTACTTTCCGTAACCGTGAGGCGCCGTTAAAATAATTCTTAAGAAAACGGAAAATAAACACATTTTCTTGATGAATTTATTTCAAATGCTGGAATTATAAGGAATGAACAGCCTTTTAGTGGAATTTATCGGGGATATAAACTTGGAAAAGTCGCGGCAATACTGGACGAGGCCTTCTGGCCTTCGTCCAGTATTCCTGCGACTTTTGCAAGTTTATACCCCGATAAATTCCACAAAAAGGCCATTCATTCCTATAATGCAGAAATTCAACAGTCAGAATGTATGATCACCATTAAATTTCAAGAGCAAAACACAAATGCAATGTACCGTAATAACCCTAAATATCTTGACACCATTTATTTGGGGAAACACATAAACATAATTATATGGTTGCCCTACAACAGTGAGCGTGCAAATATTTAGGCTTAATATGCCAGTAATGGTTTAAGTACAATAACAATGTATTTGGATGCAATTTGCTTTGGGAAACCCCTATTTAATAGGGGTTTCCCAAAGCAAATTGTGTCCGAATATGTAGGGTTATTACAGTGTGTGTTACATATTGATTGATCCTTGTTAGATTCCAAATCAAAACGTGTCACTATTGAAAATTATGTGTATGCGACTTTATCAGGCATTGAATTGATGCAAATGTCCGGACTACCACTCATTTGCCGTTTCATTGGTCGAATGTGGCGTAATATGACATTACCAAATGACGTCAGTGTAATGACGCAACGACAAAAATGTCTGCGTTCTTTTCAACAAAAAATATTTTATATCTGACCGTCAGCAAGCATAAAATGTTACCTGATAACTAGAACACCAGCTTAGTGTATGTTGATATCAAATTTATCAGGCTCGGCTCGGAAAAGGTAGGAATTCCTTGACGAGCCTTGGAAAACATCCGAGCATGTCCTAGAGCTCCAGATAAGGCTGATGTAGTTTATGCGTTCATTTTAGCTGAATATGTGGGAGAACTGTATTTATTATATAATAATAATGGAACTTCCTAGGGTCGAGCGAGTTCATATTGATCAGTGCCGGAACTACGTTTCACCTCGCAAAATAGCTCCTTCTAAATCACCTCTAATTTGTTTTCCATATTTGTTTAGGCACATATAAATTGCGAGCGATATACACTATTTGCCAATATCACTAAACAGGTATGTAGTGTTGAAAGGGTTAAGACATACCCGGACATAGTCCAGCTCGCCGAGAATATCGGTGAGTTTACAAGTCCACATGTTCATGTTCGCGTCCGTGTCTTCAGGGTCCATCTCCTGAAATCTGTCAGAAAACAGGGAATAAAACTGTGGCTGTGACTGGAGAAATGGGTCTTATGGGATTTGTAACTCGTGGAGCTGCTGATCAAATATCACACTCCTATATCCGGATACAGGAATGTGCTATTTGATCACGAGTTACATACATGTAATGATAAATATTGCTTGTTAGAAAAAAGTGTAAGTGAATGGGTTTAACATCCCAGCAACAGCTAAGGTCATATAGGGACGGGACCGCAGTTTAAAGTCTCATCCGACAGACCAGTGGGACGGAAATACTATGAAGGTATTTTTGATGCCCAAATTTATTGCTTGTTAGAAGCATGAAGGGTGCTTCATTGATGGAATGATAAACAGTGGAGATCCTGATCAGACTGTGCGGAAGCACATGCCAATCTGGATCTACACTGGTCGCAAAACATGTAAACCCCATTTCTCCAGTCACAGCCACAATTAACCCTTAAATGGCGGAAACTGAATACCGGTACAGGGCTCCAGATAAGGAATTTCTAATTGAGTATTGTCACTCCATCATTTCTGAAGCAATTGGGTATTTCAAAATTTTAATTGCGTAAAATAGAATCACACTACTGTCTACACATCAGCAGACCGCAATTATTTAATAGTTTGCTTCTAAATGAAAACACATCTTGGTATTTCATTAGAATTGTCTCCTTGGAGACAATTCTAATGAAATACCAAGATGTGTTTTCATGGAAAAATCAGAAAATATGCTATATTTGTCGTCTGTTTGTTTTCTGTAGCATAATAAAGATACCACAAATTTTTCATTGCTTTTTGATACTCACTGCTTCTGATGTCAATTGGGTTTTTGACAATTTTAATTGGGTATTTGCGCAAATGCGCAGCTTATCTGGAGCACTGCCGGTAGTGTTGTCTATTGCTTTTTTGATGTTGTTTTTTTTACAACCATATATCAAATGTGGAATAAATATGTGACAGAATACTGAAGTTATTGAACAAGAAGAATTTATTTTACAACAAGAAATGAGTCTGTCGAACGCGGATGCCACCTGCAGCATATTTGATAAACTGTGACAAAGTGGTTAACCGAAAACTGTGTCGGACGGACAGACGGACGGTCCAAACACTATATGCCACCCGTTTCTTCGAAACACGGTGGCATAAAAAACAAGCTGTGGCCTACATGTCGAGTCCATCAAGACATTTAGCAGTGATGTGACCTTGACTTTGGGCATGGGGCTCATGTAGAATTGAATCTGGATGATGATAAAGAAGCAAATGAAGGTGAATGACTTGAGAATTTCGAGATATTAGGCTCTTTCACCCATAAGTAACTGTAATGGACATTCCTGTGTTATTCTTCAGATGCCCCCGCTGAATGCCTATTAGTATTTTTAGCCCTAGTTACCTTGAACACGTGTCAATGCACTCTGTTTTCCCACAATAAATATCAAGCTTATAGTAGACAAGTTATCAAGCGGAAACGAGCAAATTGTGAAAAATAAATATTTTTCAGCCTATTTTTAGCACAGGTGACCTTGAACTTTCAATAGGTGTCTTCCCCTGATCGATATCAATGCACATGTGAAGTACAGTATGTTGGAAATTGGCCAAAGATTATTCAAGTTATCGCACGGAAATGAGTTTGTACGTACATATGGATTATTTTTCTTACCCAATCCCATAGATGTCTGGGAGATCAGTTGACTTGAGATCCAAGAGTTCTGTGACATCTTTGGGTGGCCCTCGGCCGCCCACGTTCCACGTACACAGGTACAACCTGAAATGTGGCTGTGACTAGACAAATGTGGCTTAGTTATGGTTTTGCGACCAGTGTAGATCCAGATCAGTCTGTGAATCCACACAGTCTGTAGCCGATTTCACCAATATTGCAAAGTATTCTTTTCTAGCAATGTATACTTTGAGGGAGTAATCATTTATTTTTCACGAAATGCATTATTTCATATAGAACTAACGACTGCATATATTTGATGATTAAAAGTATGCAGACTTATTATACTGAATTTATTACATTATCACAGCCAAAATGGCTGTGATAATGTAATAAATTCAGTATAATAAAAATTAATAAATTTCTCCTAAAATTTAAAATTTCTCCCTCAAAGTATACTTTGCTAGTAAAGTATACTTTGCAATATTGATGAAATTGGCTACTGATCAGGATCAGCACTGTTCACCATTCCATCAATGAAACACCTGGCATGCTTCTAACAAGCAGTATAGATCGTCATCAGGCTACAGCCTATGTTAACATTTAGATTAGCACGCCATGTCTCTATATTATTGTTAACTTTTTTAACTAGATTGTACGGAATACCCCTTCTGTTGGTCCAGGTACCCCTATATATGTAAATAAAATTCCAAGTGTGTGGGCTTGTGACCTTGATTCTGGGGCTAATGGGGGCGGCACGAACGTGAATTTGTCACAGGGTGGTAGAAGTTATAACCGATTTCTCTGATGTTAAGTTTTGTAAAGAGACTAAGTATGTGACCTTGACCTCGAGATCAGTGGGAATTTGTCACAGCATGATAGTAGAGCCTTAGAGGAATGCATGCATGAAATATTAAGAATTTTCGATGAAAGAAATAGAAGTTACAACATATTTCATGTTAAGTTTTGTAAAGAGACTAAGTACATGTATGTGACCTTGACCTTGGGATCAGTGGGGGCTGGATGGTTGTGGATTTGTCACAGCATGATAGTACAACCTTAGAGGAATGCACGAGTGAAATATTAAGAATGTTCAACGAAGGAAATAGAAGTTATAACTTATTTCTCTGATGTTGAGTTTTGAAACCTTGACCTTGGGATCAGCGGGGGTTGGACGGTCGTGGATTTGGCGCAGCATGGTAGTAGAGCCTTACAGGAATGCATGTGTGAAATATTAAGCATTTTAGATGAAGGAAATAGAAGTTATAACATATTTCTCTGATGTTAAGTTTAGTGACGGACGGACGGACAACCGGACTCCAGTATACCCCCCACAACTCGTTGCGAGGGGTATAATAATCTGACTTTTTCTGTTTCTGTTATTGTACTTCATGAGGGATTAAAACGATTGAGGGGGCCATAGTTTAATGTCCAGAGCTCCAGATAAAGTGTGTATTGGTGTATTTTACACACTTATTTAAGCAGAATACACATTGATTATTAGAAGTGAGGGTACAAAATACTCCCAGCAGTGTGAAAATACACATTGATTTTCAAATTGGGTAGTGAAAATACTGAAATAAAGTTGCAATTTACTTAGTTGAGCTGCAAAAAGCAAATCGAGGGTTCAGTACAATACGGTCGTAACTCACTATTTTTTTTTGAAATGGACTTTTTTGCATTTTCTAATGTATTTTCTAGTAATACAGAATATGTAAAAAGATTAGAATTGAATTCCAATATTTAAGGCTATAAATGGTCATTTGGCATAAGGTCGTAACTCAAAATCGCCAAATAATCTCAGAGCAACAGTCGTAACTCAAATTACATGTGCAACATATTTGTGCTACATTTTATAAAGAGTTGTGGTGGATCTATAGTGCAATTTTGAACTATAAATAATTGTGGACTTGTATTTAGTAAATAAAATGATATTACATAGTACATACAAAATATTTAAACAACTAAAAACAATTGAAAGTTTGGAAAAAAATATAATCTCGGGAATGCAAAAACAAATTCAGCGCAATACAGTCGTAACTCCAGTTATTTGTACTACAACAGTTTTGCGCTGCATTTTATACAATATTATTGTAGCTCCACAATGATATTTTGACATATAAATAAAGATCATGTTGTAGTTTGTCAGAAAATAATATTACATCTAAAAATTGACATTTTTTATTAAAAAATATCAGATTGAAAATAATGTTTAACTGACAAAACCGCAATACGTTAAAAAAAATCATTTATTTTTTCTTGGCATTGATTAATAAACATGACACCATGAGCACATGTAATATAAATTACATGTACTTTCAATATTTATCGCTAAAAGTTATTAATGCATGCTGCATATAGCTGTAGCATTTAAAAATACTTATAAAATTAAACAATGTTTCACTGACGAAGCCAAATAAGTAGCCAAAAAAAATAAAATTATATTTAATTGTTCAATATAAATTGCAAATAAAGGGAGAAATAAGTGCTACTGTATATAGTTGAAAATGAGGTTGACCTCATGGTCAGGAGGAAAATAGATTTAAACATTATTTTTATAATCTTAAATGCAATCTGAACGGAATATGCCTAGTCTGGAAGTTGTATGTACCGTATTTATGAAAATGTGTATTAATTACATTTTTGTTCAAATTGTCACATTCAATTCTGTGACTTGTTTCTAATCTCAGGTAGTATTATGTTAGTGTGTGTATCTTATAATAGATACTTTCAATTCAATTGGAGGAGACTGTCACATTGTGTGTAAAAAAAACAATAACACCTACTGTCTGTTTCACGAAAGCTGCCCAAATTTTACGGCCATATAAGCAATTCAAAAACCATATTTTTTTTCGATAATATTAAATTAAAGGAAAATTTAAGAATGAGCCTTCTTTTTATTTCGTGAAATTTGGTCAAATATTGATTTTATTGCGAAAACAAAATTTCCCCATGTTAAAACAGGTGCCCGTCTGGCATGTGAGATTGGAAAATTTACCAATCCAATCTCACATGCCAGACGGGCACCTGTTTTAAAAACGCATCAACGTAATAAAACTGGACAGTAGAAATGTTTTTCTAAATTCTTTAAAATTACGATTTGTTTACACCGTAATTGAAAGTCGTCTAGAAGCTGACAGGTGTAAATTCGCGTTTTCGCTTACTGACATCTCGGCCCTATGACATGTCGGCCGATCGATACCGCGGGTGCGGGTCAAAACGTACCCGATACCTCGCCCCCGGTATGACTAGAAACCGGAGAACTGGAAAGGAGATTTCTGTTTCCTCGCCCTGGGTCGTTCCGTCCTAATTCTTTTGTATATGTGTTTATACTACAAGCCTATGATGAATTGGCAATGTGCGCTGACGTAATTACTGATGTTTTAATTAGAGATTGGCGAGCATTGTAAACCATGGTCAGTATCCTATTTCATCAAAATAGCAAAGTATACTTTGAGGGAGTAATCATTTATTTTTCCTGAAATGCATTATTTCATATAGAACTAACGACTGCATATATTTGATGATTTTTAATTTAAACATATTTTATTGCTCTAAATTTACAATGTAACTTTACAGTTAATAAATACAGGTTAATTTAGAAGAGCAAACGTGTTGGGCTACAAGTTTTAGCAACATTAGTTGATGATTAAAAGTATGCAGAATTATTATACTGAATTTATTACATTATCACAGCCAATTTGGCTGTGATAATGTAATAAATTCAGTATAATAAAAATTAATAAATTTATCCTAAAATTTCTCCCTCGGAGTATACTTTGCTAGATAAGTATACTTTGCAATGTTGGTGAAATAGGCTACTGACTACGCGAATGCACTGCCTGGTCTAGCCGCTAATGCAATAAGCCGGGATTTGTCGGAGATCGAGACCCAATTCACATAAACACGTTTGTTGTGTCATTTTAGACCGATTCCCAGTAGTATTGTTTCACTAGGCTGCGCATCCGACAGGGTACCAGTCTAGTGTGGACTATACGTGACTGACGTCAGCAACCGCGTGTATTGATCTTTGATATGGCCTTGTGCCCCGCGGTGTGAAATTTACACGTAGTAATACTTGACAAGCGCGGTGTGTTTGAAGTCTTAGTATTGTCACTGTAGACGAATCAGCATCGTGTAAACACAGTTTTCCAACTACTGATGGAGTTTTACGACTTACGCGGAATTGCATTTTGCCTAATGGAATACACGACACGGAATACATATCGGGAATTACCGTTAATGGCGTTATGCAATATTTTTCATGGAAAAGGTTTAATGTCGCCAAAATGACACCGACCATATCGGGCAAGGTAAATGTTTTGAAAAGAGCGTTGTGTCAATGTATGTGAATGTAATCGAGGACTAATTGGATACGACCAGTTTCAATTCAAATGATAGTGGCCATTTTGGAATGAAAGGAAAATAGCGATTGTGGTGCTATTTTTGTTTTGCCGACAAAAACTTGACATGACCGCTGTTCACATACAAAAATTCCGTGTGGGAATGAAAATAGCTGGCCGCTGGTCGCAGTTCGGGGTGGTCGTTATTCCAAGGTCGTATAAAGAACAAAATTGGACGGGGGATTTTTAACTGGCCGTTGTGGACAGGTGGTCGCTATTCACAGGTGGTCGTTAGCACAGATTTGACTGTATATCTATTTATTGTAATTATTTAAATTAATTAATTTAAAACATTATACTCAATTTATTTTAATGTTAGTAATACAGGGATCATTTTACAGGGCGAAATTCTCTCCCTAAATTCTGACTTATTTTGAGTTGAGGGAAAAGTAGTTTTTCACTATATAAAACATAAAGTATTGTTTACTCATACGGCCATATGATAAGTATTACTAATAAATGCATGATATGCCACTTTATGTTAGTTACATATACTACTATACATTTAACCGCCAATAAGCGGGTAAAATTCAGCAAATATATGGGCACCTAGAAATTAATTCGGGCAAGTAAATTTTTCAAGCCCACTTGCCCGAAAGGCAAGTGTCTCAAAAAGTTTTTTGTGAAGACTGTAGAACTGTCATATTTTCTAATAAATCTTTACTTGTAGAGATCAGACATTCATGAATGAATTAAGTCACTTAAACATGATTGAAATAGTCCGCATAGTTTGTTTCAGATCAATATTTTATGATTTCACAGCCTATTTTGCTTTTAAAGGTTCAGTTTTTCGTCATATCTGTTGAGCAATAAACATAAGACAGTCATTATTATAATATCAAAGCATATAATATATGGTCATAAATGGTGTTGTAAACATAAGAATGCAATGTTACAGAGTACCTGAATTATGTTAGTAGTTTGGCGCGGATGTCTAAAATTACTAGACTATATATGTGCCAGTGGCTTTATCATGGTTTTACAAAGCAGCTAATTCAGTGTCATAGAATTGTTGACTGATGGCGTCATGAAAAACCATTGTTAATTCAAACATGGCACATGTTACACATGATGTGGACCACATGCATGGGTATTACCAGATACATACTCCCTTACTGTCTAAAATCTATTATGTTTCATAATTAGTGTAGTTGACTATGTCTTTCTCAAACCGTGTTTTCATATAATTTACTGTTTACATTGTTTTATTAGACACTTTATATACTAATCTATAATTTCTAGTGACAGAAATCATGGAAATATATCTTCAATACACAATAATGTAAAAATTATTATATAATTTCATTCCAATATTCAAGGCTAAACATGGTTATGTGGAATATCCATGTGTCATTTTAATACGAGTTAAAAGCGAGAAAGCCAAATAATTTCCGACGGAACTCGAGTTAAAATTGTATTTTTCCAAAACTAATCCGCAATTTTTAAGCTTGGATAATGCATGAATTTTTATAAATTGCTATGATTAATATGGTTAAAAGCACGAGGTATCAGATATGCACAGAAAACAGATCCGTAAAATATTATTATCAAATTATATGGTGTGATTGGTAAACGTTATGTGCAGAACATCACACGAAAAACAACACAAATTATTTTAAGGTTGTGAACTGGAAAAAAACGAATAAATATGGGTCAGAATAAATTTAAAAAAAAAATAGTTTTTGTCGTTATTTGATTTATATCGTCCCCGGGTCCGAGGGGTAAAATTTACGTTCATTCGCGGCGAGTAAACAAAATGAAATGTCGTGATGTACGGTCAACTCCATTCAATCACATGATGTACAAAGTAGGAACACAGTGATTCGTCGCATATTGCCGAGTCATTTTGTTGATGTACAAAGTAGTAACACAATGATTTGTCGCATTTTGCCGAGTCGTTGTGTCGATGTACAAAGTACAGGCCCGTAGCCAGACCTGTTTGAAGGGGGTGGGGGTCGTTTTGAAGGCCCAAGGGGCCTGAGGTATCTAGGGGGGTCTAAAAAGTGGACCTCGAGGCTGTGCAGGGTTCGTCCGACCGCTCCGACCGACCCCCCCCCCCCCCACCCATACCTTTAATAACTGTACATATTATTACTGATGATGGGTGTTTGTTAACCTCAAGAATGGCTCAATATAATTAAAATAGTTTGTCAGTAGTTTCAAGTTGAAATAAAAAAAAATACTTTTGATTTCAATAAACTGTTTCAAGATAAACGGCCCATTATCAATTATTTTTTACCATATATGTATGATAATTACAGATGTAATGACACTAATGATAATGTAATTATGTAAAGTGTACATCTGCAAGTGAGTAAATAAGCAGTACTAGTTGCATCCGTGTATGTACTGATATTAGTGAAAAACATTAAATTCAGATATGTACAGGACACATGCTTTATCAGCTAAACAAGCTGACCACTGAAGGTCAAGGTCATGACCTTGATGATAATAACTAGTTATGCTCAGAAAAGAAAATACATCAAGGATATTTTCATTCATTGCAAGTAAATTGCTGAAGCTGAAATCAAAATATCAAGTTTTACAACATATTTTTTAAAAATTGATTCAGAGTTACGACTGTATTGCGCTGAACTATTTCAGCATTTTGGCTGTTATTTTTTTTAAATATGTTTTATTTTTGTTATCTTGTTTTCCCTATTTAATAAGGAAGAACATCTTTAATACATGTTTAAAAGTAAAATACATATATGCATTGAATGTGAAATCTGGGGGTATAATATTCTTTAGACACAAAACTTATCTGGAGCTGTCTATGTCTAGTACGAGCATATCCAGGCGTGGACGAACAGAGCTGCCAACCCCACGTCGGTCACATTAGGAACATGGAGAAAAAAAGGGTCTATTTTCAGGAACACCACATATGTTTTCCGGAACACAAATCAATACTCACTTATATGCATAAAGTAAATTTTTTAGAGCCTTGTCTCGGCCAACAGGACAACCGAAAAATCACAATTACATGTACACTGCTTGCAAGACGCAAATTCATCACCGCGCTTTGACAGGACCATATCTCTCTGTAAATCAGCGATGAACATCTGTGTTATCCTAACTTCTTTCGATAAAAAAGACCCAAATTCGTTGGCTGCACGCTTTGGAGCAGACATTTTATGAATTTACATGATGTAGAAATCAATATCGCTGAGCGCTTGAAGCTATACTATTACTACACAACAAGAATCAAAATGGTAAGCGCCTAGGCAAGTATGATTACGGGTAAATAAAAAATAGGATTTATTGGCAGAATTGTGAAACAAAATTATTATTTCCAGATATTCCCGCGCTGATTTTTTTAAAAATCGTACTTTTTCATTTTGTCTGTACTTCCGTATTTTCCGGAACAAATGCTGAAAAATCGGAGCAGTTGGCAGCTCTGGACGAGTCTGGCGCACACCACATCTAAAATTTGCATTTTCTATTTTAAGCACACAAAATGCACCACTTGTGGCTGTGATTGGAGAAATGGGGTTTATGAGAATTGTGACTAGTCATGCTAGTGTAGATAAAGTGTGAATCAGATTTGATTCACTATTCTGCAGAGGAATCCTACGAGTTGAATTGTAACTCTGGCTACGGACGGTATGGGAGTAGATTGCAAGAGTTGCTGTTCGCAACTAGTGTAGATCCAGATCAAATATCACACGCCTGTAGAATGATATGACCTATAGTGCTTGTTAGAAGCCCGACGGGAGTTTCATTGATGGAATGGCAAACAGTGCAGATCCTGATCAATATATGGATCTACACTGGTCACAAAACACACAAGCCCCATTTCTCCAGTCACAGCTACATATATCAGGACGATACAGGAGTGCATTGCTGAGCTTTGTTTACCGCACCGACCCAACCCCCTCCATAACATGGATTCATTCAAATTCAATGCCCGCTGCAAACTTAAATCTTGGGTCTGCCTGGCTAGCAGACTTCGAGAATGTTGCCGCAGCGGAACATATTATCACACATTGGGATATCAGTGATAGATTACCTGAGTTTGGAACGGGTATGTCCCGTCTTGTCTGAAATAGAAACAGTCTCCAGTTTTTGAGACACTTGTTGGACTTTACTTTTAGTTTCTTTGTCTCCCATCATTAGACAGTTGTCAATTCTAAATCTGCTGGCATACAATAGTATCAAGGACAGATATGCAATGCGTATAATCATCAACAAAACATTGTCATAGGCTAAAAGTGCGTCTTTTTTCTACAAAGAAGCTGATATTTTGTTTTCCCAAAACTCTGATGACATTGGATGTGTAAAACGTCACCAGTTTATACGTTTTGACAATTACTACGTATCTGTCTTTCTTGTTTTGTACAGATTATTACACGGCATACATGTGTGAACCTAAAATACGTAAAATGACGAAAAGTGCGTAAAGATGTAAAAAGTGGCGAAACGGGTCATGAATGCATGAATTATGTTTTACGTCACATATATGAGGCGTAAAGTGGCGAAAAGAGGTGAAATGGTGACTTGAAGTACGATGCCATAAAATCATTTTTATCAGGCGGAGGTGTAGCTTTGATTGTGCATCAGTTTGAATGCATGCATGATGTTTTACATCACATCCACAGAGCGTAATGTGGAGAAACGTTTCATGAAGTAGGATGAATTAGGCTGCTTTTGTCAGGCGGAAGTGTAGCTTTGCTTTAACATTAGTATTTATGTATGAACGCTGTTTTACAGCATATCCAAGTGGCGTAATGTGGTGAAAAGTGACGAAAAGTGACATGAAGTATGAATGACTGTTTTGATTTTGCATCACATTAAATGTATGAATTATGTATTACGTCGCATCCATGTTACGTAAAGTGGATTATAATGGTATACAGTTGGATAATATTGTAACATAATTCCCTTGCCATTCTGTTATTGTTTACATGGAAAACAATATCTGTCCAGCAGTAAGCCGATGGTTATGGGTTCAGCGTTGACATTGGGCTTCTTGTATCAAAGCACACACTTAGCCCCCCCCCCCCCACACACACACCTACCGGTCTTGCAGTGACGCATATAGATTGCGGCGGCTTGCACACTTCTTTCAAATTAGGTTACAATAATGAGGTTGAATCAGAATCTCACACTTTCATGATGAGCATTAATAGACCAGCATAGAACACTGTTCGTTAACACTGTACATCCGGGCCTACCGCTTAATAACGATATACAATGTTTGTTGAACTTATATTCATACCAGATTTAGCAACATAGCCGACCAATAGTGCAGCAGTGATGGCTGGTTTCAGCGGTATAGTTCTGTAATATTCGATGTTAACGACATATATTTAATTACTATTTTTGATTATGGAACCATACCTAGCTGCAAATCCCCGGGCTGGACAGACATGTACATATTTAGCATTGAACAACTCTTAATAATGACCACGTGACTCTAAATGCTGCAATATGGTTTTAAGCGGCACCGTTTGTTCCCGACCATGTTTCTTCATATGAACATGTAAGGGTATATTCGGGCGGCTTGCTTACTAACGTTTGATATAGAGTAACATCACTCACGTAGAATAATCTTGTTCGCCAAAGTTGCATATTATATTTCAATTTTTACATACCTTTTAATGTTTAAAGTAGCAGGTCAATTTTGGAACTAAGCCACTGTTCATAAGAACTGCATATGATATTAATTATAATTTCAATTGATGGATTTGATTATTGTTTATTTGCCATCGTTGGGACATGGTGATTCGGCTTTAAACAAGCCTGTACATGTGAATCTACTGCAGTTTCCATTTCTCACATTAAAATTTAAAATAAATAAAAAGGAATATACAAATCTAGAACTGCCATCTGAATGAATAATGAGGTAAAATTGCTAAAACATGATGTTAAC
The DNA here is from genome assembly GCA_029237695.1 of Conchocele bisecta. Taxonomy (NCBI): domain Eukaryota; kingdom Metazoa; phylum Mollusca; class Bivalvia; order Lucinida; family Thyasiridae; genus Conchocele; species Conchocele bisecta. The sequence continues at coordinate 66,961,390 of CM055277.1, forward strand.
CATGTTACAATTATATTATATTACATAGAATGTACATGTACATGTATAATACAAGCATATAATTATGTAGGGGGTATACTAGATGCAGGTTTAGATAGGTCCCAAAATCCGCACCTACAAATGGACACTTGTACAAAGGTGCGGATTTTGGGCCATGTATGTAGATACTCTTTGTATTTGGTTACATGCGGTTACATTGGTTACATACCATTCTTCTGAAGAGACGGATGATGCATCTGATTTGTTTATGCCTTTCATTTTTGGGTTACACGGTTACACGCTCTTTGGTTACATGCGGTTACATCGGTTACATACCATTCTTCTGCAGAGACGGACGATGAATCAGATTTGTTTTGTGTTTATGACTTTCATTTTTGGGTTACACGCTCTTTGTCTTTAGGTACATGCGGTTACATCAGTTACATACCGTCCTTTTGCTTAGATGGGCAATGAATCTGTTTGTTTTTAGTTGTTATGCCTTTCATAACGGTTACACGCTCTTTGTCGTTGGTTACATAGTTACACGCTCTTTGTCGTTGGTTACATGCGGTTACATCGATATCGGTTACATACCTTTCTGTTGCTTAGATGGGCAATGAATCTGATTTGGTTACATGCGATTACATCGGTTACATACGATTCTTCTGCAGAGACGGGCAATGGATCTGATTTGGTTACATGCGGTTACATCAGTTACATACCATTCTTCTGCAGAGACGGGCAATGGATCTGATTCTTTTTGTTTTTATGCCTTTCATTTTTTGGGTTACATGCTTACATGCTCTTTGTCTTTGGTTACATGCTGTTACATCGGTTACATAACAACCATTCTTCTATCGAGATGGGTAATGAATGTTACCGACTATTATTTATTGTAATTGTCATTTAGTAATTACGTATTAAAGTGAATTAAAAAATATTCTTCGGTGTTTTTATTATTGTTATTATTATACTAGAGCAAGCGAGCATGGGCTCATGGAAAGGCGAACACTATATACCCATCGACATACTTCATATGCCGGGAGTATAATAACTTAACAGACACGAGTTATCCCTATTTTGGTTACTGATTACAACTGTCTTTGTTGTTGACCATTCACATAATTGTTTAGCCATGCATACATAGGAGTTAAGTGCTTCATGCCATTTCATTTTGACAGTGTAATAACATGTGTGGGTTCTGGCTCTAATTAGTCGCACCGCATTACAGACACAATATGCGGGTTATCATAGGCTTTGTCCAATGTTGGCATCTATGCAGAGATAGGGAATGAATCTGTTTCCCCTTCGCAGAATATTCTTGCCTCTATGAAACGCCAATCCAGTGATTGTCCTAATTAACAGCCGAGCGTCTGTTAGAATAATTATGGTATGTGAATCCATCCTCACTGATATTGTGTTGTTCATGTAAGACTGCATACACTCACTATCATGGCAGCTAAAACATTTATAGACTGCATATGTTTTTATGCCCCCGCTACCGAAAGGTACGGGGGCATATAGTGTTACCAGCGTCCGTCCCGTACGTCCGTCCCGTCCGTACGTCCGTCCAGTCCGTACGTCCCGATATTATATTCTTTACTAACTTCTACATGGCTTCACATATTATGTCAACATTTATACACGTGATACATATGAACATCCCTTACACACTCCACCCCCAGTACTTCAACCTTGACCTTTTCCACTTTAAATGTTTGCTTGGCACTTTGGGACAAATCTAAATGCACGTTTCTCAATCCTACAATAACTTCCCAATACTTTTGACCAATCGCTTAAACCATTATTTATACTCATTGATACATAATGGAACATGCCCTACACTCTCCTCCAACCCTGTACTTCGAACCTTGACCTTTTGACCTTGACCTTTTCTACTTTAAAATATGTTTACTTAGCACTTTTTTGGGACAAATCTACGTGCACGTTTCTCAATCCTACAATAATCTTCTCAATACTTTTGCCAATCCCTTAAATATTTATATACACATGTTACATATTGTAAACATGCTACACATACCAGCCACCCAGTTACTTCGACCTTGACCTTGACCCTTTGACCTTAACCTTCCTACTTTAAATGTTTACCTTAGCACTTTTTGGGAACAAATTCTACGTGCACTGTTTCTCAATACCCTACAATAACTTCTCAATACTTTTTTGGCCAATCCCTTAAATATTTATACACAGATGACTAATTTGAACATGCCCCTACACACTCCCCACTACCCAGTTCTTCGACCTTCACCTTTGACCTTCACCTTTTCTACTTTAAATGTTTACTTAGCACTTTGGGACAAATCTACGTGCACGTTTCTCAATCCTACAATAACTTCTCAATACTTTTTCCAATCGCTTAAATATTTATACACATGATACATATGAACATGCCCTACACACTCCACCACGCAGTACTTCGACATTGACCTTTGACCTTCACCTTTTCTGCTTTAAATGTTTAATTAGCACTTTTGGGACAAATCTACGTGCACGTTTCTCAATCCTACAATAACTTCTCAATACTTTTGCCAATCCCTTAAATATTTATACACATGATACATATGAACATGCTACACACTCCACCACCCAGTACTTCGACCTTGACCTTTGACCTTCACCTTTTCTACTTTAAATGTTTACTTAGCACTTTTGGGACAAATCTACGTGCACGTTTCTCAATCCTACAATAACTTCTCAATACTTTTGCCAATCCCTTAAATATTTATACACATGATACATATGAACATGCCCTACACACTCCACCACCCAGTACTTCGACATTCACCTTTGACCTTCACCTTTTCTACTTTAAATGTTTACTTAGCACTTTGGGACAAATCTACGTGCACGTTTCTCAATCCTACAATAACTTCTCAATACTTTTGCCAATCGCTTAAATATTTATACACATGATACATATGAACATGCTACACACTCCACCACCCAGTACTTCGACCTTGACCTTCACCTTTTTATACCCCCGCAACCGAATGGTCAGTGGGGCATATAGTGTTACCGGCGTCCGTCCGTACTCGGGTAAATGGCTTGTAATCAAATATGCCTCGTTTTCTTTGGCTGCCAGCGGGGGCATTCGTGTGCCGACAGGCCACATTTCTAGTTTATTATCTTTTCCATTCAATGAAATAATATTCATTACAGCAACGATCAGCAATTTGTTTTATTCTGACGAAGAATCAGTTACTGTTTCAATCAATCAGACAGTATTTGGTACTTCGTTCCAAACAATATGTTTTTGGAGATCATTCCAATACCATCAAGTTCCGCTAATCAAGCCGCATTCACATATTATTTTATGAATATGGAACATATTGACAAAACGCTCTAATGAAAGAAAAACAATTATATAAGACATAAACAGCAATTTCTTTTATTTTCTAAACTATACACTTCAGGTGATCAACATTCTTTACGAGGGCATCATATCGCTAAGCTATTCACCTCGCCTTAACCCGTAGACTGCTACACACACCAGTTGTCGTCTGCTGTTGCTTTATATCTTGCCTTATTTCTCAACAAAAACATGATTGTAAATAAAGTGCTGTCAAATCATGTTGTAAATTATTCTAAAGTGCTGTCAAAGCATGTTTTTGATGATAAAAATGGAAAATAGAAAATAAACTGCAGATGACAAAAAAATTAGATAGCGGTGTAAGGGTTACTAATAAAATAAACATAGGTCCTCAGTGAGATTGACCATGTGTGATCAGATATGGGGCGTTTTAAAAACAAAGCACACATTGTCAAAATTGTTAAAAAGAAATAGAGAAGAAAGACGAAAGCATATTTGCCTTATCAACCAGGTGAACGTGACAAATTGCCTTTGGACATTGTGATAATGAGAGTGGTAATAAAGGATGATCCATATACTCTCATTGTAGGCATGCAATTATTATATCAGAAGCAAGGTAAAAAAGTAATATCTATGTGTGATAAATACAGCAGTATTTGGCCATATTCGGCCATATTTGGTCATCAATTATCAATGAATTTCAGTGATTTAATCCACTTTCATTTCATATTATTCGCATATGTTTCGATATCAATCATTTCTAAACCACCGTTTAATTTTTTTCCAATGATGATTGAGCGTCTAATTTATAATTTTTACCATTCCATAAGAATCTGTAAACTATGGAACTTATTTTTTTAATTATGGATTTCGGTGTAACTATGGTTTGCATTAGGTATGTCAGTTTGGATAAAAGTAGAGATTTTATTATTTTAATTCATACCACTGTCTGTTTCACAAAACCTGTCAAATGTTTTAGCAACATATATAAACAATACAAAAACAATATAGATTTTCCATAATATAACATTTTATCAAAATAATTATTTTTCATTTTATAAAATTATGAGTCATATTGATTTTATTACAAATTACAAATGTTAAATTTTGGAAATCGGTCTACTGTAATTATAAAACAAATAATAAATCCAATATAGGACCAAATACGAAATAAAAAGGTTAATTTCTTAATTTTTTCTATAATGAACTACTTATCAAAATAATTGTTTTTGCATTGTTTATGTATCCGTATAATTTGTGAAGATTTCATGAAACAGACAGTAATGTATATCATATTTATAATATAAGTATCAGAATTATTTGAAGGCCCCCTATATGATTTATTTACACTTTACACACAACCAGCCAATGTTTTTTTTCCGTATTTTCTCGTAGAGATTCTTTTTTAAATCTACACATTTGGTATGAAACCAAATGTGGCACTGTTCACATACTACCCAGCACTGATTCCATCGTCCTTTTTTTGTGGCATTTTGCACAAACTTCCACCGGTGTCGCTGTTAACGGATCAATTGCAGGATCAGGGTTTGGATGGGCTTGGGCCACATCTATGATGGGGTTTGGAAGGACGGGGGCCACATCATTGACAGGGTTTGGAAGGGCAGGGGCCACATTACTGACAGGGTTTGGAAGGGCAGGGGCCACATTATTGACAGGGTTTTGGAAGGACAAGGGGCCACATTATTGACAGGGTTTGGAAGGGCAGGGGCCACATCATTGACAGGGTTTGGAAGGGCAGGGGCCACATCATTGACAGGGTTTGGAAGAACAGGGGCCACATTACTGACAGGGTTTGGAAGGGCAGGGACCACATTATTGACAGGGTTTGGAAGGGCAGGGGCCACATTATTGACAGGGTTTGGAAGGACAGGGGCCACATTACTGACAGGGTTTGGAAGGGCAGGGGCCACATTACTGACAGGGTTTGGAAGGGCAGGGGCCACATTACTGACAGGGTTTGGAAGGGCAGGGGCCACATTACTGACAGGGTTTGGAAGGGCAGGGGCCACATCATTGACAGGGTTTGGAAGGGCAGGGGCCACATTATTGACAGGGTTTGGAAGGGCAGGGACCACATCATTGACAGGGTTTGGAAGGGCAGGGGCCACATTACTGACAGGGTTTGGAAGGGCAGGGGCCACATCATTGACAGGGTTTGGAAGGGCAGGGGCCACATTACTGACAGGGTTTGGAAGGACAGGGGCCACATTATTGACAGGGTTTGGAAGGACAGGGGCCACATTATTGACAGGGTTTGGAAGGGCGGGGGCCACATCATTGACAGGGTTTGGAAGGGCAGGGGCCACATTATTGACAGGGTTTGGAAGGGCAGGGGCCACATCAGGGGCCACATTATTGACAGGGTTTGGAAGGGCAGGGACCACATTATTGACAGGGTTTGGAAGGGCAGGGGCCACATTATTGACAGGGTTTGGAAGGGCAGGGGCCACATCATTGACAGGGTTTGGAAGGGCAGGGGCCACATCATTGACAGGGTTTGGAAGGGCAGGGGCCACATTATTGACAGGGTTTTGAAGGGCAGGGACCACATCATTGACAGGGTTTGGAAGGGCAGGGGCCACATTATTGACAGGGTTTGGAAGGGCAGGGACCACATCATTGACAGGGTTTGGAAGGGCAGGGGCCACATCATTGACAGGGTTTGGAAGGGCAGGGACCACATCATTGACAGGGTTTGGAAGGGCAGGGACCACATCATTGACAGGGTTTGGAAGGGCAGGGGCCACATCATTGACAGGGTTTGGAAGGGCAGGGGCCACATCATTGACAGGGTTTGGAAGGGCAGGGGCCACATCATTGACAGGGTTTGGAAGGGCAGGGGCCACATCATTGACAGGGTTTGGAAGGGCAGGGGCCACATCATTGACAGGGTTTGGAAGGGCAGGGGCCACATTACTGACAGGGTTTGGAAGGGCAGGGGCCACATCATTGACAGGGTTTGGAAGGGCAGGGGCCACATTATTGACAGGGTTTGGAAGGGCAGGGGCCACATTATTGACAGGGTTTGGAAGGGCAGGGGCCACATTATTGACAGGGTTTGGAATGACAGGGGCCACATTATTGACAGGGTTTGGAAGGGCAGGGGCCACATCATTGACAGGGTTTGGAAGGGCAGGGTCCACATCATTGACAGGGTTTGGAAGGACAGGGGCCACATTACTGACAGGGTTTGGAATGACAGGGGCCACATTACTGACAGGGTTTGGAAGGGCAGGGGCCACATCATTGACAGGGTTTGGAAGGACAGGGGCCAGGAAGGGCAGGGGCCACATTACTGACAGGGTTTGGAAGGGCGGGGGCCACATTACTGACAGGGTTTGGAAGGACAGGGGCCACATTATTGACAGGGTTTGGAAGGACAGGGGCCACATCATTGACAGGGTTTGGAAGGGCAGGGGCCACATTATTGACAGGGTTTGGAAGGGCAGGGGCCACATCATTGACAGGGTTTGGAAGGGCAGGGACCACATTATTGACAGGGTTTGGAAGGGCAGGGGCCACATCATTGACAGGGTTTGGAAGGGCAGGGGCCACATTATTGACAGGGTTTGGAAGGGCAGGGGCCACATTATTGACAGGGTTGGTTTTAAAATGACAGGGCCACATTATTGACAGGGTTTGGAAGGGCAGGGGCCACATCATTGACAGGGTTTGGTTTGGGCAGGGCTTTCTAGAGGGGCCACATATTGACAGGGTTTGGAAGGGAACACCACATTACTGACAGGTTTGGAATGACAGGGGCCACATTACTGACAGGGTTTGGAAGGCAGGGGCCACATCATTGACAGGGTTTGGAAGGAGGGGCAGCCACTTATTGACAGGGTTTTGGAAGGCAGGGCCACAATATTGACAGGGTTTGGAAGGGCAGGGGCCGACATCATTGACAGGGTTTGGTAAGGGCAGGGACCACATCATTGACAGGGTTTTGGAAGGGCAGGGACCACATCATTGACAGGGTTTTTATTGGAAGGGCAGGGGACCACATCATTGACAGGGTTTGAAGGCAGGGCAGGGGCCACATCATTGACAGGGTTTAGGAAGGGCAGGGGCCACATCATTGACAGGGTTTGGAAGGGCAAGGGCCTCATTATTGACAGGGTTTGGAAGGGCATGGCCAGGACCACATTATTGACAGGGTTTGGAAGGCAGGGGCCACATTAATGACAGGGTTTGGGAAGGGCAGGGCCACAATCATTGACAGGTTTGGAAGGAAACACCACATTACTATTGACATGGGTTTGGAATGACAGGGGCCACATTACTGACAGGGTTTGGAAGGGCAGGGCCACATCATTGACATTTGGTGAAGGGGCCACCATACATATGACGACAGGGTTTGGAAGGGCAGGGGCCACTCATTGACACGGGTTTGGAACAGGGGCCACATTATTGACAGGGTTTGGAAGGGCAGGGACCACATCATTGACAGGGTTTGGAAGGGCAGGGCCACATTATTGACAGGGTGAACGGGCCCTATGACAGGTTGGAAGGGCAGGGACACATCATTGACAGGGTTTGGAAGGACAGGGGCCACATTACTTTGACAGGGGTATGAAACAGGCCACCATTACTGACAGGGTTTTGGTTAAGGCAGGGGCCACATCATTGACAGGGTTTGGAAGGACAGGGGCCACATTATGACAGGGTTTGGAAGGGACAGGGCCACATTATGACAGGGTTTGGAAGGGCAGGGGCCACATCATTGACATGGTTTGGAAGGCAGGGGACCAACATTATTGACAGGGTTTGGAAGGGCTGGGGACCACATTCATTGACAGGGTTTGGAAGGGGCAGGGGCCACATCATTGACAGGGTTTAATTGATTTGGCAAGGGCACATCTTGACAGGGTTTGGAAGGGCAGGGGCCACATCATTGACAGGTTTGGAAGGGTCAGGGCACCACATATTGACAGGGTTTGGAAGGGCAGGGGGCCTCATTATACAGGGTTGAGGACAGGGTTTACGGACATTATTGACAGGGTTTGGAAGGGCAGGGGCCACATCATTGACAGGGTTTGGAAAGGGCAGGGGAGGGGGCCACATCATTGACAGGTTTGGAAGGCAGGGGCCACATTATTTGGGACAGGGTTTGACAGGGTTTGGAAGGGCAGGGGGCCACATTATTGACAGGGTTTGGAAGGACAGGGGCCACATTATTGACAGGGTTGGAAGGACAGGGCCACATTACTGGACAGGGTTTGGAAGACAGGGGCCACATCCTTGAGGGTTTGGAAGGGCAGGGGCCACATCATTGACAGGGTTGGAAGGGCAGGGGGCCACATTATTGACAGGGTTTGGAAGGGAATGGCAGGGGCCACATTATTGACAGGGTTTGGAAGGACAGGGGCCACATCATTGACAGGGTTTGGAAGGGCAGGGGCCACATTATTGACAGGGTTTGGAAGGACAGGGGCCACATCATTGACAGGGTTTGGAAGGGCAGGGGCCACATCATTGACAGGGTTTGGAAGGGCAGGGGCCACATTACTTGACAGGGTTTGGAAGGGACAGGGGCCACATTAGACAGGGTGGAATTGGACAGGGGCCACATTACTGACAGGGTGACAGGGCCACATTACTGAACAGGGTGGAAGGCAGGGGCACATTATTGGGGACAGGGTTTGGAAGGGCAGGGGCCACATCATTGACAGGGTGGAAGGCAGGGGCACCATTATTGACAGGGTTTGGAATTGACAGGGCACATCATTGACGGGTGGAAGGGCAGGGGATCATCATTGACAGGCTTGGAAGGGCACATATTGACAGGTTTGGCAGGGCCACATTATGGACAGGGTTTGGAAGGACAGGGCCACATTATTGAGGGTTTTGGAAGGGCAGGGCCACATTATTGACAGGGTTTGGAAGGACAGGGCCACATTATGACAGGGGTTTGGAAGGACAGGGGCCACATTATTGACAGGGTTTGGAAGGACACATTATTGACAGTTTGAAGGCAGGGGCCCACATTACTGACAGGGTTTGGAAGGGCAGGGCATTCATTGACAGGGTTGACGGACAGGGCCACATCAGGGTTTGACAGGTAATGGAAGGGCAGGGGCCACATTATTGACAGGGTTTGGAAGGACAGGGGCCACATTATTGACAGTGGTTTGAATGCAGGGGCCACATTACTGACAGGGTTTGGAAGGACATGGGGCCACATTATGACAGGTTGGAAGGGCAGGGCCACATCATTGACAGGGTTTGGAAGGGCAGGGGCCACATTACTGACAGGGTTTGGAAGGGCAGGGGCCACATTATTGACAGGGTTTGGAAGGACAGGGGCCACATTACTGACAGGGTTTGGAAGGGCAGGGGCCACATTATTGACAGGGCTTGAAGGGCAGTGGCCACATTATTGACAGGGTTTGGAATGACAGGGGCCACATCATTGACAGGGTTTGGAAGGGCAGGGGCCGAATGACAGGGGCCACATCATTGACAGGGTTTGGAAGGGCAGGGCCACATACTGGACAGGGTGAAGGAACAGGGGCCACATTATTGACAGGGTTTGGAAGGCAGGAAGCGGGGCAGGGGCCACATTATTGACAGGGTTTGGAAGGGACCAGAGGGCCCCATCATGACAGGGTTTGGAAGGCAGGGACCACATCATTGACAGGGTTTGGAAGGCAGGGACACATCATTGACAGGGTTTTGAAGGCAGGGCCACATTTATTGACAGGGATGGGAGAGGGCACATTATTGACAGGGTTTGGAAGGGCATGACAGTTTGGAAGGGCGGGCCACACATGACAGGGTTTGGAAGACAGGCCACATTACTGACAGGGTTTGAAGGGACAGGGCCCAACACATCATTTGACAGGGGTTTGGAAGGGCAGGGCCACATTATTGACAGGTTTTTCAGGGGGGTTCACATAGAACAGGGGACAATTCATTGACAGGGTTTGGAAGGGCAGGGGCCTACATTGATTGACAGGGTTTGGAAGGGCAGGGGCCAATCAGGGGCACATTATTGACAGGGTTTGGAAAGGGCAACCACATTATTGACAGGGTTTGGAAGGGCAGGGGCCACAATTATTGACAGGGTTTTGGAAGTCAGGGGCCACATCATTGACCAGGGGTTTGGAAGGCAAGGCCACATCTTTGACAGGGTTTTGGAAGGGCAGGGGCCACATTATTGACAGGGTATTGAAGGGCAGGGACCACATCATTGCACAGGGTTTGGAAGGGCAGGGGCCACAATTATTGAACATGGTTTGGAAGGGCAGGACCACCTCATTGACAGGTTTGGAAGGGCAGGGCCACATCTTTGACAGGTTGTAAGGGCAGGGACACACATCATTGACAAGGGATTGGAAGGCAGGACGCACATAATGACAGGGGTTTGGAAGGGCAGGGGCCACATCAATGACAGGGTTTTGGAAGGGCAGGGACACAATCTTGACAGGGGGGTTTCGGAAGGGCAAGGGCCACATCATAGACAGGGTTTTGGAAGAGCAGGGGCCCACATCAATGACAGGGTTTGAAGGGCAGGGGCCACATCATTGACAGGGTTTGGAAGGGCAGGGCCCCATTACTGACAGGGTTTGGAAGGGCAGGGCCACATCATTGACAGGGGTGTGGAAGGGCAGGGCCACAATATTGACAGGGGTTGGAAAGGCAGGCCACATATTGACAGGTTTGGAAGGGCAGGGGCCACATTATTGACAGGGTTTGGAATGACAGGCCACATTAAAGACAGGGTTTGGAAGGGCAGGGGCCACATTCATTGACAGTTGGAAGGCAGGGTCCACATCAATGAACAGGGGTTTGGAAGGTACAGGCACATTACTGACAGGGTTTGAATTGACAGGGGCCACATTAACTGACAGGTTTGATGGCAGGGCCAAATCATTGACAGGGTTTGGAAGGACAGTGGCCATGAAGGGCAGGGGCCACATTACTGACAAGGGTTTGGAAGGCGGGGGCCACATTACTACTGGACAGGTTTGGAGGACAGGGGCCACATTATGAAACAGGGTTTGGAAGACAAGGGGCCACATCATTGACAGGGTTTGGAAGGGCAGGGGCCAACATTAATGCAGGGTTTGGGAATGGCAGGGCCACATCATTGACAGGTTTTGAAGGGCAGGGACCGACATTATTGACAGGTTTGGAAGCAGGGCCACATCATTGACAGGGATTGGAAGTCATGGGGCCACATAATGGACAGGGTTATTGGAAGGGCAAGGTCCACATTATTGACAGGGTTTGGAATTAACCATGGCCACATTATTGACAGGGTTGGAAGGGCAGGGGCCACATCCATTGGACAGGTTTGGAAGGGCCGGGGCCTACATCCATTGACAGGGTTATGGAAGGACAACCAACTTTACTAGCCAGGTTGAATGACAGGGGCCACATTACTGACAGGGAGTTGAAGGGCAGGTCCACATAAATGACAAGGGTATGGAAGGCAGGGCCACATTAATGAAAGGGTTAGGAAGGGCAGTGGCCACCATCATTGACATGTTTGGAAGCCAGGACCACAAAATTGACAGGGTTTGGAACAGGCCACAATTATTGACAGGGTTTGGAGGGCAAGGCCACATCAATGACAGGGTTTGGAAGGGCAGGGACCACATAATTGACCAGGGTTTGGATGGGCAGGACCACATCATTGACTAGTTTGGAAGGGCAGGGACCACATCATTGACAGGGATTGGAAGGGCAGGGGCCACTCATTGACAGGGTTTGAAGGGCAGTGCCACATCATTGACAGGGTTTGTAAGGGCAGGGGCCACATTATTGACACGGTTTGGGAAGGCAGGCCACATTATTGACAGGGTTTGAAGTCAAGGGGCCTCATTATTGACAGGGTTTGGAAGGGCAGGGGCCACATCATTGACAGGGTTTTTGGAATTAACCACCACATTACTGACAGGGTTTGGAATGACATGGGCCACATTACTGACAGGGATATGGAAAAGGGCATGCCACAATCATTGACAGGGGTTTGGAAGGACAGGGCCACATTATTGACAGTGTTTGGAAAGGGCAGGGGCCACCATCATTGACCAGGGTTGGAAGGGCAGGGCACCACATTATTGACAGGGTTTGTGAGGGCAGGACCACATCATTGACAGGTTATGGAAGGCAATGGGCCACATAATTGACAAGGGATATTTGGAAGGGCCAGGGGCCACAATCATTGACAGGGTTTTGGAAGGGCAGGGCCACATCTTGACAGGGTATTGGAAGGACAGGGGCCCCATTACTGACAGGGTTTGGAATGACAGCCACAAAACAGACAGGGTTTGGAAAGGGCAAGAGGGCCACATCATTGACAGGGTTTTGAAGGACAGGGGCCACATTATTGACAGGTGTTTGGAAGGCAGGGGCCACATTATGACAGGGTTTGGAAAGGGCAGGGGCCCACAACATTGAACAGGTTTGGGAAGTCAGGGACCACATTATGTGACAGGGTTTGGAAAGGGCAGGGACCACATCATAGCCAGGTTTTTGAAGGGCAGGGCCCCATCATTGACAGGGTTTGGAAGGGCAGGGCCACAACATTGACAGGGTTTTGGCAGGGCAGGGGCCACATCATTGACAGGGTTTGGAAGGTCAGGGGCCACATATTGACAGGATTTTGGAAGGGCAGGGCCTCATTATTGACAGGTTTGGAAGGACAGGGGCCACAATTTATTGAACAGGGTTTGGAAGGGCAGGGGCCACAACATCCATGGACAGGATTGGAAGGGCAGGGGCCACATCATGACAAGGGTTTGGAGGACAGGGCCACATAATTGACAGGGTTTGGACAGGTTTTGGAAGGGCAGGGGCCACATTATTGACAGGGGTTATGGAAGGACAAGGGCCACCATTATTTGACCAGGTATTTGGAAGGACAGGGCCACATTACTGACATGGGTTTGGAAAGACAGGGGCCACCTTATTGACAGGTTTGGAAAAGGGCAGGGGCCAAATCATTGACAGGTTTGGAAGCAGGGCCATCAATTATTGAAGGGTTTGGAATGGCAGGGGCCACATTAATTGACAGGGTTTGAGGACAGGGGCCACATTATTGTCGAGGGATTTGAAGGACAGGGCCACATTATTGACAGGGTTTGAAGGACGAGAGGCCACATCATGACAGGGTTTTGGAAGGCGGGGCCACATCATTGACATGGTTTTGAGAAGGGCAGGGGCCACATTACTGACAGGTTTGGAAGTGGCCAGGGGCCACAATATGGACAGGGTTTGGGAAGGGCAGGGCCACATAACTTACAGGTATTGGAAGGGCAGTGGTCCCACATTACTGACAGGTTAGGAAGGCAGGTGGCCACACCATTATGACAGGTTTGGAAGGCAAGGGGCCACATCATTGACAGTGATTGGAAGGGCAGGGGCCACATTATTGACAGGTTTTGGAATGACAGGGCACATCATTGACAGGGATTGGAAGGGCAGGGATCCACATCATTGAGACTGGGCTTGGAAGGGCACCTTATTGACCTGTTTGGAAGGGACGGGCCACATATTGACGGTTTGGAAGACAGGGCCACATTATTGAAAAGGTTTGGAGGGCAGGGGCCCCATATTGACAGGTTTTAGAAGACAGGGGCCACATTATTGACATGTTTGGAAGGACAGGAGGGGCCACACCACATTATGGACACGGTTTGGAAGGACAGCAGGGCCACAATATTGACAGGGTTTGGAAGGGCAGGGGCCACATTACTGACAGGTTTTGGGAAGGGCAGCGGCCACATCATTGACAGGGTTAGGAAAGACAGGGTCCACATCATATGCAGGGTTTTGGGAAGGGCAGGGGCCACATTAATTGACAGGGTTTGGAAGGACAGGGCCACATTATTGACAGGGTTTTTGGAAGGGCAGGCCCACATTACTGAACAGGGTTAGGAAGGACAAGGGCCACATATTGACAGGGTATTTGGAAGGGCAGGGCACATCATTTACAGGGTTTGGGAAAGGGCAGGGGCCACATTTACTGACAGGGTTTGGAAGGGCAGGCCACATTATTGACAGGGTTTTTGAAAGGACAGGGGCCCACATTACGACAGTTTGAAGGGCAAGGCCACAATATTGACAGGGTTTGGAAGGCATCGGCCACATTATTGACAGGTATGAATGTACAGGGACACATCAATGACACAGGTTTTGGAAGGGCAGGGCCGAATACAGGGCCACATCATTGGACAGTTTTGGAAGGGCCGGTGCCCACAAAACTTACCGGATTGGAAGGACGGGGCCACATTAATGACAGGGTTAGTACAAGGTCAGGGGCCACATTATTGACCAGTGTTTGTGAAGGTCAGGGGCCACAATTATTGACAGGGTTTGGAAGGCAAGATGGCCACACAAATTGACATTGTATGAAGGGCGGGACCAACCACATTGACAGGGTTTGGAAGGGCAGGGACCACATCATTGCCCAGGGTTTGGAAGTCAAGGGCCACAAATAATGACAAGGATTGGAATGGCAAGGCCACATAATTGACAGGGTTGGAATGGGCAGGGCCACATTAATTACATGTTTGGAAGGGCAGTGGCCACATCATTGACAGGGTTTGAAGGACAGGGGCCACATTACAGACAGGGTATGGAAGGCCAGGGGCCCCATCATTGACAGGGTTTGGAAGGGCAAGGGGCCACATTATTGGACAGGGTTTGGAAGGGCAGGGATCACATCATTGACAGTTGAAGGGCAGGGATCACATCATTGACAGGGATTGGAAGGGCAGGGGCCACATTATTGACCAGGGTATAGTGAAGGGCAGGGGCCACATTAATTTACAGGGTTTTGGAAGGCAGGGGCCACATCAGATGACAGGTTTGGAAGGGCAGTGGGGCCACATCATTGACAGGGTTTGGAAGGGCAGGGGCCACAATACTGACAGGTTTGGAAGGGCAAGGGCCACAATCATTGACCAGGGTTTAGGAAGGTCAGGGGCCACATTATAGACAGGGTTTTGAAGGACAAGGCCACATTAATGAACAGGGTTTGGAAGACAGGGCCACATTATTGACAGGGTTTGGAAGGACAGGGCCACAATCATTGACAGATAGAAGGCAGGGCCCAACATTGACCTGGTTTTGGAAGGGGAGAGGCCACATTACTGACAGGGATTGGAAGGACAGCGGGCCACATTATTGACATGGTTTTGAAGGGCAGGGGCCACATTCTGATCAGGGTTTGGGAAGTTCCAGGGGCCACATTACTGACAGTGTTTGGAAGGGCAAGGGGCCACATTATGACAGGGTATTGGAAGGGCAGGGCCACAATCATTGGGCAGGTTTGGAAGGGCAGGGGCCACATATTTGACATGGGTTTTTGTGAATTAACAGGGGCCACATCATTGACAGGGTTTTGGAATGGGCAGGGATCACATCATATGACAGGGCATGAATGGGCACATTATTGCACTAGGGTTTGGAAGGGCAGGGCCACATTAATGACAGGGATTTGGAAGGACAGGGGCCACATTAATGACACGGGTTTGGAAGGGCAGGGGCCACAGTATATACAGATAGGAAGACAGGGGCCAACATTATGACAGGTTGGAAGACAGGGGCCACATTATTGACATGGATTGAAGGGACATGGCCACAATATTGACAGGGTTTTTGGAAGGGCAGGGTCACATTACTGACAGGGTTTGGAATGGCAAAGGGCAGGCCACATCATTGACCGGGAGTGGAAGGACAGGGGCCACATCATAGACAGGGTTTGGAAGGGCAGGGGCCACAAAATTGACATGGTTTGGAAGACAGGGGCCACATTATTGACAGGGTTTGGAAGGAAGAGGGGCCTCCATTACTGCAGGTTTGGAAGGACAGGTGCACATTATGGACAGGGTTTGGAAGGGCAGGGCCACATCATTGACAGGGTTTGGAAGGGCAGTGGCCACAATTACTGACAGGCGTTTGGAAGGGCAAGGGCCACATTATGACAGGGTTTGGAAGGACAGGGGCCCCCACAATTACAGACAGGATTGGAAGGGCAGGGGCCACAATTATTACAGGGTTTTGGAAGGGCAGGGCCACATTATATTGACAGGGTTTAGGAATGACAGGGGCCACATCATTGACACGGGTTTGGAAGGGGCAGGGGCCGAATGACAGGGCCCACATCATTGACAGGTTTTGGAAGGGCCCGGTGGGGGCCACATTACAGACAAGGGTTTGGAAGACGGGGGCCCAACATTAATAGACAGGGTATGGATAGGCGGGGCCACATTACTGACAGGTTGAAGGGCAGGGGCCACATTTTGATCAGGGTTTGGAAGGGCAGAGGCACAACATTGACAAGGGTTGGAAGGGCAGGGACCAAACATCATGACAGGTTTGGAAGGGCAGGGACATCATCATTGTACAGGTTTGGAAGGGCAGGGCCACATATTGACAGGTTAGAAGGGCAGGTGCCACATTTATATGACAAGGGTTATGAAGGGCAGGGCCACATTATTGACAGGGTTTGGAAGGGCAGGGCCACATCATTGACAGGTTTGGAAAGGACAGGGGCCACATTACTGACAGGGTTATGGAAGGGCAGGGCCACAAATCATGACAGGGTTTGGAATGACAGGCCACATCATTGA
Source organism: Conchocele bisecta (assembly GCA_029237695.1). Taxonomy (NCBI): domain Eukaryota; kingdom Metazoa; phylum Mollusca; class Bivalvia; order Lucinida; family Thyasiridae; genus Conchocele; species Conchocele bisecta. The sequence continues at coordinate 66,978,307 of CM055277.1, forward strand.
CAAGGGTTTTAAGGGCAGGGCCACATTTTGACAGGGTATTTTGGAAGGGCAGGGATCACATCATTGACTGGGTTTGGAAGGGCAGGGGCCCACATCATTAGACAGGTTTAGTAAGTGACAGGGTACACATTATTGAACAGGTTTGGAAGGGCAGGGGCCACATTATTGACATGGTTTTGGAAGGTCAGGGCCACATCATTGAACAGGGTTTGGAAGGGCAGGCCAGATCATTGACAGGGGTTGGAAGGGCAGGGCCACATCATTGAACAGGGTTTGAAGGGCAGGGGGCCACATCATTGACCCAGGTGTTTTGGAAGGCAGGTCCACATTATTGACGGTTTGGAAGGGCAGGGGCCACATTATTGACAGGTTGGAAGGGCAGGGGGCCACATATTGACAGGGTTTGGAAGGGTGCAGGGGCCACACAATTGACGGGATTGGAAGGACAGGGGCCGAGCATAACTGACACAAGGGTTTGGAAGGGCAGGGCCACATCATTGACAGGGTTTCGAAGGCAGGGGCCAACATTATTGACAGGGTTTGGAAGGGAAGGGGCCCACCATATGACATGGTTGGAAGGGACACGGGGCAACCTTACTGACAAGGGTATTAGGAAAGGGCAGGGCCACATCATGACAGGATTGGAAGGGCAGGGGCCACATACTGGACAGGTTTGTAAGGGCAGGGCAACATCATTGACAGGGTTTGGAAGGGCAAGGGGCCAACATTCTTGACAAGGTTTGAAGGACATGGGCCACATAACTGACAGGGTTTGGAAGGACAGGGGCCACATTATTGACAGGTTTGGAATGGCAGGGGGCACATATTATTGACATGGTTTTGGATGACAGGGAGGGGCCACATCATTGACAGGGTTTGGAAGGGCAGGGCCACATTACTACAGGGTTTTGGAAGACAAGGGGCCACATTATTGACAGGGTTTGGAAGGGCAGGGGCCAAACATTACACCGGGTTTGGGAAGGAAGGGGCCACAATCATTGACAGGTTTTTGAAGGCAGGGGCCACTTCATTGACAGGTTTGGAAGGGCAGGGGCCAGATTTTGTCAGGGTTTGGAAGGACAAGGGGCCACATTACTGACAGGTATGGAAAGGAACAGTGGCCAACATTACAGACAGGTTTGGAAAGTAACAGGGGCCACATTATTGACAGGGATTTGGGAAGGTGGCAGGGCACATTATTTGACAGGGTTTGAAGGACAGGGGCCACATCATTGACAGGGATTGGAAGGGCAGGGGCCACATCCAATGACAGGGTTTGGAAGGGCAGGGTCCACATAACTGACCAGGGTTTTGGCAAGGGCCAGGGCCACATTATTGACAGTTTGGAAGGGCAGGGGCCACATCATTGACAGGGTATGTGAAGGCAGGGGCCACAATATAGACAGGGTTTGGAAAGACAGGGCCACATCAATTGACAAGGGTTTTGGAAGGGCAGGGAACCACATCATTGAGACAAGGGCTTGGAAGTGCCGGGCCACATCATTGACAGGGTTTGGAAGGACAGGGCCACATTATTGACAGGGTTTTGGAAGGGCAGGGGCCACATTATTGACAATAAGGGTTTGGAAGGACAGGTGGGCCACATATTGACAGGGTTTGGAAGGACATGGCCCCATAATTGACAGGTTTGGAAGGGCAGGGGCCACATTATTGACAGGGGTTTGAAGGACAGGCCACATTACTGACAGGGTTTGGAAGGGCAGGGGTCCACATTATTGACAGGTTTGAATGGCAAGGGGCACAATAATTGGCAGGGTTTGGAATGAACCGGGGCCACATATTTGACAGGATTGGAAGGGCAGGGCCACATCATTGACAAGGTTTTGGAAGGACAGGGGCCACATTATTGACAGGTTTGGAAGGGCAGGGGCCACATTATTGACAGGGTTTGGAAGGGCAGGGCCACATTAGAGACAGGTTTGAATGACATGGGGCCACATATTGACAGGGTTTGTGTGAAGGGCAGAGGGCCAACATCATTGACAGGGTTGGAAGGCAGGGGCCACATCATTGACATGGTATGGTAGGACACTCCCACAATACTGACAGGGATGGAAGGGCATGGTGCCACATTAATGACAGGGTTTGGAAGGGCAAGGCCACATCATTGACAGGTTTGGAAAGGTGCAGTGACCACATCATTGACAGGTTTGAAGGGCCAGGAACCACATCATGACAGGGTTTGAAGGGCAAGGCCACATCATTGAACAGGGTTATGGAAGGGCAGGGCCACATCATGACAGTGATTGGAAGGGACCAGGGGCCACATCATTGACTATGGGTTTGGAAGGGCAGGGGGGCCAATTAATGACATGTTTGGAAGGGCAGGGCCACATCATTGACAGGTTTGGAGGGCAGTGGCCACATCATTGACAGGGTTTGGAAGGAAAAAGGCCACATCATTGACATGGTATGGAAGGGCAGGCCACATCATTGACATGGGTTTTTGGAAGGACCGGGGCCACATCATTGGACAGGGTCGGGCCGGATTGGCAGGGGCCCCACGATCATTGACAGGTTTGGAAGGCAGGGACACATTTCATGACAGGGGTTTGGAAGGGCAGGGGCCAACATCATTGAACAGGGGTTTTGGAGGGCAAAGGGCCACATAACTTTTGGAACAGTTTGGAAGGCAGGGCCACATCATTGACAGGGGTTTGGAGGGCAAGGTGGGACCACTTCATTGACAGGGTTTGGAAGGGCAGGGCCAACATCCATTGCAGGTTTGGAAGGGCAGGGACCACATCATTGACAAGGGTTTGGAAGTGATGGGCACAATTATTGGGAACAGGGGTTTGGAAGGGCATCACATACTTTTGGACAGGGGGTTTGGGAAGGGCAGGGGGCCCACATTACTGGACAGGGTTTGAAGGGCAGGGGTTTGGCCACATCCATTGGGAACATGGTTTGGTTTGGAAGGGCCAGGACAACATCATGGCAGGGGTTTGAGGGCAGGGCCACATTATTTGACAGTTTTGGAAGGCAGGGGCCCACATTACTGACAGGGTTTGGAGGTTTCAAGGGCCCACATTCATTTGGGAACTTGGGTTTGGTGGGAGGGCAGCGGAACCAATCCCCATTGACAGGTTTTGAAGGGCAGGGCCACTCATTGATTTTAAGGGTTTGGAAGGGCAGGGGCCACATAATTGACGGGTTTTGGAAGGACATTGGCACATCTTGACGAGGGTGGAAGGGCAGGGGCCACCATTTAACTTGAACAGGTTTGGAAGGGCAGGGGCCACATTCATTGAACAGGGTTGGAAGGGTTGGCAGGGCCAACAATACTTTTTTGGGACCAGGGTTTTGGAAGGGCAGGGGACCACATCATTTGACAGGGGTTTTGGAAGGAACAGGGCCACATCATTAGACAGGGTTTCGAAGGGCAGGGGCCTTTTTACATTACTGACAGGGAAGGGTTTGGAGGCAGGGGCCACATCATTGACAGGGTTTTGGAAGGGCAGGGACCCACATTTCATGACAGGGTTTTGGAAGGCAGGGGCCACATATTGGGAACACCGGGTTTGGAACGGGCAGGGCCCATTACTGACAGGGGTTGGAGGCAGGGGCCACATCAGACAGGGTTTGTTTGGAAGGGCAGGGGACCCATTCATTTGGAACAGGGGTTGAGGGCAGGGGCCAACATTTTCATTTGGAATTGGGTTTGGTAAGGGGCGGGGCCACAATATTGACAGGGGGGTTTGGAAGGGACAAGGGGCCACATCATTTGGGGGGGACAGGGGGTTTGGAGGGCAGGGGGGGGGGGGGGGGGGGCCACATTATTGAACAGGGGGTTTGGAGGGCAGGGGCCACTATTCATTGACAGGGGTTTGGAAGGGCAGGGGCCATTACTTTTGACAGGGGTTTGGAAGGGCAGGGGCCAACCGAATTTCATTGACGGGTTTGGGAACGGGACAGGGGCCACATTCTTGACAGGGTTTGGAAGGGCAGGGTGCACATTACTTGGACAGGGGTAAATTGGAAGGGAACAGGGGCCTTACATTTTCATTGGGAACAGGGGTGTTTGGAAGGGCAGGGGCCACATCATTGAACAGGGGTTTGCCACATCATTGGAACAGGGTTTGAGGGCAGGGGCCACATCATTTGACAGGTTTGGAAGGGAAGGGGGCACATACTTTGGGGAACAGGGGTTTGGAAGGGAGGGGCACCATTCATTTGAAGGGTTTGGAAGGGCAGGGGCCACATACTTTGACAGGGTTTGGAAGGACAGCCACATCCATTGAAAGGGTTTGGAAGGGATTGGGGCACATCATTTGACAGGGGTTTGGAAGGGCAGGCCTCCCATTATTTGTTACAGGGTTTGGAAGGGACAGGGGATACATCATTGACAGGGTTTGGAAGGGCAGGGGCCACATTCATGACATTGACAGGGTTTGGAAGGCAGGGGACACATTATTTGGAACAGGGGGTTTGGGAAGGGCAGGGGCCGACCATTTAACCTTGACAGGGGTTGGAAGGGCAGGGGTGGCCACACATTCATTTGGGAACAGGGGATTGGAAGGGCAGGGGACCACATTCCATTTGACAAGGGGTTTTGGAAGGGCAGGGGCCACATTCATTTGGAATTAGGTTTGGAAGGGCAGGGGCCAACAATTATTTGGAACAGGGGTTTGGAAGGGACCAGGCCACATCATTGACAGGGTTTGGAAGGGCCAGGGCCCAACATTACTTTGGTCAGGGTTTTGGAAGGGCAGGGGCCACCGATTTACAGGGGTTTGGAAGGGCAGGGGCCCCAGTTTAACTGACCAGGGTTTAATGAAGGGCAAGGGGCCACATCATTGACAGGGTTTGGAAGGGACAGGGGCACATTCAATTTGGAAACAGGGGTTTGGAAGGGCAGGGGCCACAGTTAACTTGACAGGGTTTGGAAGGGACCAAGGGGCTTTACATCATTGAACAGGGGTTTGTTTAAGGGCAGGGAGCCACATCATGACAGGGTTTGGCACATTCATTGACAGGGTTTTGGGGAAGGGCAGGGGCCACCATCAAGTTAACAGGGGTTTGGAAGGGCAGGGGCCACATTTTAACTTGTTTCCCAGGTTGGAAGGGCAGGGGCCACATTCATTGACAGGGTTTGGAAGGGCAGGGGCCCAATTACTGAACAAGGGTTTGGGGAAGGCAGGGGCACCATCATGACAGGGTTTTGGAAGGGACCAGGGCCACCATTCATTTGGAACAGGGGTTGGAAGGGGCAGGGCCACCATTACTTGACAGGTTTTGGAAGGGACCAGGGGCTTTAACATTCAGGACAGGGTTTGGGAAGGGCAGGGGGCCCACATCATTGGACAGGGTTTGCACATCATTGACAGGGTTTGGAAGGGCAGGGGTCACATCATTGACAGGTTGGAAGGGCAGGGGCCCATTACTGACATGGTTTGGGAAGGGAGGTGGCCACATCATTGACGGGTTTGGAAGGGCAGGGGCCACCATTACTGACAGGGTTTGGAAGGGCCAGGGGCCACATCATTGACCAGGGTTTGGTAGGAAGGGGGGCCACATCATTGACAGGGTTTGGAAGGGCAGGGGCCACATTACTGACAGGGTTTGGAAGGACAGGGGCTACATCATTGACAGGGTTTGGAAGGGCAGGGGCCACATCATTGACAGGGTTTGCACATCATTGACAGGGTTTGGAAGGGCAGGGGCCACATTATTGACAGGGTTTGGAAGGGCAGGGGCCACATTATTGACAGGGTTTGGAAGGGCAGGGACCACATCATTGACAGATCATTGACAGGGTTTGGAAGGGCAGGGACCACATTATTGACAGGGTTTGGAAGGGCAGGGACCACATTATTGACAGGGTTTGGAAGGGCAGGGGACCACATCATGGACAGGTTTGGAAGTGCAGGGGCCACTCTTTGACGGGTTTGGAAGGGCAGGGCCACATTATTGGACAGGGTTTGGAATGACAGGGGGCCACATTATTGAAGGGTTTGGAAGGACCAGGGGGCCCTATTACTGACAGGGTTTGGAAGGGCGGGGGGCACATTATTGACAGGGTTTGGAGGGCGGGGGCCACATTATTGACCAGGGTTTGGAAGGGCAGGGGCCAATTATTGACTGGGTTTGGGAAGAAAGACAGGGGGCCACATCATTGACAGGGTTTGGAAGGGCAGGGGCCCATCATTGACAGGGTTTGGAAGGGCAGGGGCCACATCAGTGAATGGGTTTGGAAGGGACGGGGGCCACATCATTGGGACAGGGTTTGGAAGGGCAGGGGCCACTCCATTGCAGGTTTGGAAGGTCAGGGGCCATTGACAGGGTTTGGTGGAAGGGCTGGGGACACATTACCTGGACAGGGTTTGGAAGGGCAGGGGCCAACATTATTGACAGGGTTTGGATAGGACAGGGGCCACCATCATTTGGAACTGGGTTTTGGAAGGGCAGGGGGCCACATTCTTGAAGGGTTTGGAAAGGGCCAGGGGCATTTTATTGGAAGGGTTTGGAAGGGCAAGGGGGCCCATCATTCTGACAGGGTTTTGAAGGGCAGGGGCACAATTTATTGGAACAGGTTTGGAAGGACGGGGAAACACCACTTACTGGGGACAGGGTTTGGAAGGGCAGGGGCCACATCATTGACTGGTGTTTGGATGGGCAGGGGCCAACATCATTGACAGGGTTTTGGAAGGGCAAGGGGCCATCAATTACTGACAGGGTTTGGAAGGACTGGGACCACATTACTGGGACAGGGTTTGGAAGGGCAAGGGGCCACATCATTGACAGGGTTTGGAAGGGCAAGGGGCCAAATATTGACAGGGTTTGGAAGGGCAGGGGCCATTCATTAATGACCAGGGGTTTGGAAAGGGACGAGGGGACCACCCATTACTGACAGGGTTTGGAAGGGCAGGGGCCTTTCATCATTGGTCAAGGGTTTGGAGGGCAGGGGCCACATCATTGACAGGGTTTTGGAAGGGCAGGGGCACATTACTGGGGAAAGGGTTTGGATAGGCCAGGGACCACATTCATTGACAGGTTTGGAAGGGAAGGGGGCCACTTCATTTGGACAGGGTTTGGGAAGGGCAGGGGCCAACATTACTGGGACAGGGTTTTGGAAGGGCCAGCGGGCAACATCATTGAAAGGGTTTGGAAGGGCAAAGGGACCACATTTCATTGGAACAGGGTTTTGGTAAGGGCAGGGGCCACATCATTGACTGGGTTGGAAGGGCAGGCGACCACATTTTCATTGGAACAGGGTTTGGGGAAAAAAGTGAATGGGCACATTTTTGGGGTCCTGGGTTTGGAAAGGGCTGGGGCCACATTACTGACAGGGTTTGGAAGGGCAGGGGCACATTTTACTGGAACAGGGGTTTGGAAGGGAGGGGCACATCATTGGGGACAGGGGGTTGGAAGGGCAGGGGACCAATCATTGAACAGGGTTTGGAGGTGCAAGGGGGCTCATTTTTGGGGACCAGGGTTTGGAAGGGCCAGGGGCCACTTACTGACTTGGGTTTGGAAGGGCAGGGGCCACATTTCTTTGACAGGGTTTGGAAGGGCAGGGACCACATCATTGGACAAGGGTTTGGAAGGGCAGGGGCCACTCATTGATAGGGTTTGGTAGGGCAGGGGCCCACATTTATTGGAACAGGGTTTGGAATGGGACAGGGGCCCACATCATTGACTGGGTTTGGAGGGCAGGGGCCACTTTACTGGTCAAGGGTTTGGAAGGGGCTGGGGCCACCATCATTGCAGGTTTGGATGGGCAGGGGCACCTTACTGACAGGGTTTGGAAGGGGCAAGGGGCCAAATTTCTTTGGAAGGGTTTGGAAGGACAGGGGCCACCATCATTGACTTGGGTTTGGAAGGGCAGGGGCACATTTATGGGGACCGGGGTTTGGAAGGACAGGGGCTACCATCATTGACGTTGTTTGGATAGGGGGGGGCACATCATTGGGACAGGTTTTGCCTCAATTGGGACAGGGTTTGGGAAGGGCCAGGGGCACATCAATTGATCAGGGTTTGGAAAGGGCAGGGCCCACATTATCTGACAGGGTTTGGAAGGGCCAGGGGCCACTTTCATTGGAACAGGGTTTGGAAGGGCAGGGCCACATTAATGACAGGGTTTGGAAGGGCAAAGGGGCACATTCATTGACAGGGTTTGGTTTAGGAACAGGGGCCACATCATTGAAAGGGTTTGGAAGGGCAGGGGCCAACATTTACTGACTGGGTTTGGAAGGAAGGGGCTTACATTCATTGACAGGGTTTGGAAGGGAGGGGCCACATCATTGGACAGGGTTTGCCATCATTGGGGACCAGGGTTTGGAAGGGCAGGGGCCAAATTATTGACAGGGTTGGAAGGGCTGGGCCCACATTATTGGACAGGGGTTTGGAAGGGCCAGGGGGACCACATCATTGACAGGGATTTCATGGTCAGGGTTGGAAGGGCAGGGACCACAATTATTGACAGGGTTTGGAAGGGGCAGGGGACCACTATTGAATGGGTTTGGAAGGCAGGACCACATTTCAATGGACAGGGTTTTGGAAAGGGCAGGGGACCACTTCATTGGGGGACCAGGGTTTGGAAGGGCAGGGACCCATTATTGACAGGTTTGGAATTGACAGGGGCACATTTTTGAACAGGGGTTTTGGAAGGACAGGGGCCACATTACTGAAAGGGTTTGGAAGGGCGGGGGCACATTATTGGACAGGGTTTGGAAGGGGCGGGCGGAACCACATTATTGGGGACCAGGGTTTGGAAGGGCAGGGGCACATTATTGACAGGGTTTGGAAGGACAGGGGCCACATTTCATTTGGAACAGGGTTTGGAGGGCCTGGGGCCAACTTCATTGACAGGGTTTGGAAGGGCAGGGCCACAGCATTGACAAGGGTTTGGAAGGGCAGGGGCCACATCACTTGACAGGATTTGGAAGGGCAGGGGCCACATTCATTGACAGGGTTTGGAAGGGCAGGGGCCATCATTGACAGGGTTTAGACAGGGCCACATCATTGACGGGAACAGGGGGCCACATATTGACAGGGTTTGGAAGGCAGGGGCCACTATTGACAGGGTTTGGAAGGGCAGGGCCACATCTTGACAGGGTTTGGAAGGGACAGGGGCCACATCATTTGAACAGCAGGGCACATATTGACAGGGTTTGGAAGGGCAGGGGCCACATATTGACAGGGTGGAATGGGCAGGGGCCACATTCATTGACAGGGTTTGGAAGGGCAGGGCCACATCATTGACAGGTTTGGAAGGGCAGACACATTATTGGACAGGGTTTGGAGGCAGGGGCCACATCATTGACAGGGTTTTGAAGGGCAGGGGCCACATATTGGACATTTTGGAAGGGCAGGGGCCACATACATTGACATTGTTTGGAATTTGAACAGGGCCACATTATTGACAGGGTTTGGAAGGACAGGGGCCACATCATTGACAGGGTTTGGAAGGGCAGGGGCCACATCATTGACAGGGTTTGGAAGGGCAGGGGCCACATCACATTTGACAGGGTGGATTGCAGGGAAGGCACATATTGACAGGGTTTGGAAGGGCAGGGGCCACATCACTTGGAACAGTTGACAGTTTGGTAGGGCAGGGGCCACATCACTGAACAGGGGTGACAGGGAAGGCAGGGGCCACATTACTGACAGGGTTTGGAAGGACAGGGGCCACATCATTGACAGGGTTTGGAAGGACAGGGGCCACATCATTGACAGGGTTTGGAAGGGCAGGGGCCACATTATTGACAGGGTTTGGAAGGGCAGAGGCCACATCATTGACAGGGTTTTGAAGGGCAGGGACCGATGTGGCAGGGTCGGGGTTCCTTTGTTGCTTCGGTAGCTGTCTGCAAACCACTGAAATAAAGATAAACAAATGTTTTATTGTTTATAACTAATAGTACTAACCTTATAAGTGGTGTAAGTAAAAACCATAACCTACTGTCTGTTCCACGTTTTTCCTGTCGACGAACGTTTGGCTATTAAACACATTCAATTTAAAAACATATTTAAATGTAACTACTTTTCCATCAATATAAAAAAGTCACCCTCCCCAATGCTATCGAAAACAAATAATATTTTCTTATATAAATTTAACATGGGGCAAAAAGGAGCTGGAGACCGACCTGGATTGTCGAGAAAAGGAATTTGACTCCGAAACCTGGCTAGATAGCTGGGAAATGGTGTAACTAAGAAAACAAAAGTTAGATTTTGAATATCTGTCTACAATTTCGAAAATTATTTAAAATATAACTATTTTTAGTCATGTTAAATTCCCATATTCCCAAATTTTGTTTTCGCAATAAAACCAATATTTGATGGGATTTCAATACTTTTTTTGGGTTCGATCCCATTTTAACCTGCTGCATTGGGGGGAAAATACCAAAATCAGAACGGAATATTTACATCTGACAAGAACAAATATATTCAGCCCTGAAATTAGAATAACCGGACCTGGTGCCAGGTCCATACCACACCAAGTTACTTGGCCCCTTCCCCTAAAATAGAATTACGAATATCGTATTACTAACATAATGTGTATAACCAGATTCAACTGTCACTTACAACATGCCAAAGACGTATGTGAGGTCCAAACCAGGTCTCCAGTCGGGATTCCGGTAAGGATGAACACCGATCGTTAAATTACCCATCGCGTGCTCCCACCTGCCACCCACCCGAACATACATTGACCTTGGGTTTAGCAGGGGCCAGAGGATCGAGCATGACAGAGCATCATAAGAGTAATGCATGTGTGAAGTATTAAGCATTGTTACATGGTTTCCGTTCTTTGCAAACATAGCGCGTGCTGTTTGCACATGGCTTTAGGCAATGCTCATTCCGGGGCCGCGCGTAATGGAAGTGCCTTCATGACGTCACTACGCGGAAGTACCTTCATGACGTCACTACTTCATGACGTTCATGACGTTCATGACGCGGCCCCGGAATATGAATACCGAAAATTATCTACGTGAATGGGACAATTAATAAATGTACTGAAAATACTGAACATAATGCTCAAATTACATCAGTTTTTTGTTGGAAATGTAACAATAACGTTTGATCATGTCCATGCGTGTGCAAACGTTTGCTGTGGCCCTCGGGAACTGTTTGAACCCGCGGCCTTGGGGTTCAAACAGTTCCCTCGGGCCACAGCAAACGTTTGCACACGGCTGGACATGCGGCCTTGGGGTTCAAACAGTTCCCTCGGGCCACAGCAAACGTTTGCACACGGCTGGACATGATCAAACCTTATAGTTGCGTGTAAGGAAACAGAAATTATAATAAAAGTAGACATATGTACGGACGGGATGTACAGATTCCAGTAACACTAGTTAAATATAGATATATATACTAGTATATAGAGAATAGTAGGTTAGTGCCGTGAATGGGAACAAATATATGGCAAGGCTCAGGAAACGGGATGGGCGAGGCTTTGCCGAGCACATCCAGTTTCCGTGCCGCGCCAGATATTGTTTCCCATTCACGGCACTAACCCACTATTCTATTTATCCCGTCAACACCTACAAATGGCTGTAAAATGCAAAAATAGTATTGACTGGATATCAAAAATGTTTCACGGCAGCGTGTTTCACGGCACATACGCACTGTGTTGACGGGATAAATATATATATGCCCCCCCCCCCTCGGTGGCGGGGACATAAACATACAAGTCGAAGTAAAATCCAGAACCTACTGTCTGTTCCACGTTTTTCTGTCGACGAACGTTTGGCTATTAAACACATTCAATCTAAAAAGATATATAAATGCAAGTACTTTTCCATCAATAACAAAAAAGTCAGCCTCCCTAATTTCATCGCGAAAAAAATATTTATAGAAATTTAACATGGGGCAAAAAGGAGCTGGAGACCGACCTGGATCGTCGAAAACAGTTGTTTTTTTTGGAAATCGACTCCGAAACCTGGCTAGATAGCTGGGAAATAATGTAACTAAGAAAACAAAAGTTAGATTTTGAAAATCGGTCTATAATTTCCAAATCGGTCTATAATTTCCAAAATGGTTTATAAACAAATTTGTTTAGCCATGTTAAATTCCCATAGGAAAATTCCTTTATTTCGCAATAAAATCAACATTTGATGGAATTTCAAATAAATATATTTGGGGAGGGTGATTTTTTTGCAATTGATCAAAACGTATTTACATTTAAATATTTTTTAGATTTAATGTGTAATAGCCAAAAATTCGTCAGCAGCAAAACGTGGAACAGACTGTACGTCAGTATTAACGGATGGACTCGACATAAGGCATGGATGGGAATACAATTATTTTGGAAACATTAATTTCCTGAATATCATATTGAAATAAAGATTTTCGATTATTGTTTTTAAACATTAATCACAACAAATTTTAAAATAAAATATAAGTCGCCATTGATTTCCAAAATTTGGTTTATATTTTGTAAGTTAACTTTACTAGGTCACCGTTTTGTTTGGGACAAAATGCATACACATACTTTCCCATTCTTTCTCTGTGAATAGATGGCGGTCAATGTGCACCATCTTCAGAGTTCGCCCGTTCAGTCTGGTTGGTTTGTTGAATTCACCACCTCGAATCCGGACCTTTTCGATGTTTACCACGTCGTATGTGACAGCCAATACCTCACCACTTTTGATCAATTCCCCATGGGTGAAGTTCAGGTTCTGGAAATATATACATTATGGTATGTATGAGTAGGACGTGACGGTTTGTTATTAATATTCCTGTTATAAATGCTTGTTGATGGGACATGTGAGATGTCTAATGCTCACATTTAATTAGAAAGCTTTGATTAAGTGACGGTAATCTGCATACATTTATAATGCAGTGAAAGTCGTTAAATCCGTGACTACTGCACCAAATATTACTTAGGATTTAAATAATGTATGATCAATTTAAACTTTAATCAATCTTTAACTGATTTCAATCAGATAACTGATTAAGATATGTTTCTAGTATACTAGTATACCTATCCATTAAATAATGAAAATAAATAATTTCGGGTGAGATATCAGAATTTCCGGTATCTACATCAGCATTCAAATAACTCAGAATCGATATATCAAAACACATGTGTACACGGAGATGACATGGATACTCGTATGAATTTTCAATAACCTCCAAAGGCAAGCACATTTAACACATACTACCGTATCTATACTTATACCTCATCGCAATTTCTAGGCAGACCATTGGTCAGAATCTTGCCACGTGGTATTAGCCAATATGAGATATCCCCATGTCGTGTATATTGCTGTGGGATATTGCAAATATAAAAAATATCCACATTGCAGCTGGAGACACATGGGGGCCGTTTCACTAAACTTCTTACGACTAAAATGTTCGTAAGTGCAAACATATGATAGTCTGTAAATTTCACATTAACAATGTTTTCTTGTAAACAATTATTGGATTTACATTTATTGAGCATAGGCTGCATATGCAGCCTATGCTCAATAAATGTAAATCCATCAATTGAAATTTCCAGACGATTCCAAATTTGCACTTACGAACATTTTAGTCGTACGAAGTTTAGTAAAACGGGCCCCGGATACATTATTACGGAAACTGCCGTGCAAACAATGCATAATAGCAGTTACAAATAGTTGGTATAGATAATACTTACACATTTCATTCAAGACTATGTAACATATCTACCGCTATACTGTGTAACCAAAGACATATAGCATGTAACCCATGTAACCAAAGCAATATAGTGGTTAAAAATGGACACTCTTGTTGTGCAAAGGTGCGGATTTTGGGCCATATATGTTGTCCGTCCATGTGTCCATCCGTCACTAAACCTTACCACTCGGGTAAATAGCTTATAATTTATGTTTCCGTGCTCGTATCTGCCCCCGCTAAGCACAGGGTCAAGACCCACATACATGTGTACTTGGAAAAAATCAACATACATGTATTTAGGGGTACCCGAGCCCACACGGGGGTATTCCGTAAGAATCGCTTACTGACAAATCTAGGTATGTCAATATTTATATACATGTAAAATAATTGTACGTTTTGTGGGGATGTTTCCCCACGCATCACAAACCTATTACGGGAAGAATAAAAGCATATCCAAACTTTAAACAAAGTTACGGTCTGTATTATTTCACTGCGGTCGGTCGGGTTACAAGAAACATGACATTTTTTGGCCTAATCATATAATCATATAACTAACAGTATATACCGTTATTGTGCGTGCTAACATATCAGGATCTAGAGTTGACACAGATGACGAATTCCCATTGCTCCAGTAATAGCTAAAATATAACAAGTGAAAGTGAATTCATGTGAACCTTATACAACAGATAACCAATATACAAGCCGATGCGTTCAGACCTATATCCGGTAAAGAGGTTGGCATCGATACTGAATACGGGACAAGCCCCAAATGAGACGGCATTGACAGTTGAACATCTGAAACATGCAGGCTCCACTGAACTCTCAGCAATTGCGACCATGTTCAATCAAATCACTGGCGAACAACGAATTCAAGCCTTCAAGCCTGGAATTATTACCCCGTTGCACAAGGAAGGCAAACAGATACTTTATGAACGGATAATACTTATAGAGGAATTACCATCACATCTGTCTTGGGAAATGTATTTTTTGAAACAGTAGCACTACAGTGGTGTCGCAACCCCTTCCCGGCTAGCTCATGATTGGGGGGTGGGGGGGGGGGGGTGCTGGGGTCACGCAAGTTGTTTCAAAACACCACGAAACACCTTCTCTCAACCCGTATGTTTATTTGCATAAACAATATACAAGAATATTTCTGAAACAAACAGTACATAAAATAAGCTTCTATTTACATAACATTTACACAATATTGCACAGTACATGGATTCAACAAAACCTAGTCAATTATTGTAATTTACAATATTCGAACTCCTAATTCATGGATAAATACCAGATTCACATATCAGTAGGATATACACTAATACTCAATATCAGCTGACTTTACCGAATGTGACACCTCTGTCACATCCAGTAAATCGGAAATCATAAATCACTTAGCCTCGAACATGTGGAGAATATAATGAAAGGGAGACGAATCTCGTGAACCAAACATGTTCGCACAGTAATTCCCCTAACTGATAATCAAGTGAAATGAAGGGATTGAACCTACAACCATTCTGGGATAAATATACAGACATGCACTAAACCCTTATTTACACCCATACAATATATGACGATAACCTACCGGGATATGGTCCCAAAACGTTTACATCATTAATCAACTCATCGTCCTCTGGTCGTCGCCGCACCGACAATCATTCCTAGTGAATACTTACAAAATGCACTAGTCAAGTGAATCACAATGGCATTACATGTATTACAATTATCCTGATATGATTCTAATGAATCCAGTGCACCAATTATCACATGGAGACGATTCTCATGTGCATAACATAATAACTAAATCTCTTAAAATCGGTGCATTCACTTAGCTAATAAAACATAATAAATCAGATCCTATGCATACAACATCCATTGGAAATCGTCCTAAACATAAACAGACTGCACAGACAATCGGAAGCACATGGATACTCTTGTACACATTGTCACCAACCGATTACACACTCACACGTACATATACTAAGCAAAAGTTATTAAGTTGTGCATCACTGTAGACCCTGATCAAACTAAAACCACAGCAAATGATCAGTGTCAACGACACACATAACTGATATATAATAGCTGATGCATATTATATCACAGATACAATAATACACACTTATGTAACACAATGCTGCAGGCCCGTACGCAGTGGGGGGGGATAATACACACTTATGTAACACAATGCTGCAGGCCCGTACGCAGGGGGGGGGGGGGGGGGGGGGGGGGGGTGGGGGGGGGTGGGGGGGTGGGTGGGGGGGAGGGGGGGGGATGGGGTGTGTGGGGTGTAGACGGGTGCGTACGCACCCCCCTAAATTCGCCAAGGTCCGCTATTTTTCAAACAGTAGTCTCAATAAATCTTGAAATGCATTAATATACAGGTAATTTGCATGAAAATGTCACAATTTACCACCGTTGAAATCCGAATTTAAATGACTTAAAATGCAGGAGTGCATTTCAGGCCATCTAGGTTTTAAAAAATTCAGGGGAGCATGCCCCCCGGACCCCCCTAGCGTACTCGCTCCATTACGTGGGGCTCGCCCCTGACGCACCCCCAATAGAAAATCCTGCGTACGGGCCTGACTAGCAACCCTTTCATGGAAGAAAGTAGCCGACAACATTTGCAACCAGTGTAGACCCAGATCAGGCTGCACCCTTGTATAATATAATCAGGGTTTATCCTGTTTGCCAATGTCCCAGAGCAAACAATGCTACACAGAAAATACACATAAACTGATCACAAATATACGAAAATGGATCACTTGGCCTTTGCAAACAGCGTAGGCCCAGATCAGCCTGCGCAGCCGCAATCTGGTCAGGCGAACAAAGACGGCGACCATTTCGACACATTTTATGAATAACTGACGGAAATATGATTTACGTCTCAACAACATATAAAACCACAACTCATGAGTTACCTACATGACATGTGAACAGTGTACATGTATATCCAGTGCACACAGTGCAATAACGGACTCTCGTAACTGCCGACTCATATGGCGTGTAGCACTGGACTATAACCTGTTCCGTTCACAAATACAGGAATTAAAATATACATGTAATAAAAGGTTACATACAACTCACACTCAATCCACAGTTCCTCTTATACAAAACACATCGGTCACTCGACGTCGTTCAATGAAGAAGTATCGCAAATAGCGCTGAGATAAATATACCAGGTAGATGTTGCTTTGGCAAGCTGCATTGACTGAATGATTTCAATGAGTGGACAAATAATTATATCACCCCTGACCTGACATTGATGACCGATCAAATTACTTTAAATTGGACAATACCAAACATGGCATGAACATAGCATGCATGTCAAGCCTGAATAATAATCAACTGCCATGATTCAAAATAGTATACTGTACTACAAAAAGAACTTCACCACTAGCTAAAATACGGGTTAAAAGTAACAATACCACAGTGGTAAGTGAAACTCAACCCGTATTAGTCAGATCTACAATACGAATTCACAAACGGTAAAATTGTAGAGACAATTCTACAATATGACAAAAACAATATTACCATAAACTTACCTTCTAAAGTGTGTATTAGCAAAATTCTTAGGTCACTCTCAACGAAGTAGAATGTAAACAAAGAACGCTTCAAGCGCACATTCGGGAAGACTACTCCGTCACAACGCTTATGTAATGACAATAAAGTATAAGTATGTAGTCAGAACTAGCCTTTCACATACTGATAAAGACTTACCGATACTAGTCCGTATTTCCGCACAGACTACAGACACACATACAAGCCCCAAAAAGAAATAGCAGTCATCCTGATCTTTCTTGATCAGTTAATTTGGGTTTAGTTGCGAACAATAGCTCTGGAAATATACTACCTTACACATAGACTCTATTGTTTGTCAGAGGTTGGTAAGCAATTTGAACACCTCTGTTGACAAAACAAAAGTTTGCATCTATATGCAAACCTGGGCACGAAAAAGTCGTGCCTCGTTGTGTGTCTATGGTCATTGTGTGAATTGATAGCTCGACACAAGGAACACCGGCTAAGAAAAGCGATCTTACGATGGCTAACGTAGCCCAGATCAGTCTGCGCATCCGCGCAGTTTGATCATTGCTTATGTTGGTCACCATTCGATCAATACCATTTCCTATATTTACTACTTGTCACCAATGTCGCAGTTGTTGATGTTTTGCAATCAGTGGAATGATTACATGTATAACATAAAACGCTAATTTGGATGGCGAATGATGATAAATGTACACATATTCGACTTACAAATGCTGCAATGTCCTTCGCTGTGCTAGTGACGCATATGTAATCACAAATCGTGCCAATGCCGTGGACAGATGTATACACAACAAGAAATGCGTCTGTCGAACGCGGATGCCACCTGCAGCATATTTGAGAAACTGTGACAAATTGGTTAACCGAAAAGTGTGACGGACGGACGGACAGACGGACAGACGGACAGTCAGACGGACGGTCCAAACACTATATGCCACCCGTTTCTTCTAAACCCGGTGGCATAAAAATATATATACATACGGGCGGCAGAAATGTCTAAACTATAATGTAGAACATTGTTGAAATATTTAAATAAAAGCTTACCTGGTGAATCTCCCACGCGTAGTCTACAGTATATTTCTGCTTACGTATAGTTTAGCACGTGGAAAGACAAATGTCAACGACAAAAATAGGGACATAAATGAGGGGCGTTCAGTAAGTAACAGAAAAGTGTTATAAACCTACATGCACTCGTGAAGTGGCATATTTCAATCAGGTCTCAAACACAGTGCTCTCTATATATATGTATATATAGAGAGAGGATCTTACTTGCGTGATGATTTACTATGATATTTATTAACGAGTTTACTGATGTCATAAGAGGCTATGCTCAGTTTCTTTATAAATCAGTCAATGAGCTTTAATAAATATCATATTACATCAACATAAATGTTAGATTTGCTCTATTGTAGGAGCACATCATCATACTAAGCATATACTGGTCATCTAATGTGTTTTATTGTACCCGTCGGATTTGCACATTTATTACACTAGCGTATAATGATATTGAATATAAACTAGTGCCGGCCTTTTATAACATACGAGTCGAACTTAAGCTATACGTATTAATAACTTGTGATCAGTGCATATGTATGATACAAGAAAATAGCTATATCGCTTTTTTTTGGCTGGAGAATATTGTTCACTTGATCCCAGTTTATACAAAAATAGAACATAATATGTTAATACGCTACCTACGAAAGTCAAGTTTGTGCATTATATAATAAAATGCATGTACACGTGGACTGGCATACACCTATGATACATTCTGCATTTTGACTGAGAATAGTTTTATTGTCGTACAAAAAGGCACGTTTCATTGTTGAATGACAACTGTATCAATCACTTAAGTTCAATCACTTAAGTTGGTTTATTACTGAAACTGCATGTGAAAATACAATGGCTAAACATATGAAGGATTCAATTGTTAATGATGTTAACTCTACAGAGACCCAACTGATGATATATGACAAAAGAGATGTCCTAACGTATTTTAAAGAAACAGTGCCTCACATGATGTTTCAGATGATGTCGAAGATATTCAATGTTCCTTTCCTTTTATTTTCTGTTTATTGGCTCCAAATGCCATACCATAATACCATATGCAATCGAAGGCCAAGGAATGTGTGCTTTGTTATACCATATACATGTACAATGTACTACCATTGACTTTGATGAAGAGGGGAGATAAGTTGGTAACGCATTTCTGTTTGCTATTTCAGTACCAGGAAGCACACTTTGTGAAACATAGCACTTTTTTAGTTTGAAATAAAAATACTGTTCCACACATATACTATGTTGCTATTTATAAACATATGTGGAATTAATTTAACTAATTCAAATAGTACCATCGACTGTCAACAAAACTGGCGCTCGCTACGCTATTTATGATTTGGTATAATAAACATATTTTACCAAATACTGATTATTTTCAAGACGACTTATAGGCACGATTTGGTTAAGACAGTCCATGTAAATCTACCATTAAATTATTGTTTCCTAAATTAAACATGTTTCATCACTGTATGCACATACCTAAGACCACGTGTCTTTAAATGTGATTGTTGTTTTAATTATGCTAATAGTTTTCATTCATTAAATTAATATCATATCATTTTATTGGGTTCATGTATTTGTTGGGAAATTAATTATTGAACACCCCTCGTAAATAACTTTTATAACTGACCACCCAATAATAGATATATGCATTCATATGCTGCACGTGCATGCACAGTTGTACGGACTGCATCTGGCGATGAGAGGCCCTTCAGTTACAAATATATTCTATATGGCCGTGTGCTGATCATTTCGTTGATGTTTTAACAGAGAACTGCTGAATGTAAACGTGGTGGGCTATATATACATGTCTAAACCGGACACCCTGCGGACCCCATTGCGTTTCATTTATATGACATTGATTGTAGTTTATTCATGGTTGCAAATGAGAACAAATCTGCATGGACTGTTTAATTATCCCCTTGCCGATAGACAAGAGGGGATATAACGTTAGTCCATGTACGTGCGTACATACATACATGCGTACGTACGTTAGTAACACCTTTCATTTTTCAAAAGCTCATGAACCGCTTCACCGATTTTGATAATATTTCTTGTTATAGTGGTACATATCTAAGCTGGACACTCTGCGGACCTCACAGGGTAACATTTTTAGAGAGGTTCCACTGTACTGTTTACTTATTTGTTATCGGGAAACGAGCTTTGTATTGACCCAATACATACTGACTGATAACATACTACCGTATAAGGAATCGACCTGATACGAATACATACGGGCTACAACGAATTGAAAAGTGGCGTTCTATTGGACGAACGACGTCACATGACGTTACCGAACGGCGTCACATGACGTTACCGAACGACGTCAGACTAATCACGTAACGTAAGCAAGTCCGCGTTCTTTTCAACGATAATTGGCTAGCATAAAACGTTACCTGATAAATAAAGTACTAGTCTAGTGTGTTTCGATATCAAGATAATGTGGCTCGGCTCGGAAATGGCCTAGCCTTGCCTGATCTACTGGATATCAAACTACACTAGCCTGGTATTCTCTATGAATTAGTATGATTTATGCGAGCATGTTCCAATAAATATTATACAGCTTATTGAGTACTTGTTTCGTATACGTATACGTTAGACACCAAACACAAATAATAATGAGAAATGTGTCAATGGGACACGTATACTCCCACTGGCAGTATGTGTACATGGATGTTATTGATCGTCTGTCATAACTGTAGAGACAGTTCCTTTAATGTCAAATGGATATTAAAAATTTCCACTGAATACTAGCCAACGGTAGTCGGTAAGTCGATGTATATGTCAGTTACTGCCCTAATCGAGGTGTTCATGTGTTTAAACAACCTACATGTGACCATGAAACACATCGTCGCTTCGCGGCTCGGTATTCCTTGGGCACATGTAGGTTGCTCAAACACATGAACACCTCGATTAGGGCAGTAACTATTACATACCGTCCGCAGCAGAGGTACGATTCTATTCAGAGGATCCATCTGCAGAATAGCGAATCAGACATGATCCGCATGGTACCATGGATTGAACTACTACATTAAATGTCAGAAATATCTAAAGGTAAGTACTGTTCTTTAAATCAATAACAAAAAAGTCATCCACCCCATTTTTGTTATTTGATTAAATTCCACCAACTATTGATTTTATTGCGAAAAAACGATATTCCTATGGGAATTTAACATGGGAAAAAAAGGAGGTAAAGAGAAACAATGAGGGTCGAAAAACGAAAAATAAATGGGAATTGACACCGAAACTGGCTAGATAGCTTAGAAATGATGTAACTAAGAAAACAAAAGTTACATTTTGAAAATCGGTCCACAATTAAAACATTATTTACAAAATATAGTTTTAGCCCCCATGTTAAATTCCCATAGGAAAATCTGTGAGAAAAACGTGGAATAGACAGTAGAGTGGGTGGACCAGTATTCACGGGAGACCAGTCTTCGCGGTAAACCAAAGCTGTAACCGATTTTCACACCACTGCACTAGCAGCATTATTACGATCGGAAGTCGTCTCGGTTACACAAGAAAATAGCGAACCACGGTACATAGCTACCATCGATAGCCAAATGCATTTGATGTAGTTCATTACGGTAATTAAATGTCAGTGAACATCTGAAAATACAACAGGGAGCCCGTCAGGGCGTTATACTATTGACACATATCTACACAGAATATATTAATGACCTTCTACTAGACCTGGAATCGCGCTCGCTTGATACACATATAGGTACTGTGTAGATAGAACGTCCCACGTGTTCAGATACTATACTATTCATGTCGATATACCCAGAATAACCCGTCAATACTGAAACTGGCTTACTCATACTCACAAGACAATCAATATATAATTCACCCACAGAAAAGATATGTCTTCAACAGAATTACAAACAGATCATGGCAAAATAAATAATACATTTCAGAATGGGGTATAGGTGATACTAGTGCAACTGTCCAGTTTGGCACAACTCGCATGATGTCACCAATTATAACACAGATAGAAAGTGACATCAATATTGAAGAAGGAATAAAATGAGACCGACTAATCTGATATGCTCTAATGCAAACAGGCATCAATGTAACAAACGGCATACATTCGGAAGTCGCCTATAAAGTCTACAGATTGTATGTTCTTCCGAGATTTATATACAGCGTGCGAACACTTCCATCAAACAAGTCTCAAATAAAGCAACTAGAACGCTTCCATAACCAAACACTTAAACATGTTCAATCTCAACAACGAACTGCTACATCTGCCATCTTGTTACTGGTTGGAACACTGCCAGTCGAAGCTAAAATACATAAAAGACAGCTAAGTCTCACACATGTCATCAGCACACCGAACAACAGAAAACCGGACTGCCAATAAAACGTCAGACGTTGATACAAAATGACACAAGCAGCTTTACACGAAATCATCAAGGACGTTGGTCCAGTATCTCCGAATTCAGTCACGGAACGATCCACAATTACAAAGTAGAAACGGACGCGCATATATAGATGGGTAGTAGAGACGTACTGGACAAACGAATACACAGAAGACGCAAGACAACGCTCAACCCTTGAACACTGTAATATAACCAAGCGTAGAATATGTCAAACACACCCAGTCTGGGATACAGTTGAATACAATAAAACCAATGATAAGAGAGGCATCACTAGTACTGAAGCCAGAATATTCACAGGAACCTACACCCTCCAGGCAAACCAGACCAAGTTTAACAGATATATGGTATACAGCAAATGCCTATTTTGTAGGTTATAACCAGAGGACAGAGCACAATCATCAGGTATCCAGCTCTCATCACTGCAAGAAACAAACATCTACACGAGATACGAAACTTCATCATCACGGGGCTCCAGATAAGGAATTAATAATTGAGTATTGTCACTCTATCATTTCTGAAGCAATTGGGTATTTCAAAATTTTAATTGGGTAAAATCAAATCACACTACTGTTTACGCATTAACAGACAGCAATTATTAAATAGTTTGTTCCGAAATGAAAACATATTATATTGGCATTTCATTAGAATTGTCTTCTTGTTTTCTGCAGCATGATAAAGGTACCATATATTTTTTTATTTCTTTTTGATACTCGCTACTTCTGATTTCAATTGGGTTTTTGGCAATTTTAATTGGGTATTTAAACAAATACGCAGCTTATCTGGAGCTCTGTCATCAGCAAATCACCATCATCGGGGACATTGACAACAGCTCTAATGATCGACTGTACTCCACTAGCAGACAATAAAAGTATACCAAGAAATCGAGATATCCAGGCGAAAATTGAAATCCTTTCCAGAAGATTTTGCTATCGACTACCTGTCAGAAGACTCCAGAAAATTCATAAAATGTATGCAGAAATATATATATAATTGGCCGCCTTCTAATAATGTCCCAGACCTCTTATTGTTTTGGAAATATTAGCTAGTAACTAAACTAAACTAATGAAAATTTCCGGATTCCGAGTGCAGCATCTGCTGGTGGGATTTACAACAGAAAGGAGAAGAAGGAGGTTGAGGGAGTCACTTTTGACACATTCCTTTGGTAGTACTATATGAATAGAGAATACATTCTGTCTGATACGGAGTCTTCTGTGGCTTTTACTGAGTTTATATTCCTGTCCCCTAACCCTAACATATGTTGGTAACAGCTGCTGGAATAATCTGCATACTTCTTGAAAGTCTTTGCGCTGTTTAGTCATACCGCCTGCAAAATCTACTCTACCTTTGCGGTGGCATAGACACGATGAGTAAATAACGAAGGGAGACAATTATTGACAGAACGCGGGAAAGAAAAGTCAGACTAATAGCTGTCACTATAAAACAAATAACACGGGTAAGTTTTTATTGACGACGGTTGCAGCTGTTATATTTACAGTTCTTTAGGGTATAGCGGATTTTAGGGTATAACGGATAGGTATATACTTTTCAACACAATATTTTTTTATATTGTACATTTAAAATACAGTGGATATACCTAGGTTCTGGATAATAAGCCTTCGTTGGCCAGTTACTAGAGCTATACGCATATAAAAACAATTATTCAAAACTTTTTAAAACAATAAACTTATCGTAAAAGTGATGTGAAACCAGATTTATCTAAAAATCGCGCTTGTTTCCATGTCGTCCATTTTGTTAACGTATCATCCAGGCGCTTATAGAAAATAGACTGTGACCTTAGAGTCTTGATTTTTGTTGTCGGATTATACTCATCCTGTATTGCGGCGCACCATCGGATCAGTGTAAAAAATGGTTATCTAAATTATCAGAGGAGTGTACAGTAAACAAGTTTCCACCATTTCCTTTGCCAGTCATAAATGACAATAATATTATCACAAGACTAATAATCATAATGCAAGATGCTTTCAGATCACGTTTAATTTTCATTTGTGGTACATGCTATTTTACCATATTCATTATGGTGCACACTACAGGCAGGATTTATACCAACAAGATATAACAAAATCTACAAACTGTAGACTATTATTCTGAGCATTTTTATAATCAACAGAACAATAAATTCTATTAAAAACACAGAGTTTATATCTACATCTGTGTAATCAAATATAATTCTGTGTTAGTTTTTTATTGTTTTTCATATAAGACCCCTCAGTATAATTAGAAGCTCTATTCTGGTAATTTGACAGCTACCAGTCTATGTTTACATGACATTGACTTCTCAAAATGGCTAAAGAATCCAGTGACGCAGACTGACAGAAGCATGCTTTGTAAATCTTTTTGAATAATGATGTTTATGAGTGGACAAAAGTGGGAATAGTTGAAATACAACATTTTGAAGGTATTCTAACAAATTTGATTAAAACCTTACATGACCAAGGGCGATGTGGAACATTTTACTCCATTTGACAGATAAGTGTCTTCTGCAAAAAATGTCAGGGAAAAATATCGTGTAATTTTCTGTGAATAGTGACAAATGCGGTTTACGAAAATTCCCGACGCGGAGGTAATCCCGACAAATGGTTACGCTACTGTAAATAAAATATTACCGTTAGGAACAGTGATCCATCCCCCACACAATGACATGTTTACTTTGATATAGCAGTTTCCTTGCCGTGCGTAAAGCTTCAAGAAACACAGTGACGTAACCGGAAGTTTACACCAGGTAAAGCGAAAGTAAGTTGCTTCAGAGTAATTTCACTGAAAATGTATAAACAGTTAGTTTGGAAGAAACAAACTCTGTGAATAATATGATGTATAATCATGTCCTCTATAACTGGAAAGAAGCTTGGTTCATAAATCACACCATGTCACTGAACACAGACGTCAATAATAACGCACGTGCTTCCGGCAGTAACGGATCATCTTAATTTGCGTACAAATCAGATTTGCGGGGATCGTCTCAAAATCAATATGACCTGCGAACAATATATCAAATGGGTTTGTTATGCCACCGGAGACGGGTGCGTGGCACACAGTGTTCGGACCGTCCGTCGATCCGTTCGTCCGTCTGTCTGTCCGTCCGTCCGTATGTCAGTCAGTCCGTCGCACGTTTTGGTTAACCAGGTCGTAACAGTTTCTCAAACTGGCCATAGCATCTACATACGTTGCTTTTATTATTATACATGTATGTAGCTTCATTCTATCTTCATGAAAGAGGGGGTGTTTCATTGTAGAGAGATCAACACCACAGGGATTGAAAATTCTAATTGACATTGACAACTACAATTTTAAAATTTGTGAATATTTATTTTAAAGGCATTAATTTTCTAAATAAAAATAACACTGGTCAGGCCCGTAGCCAGGATGAGGCAGACGAGGCAGCCGCCTTGTCTCAAATTTTGCGTTTTTTTTTATGATTTTTACACTCGATCGTTTTGTGGTATGTTTGAATTTCTGTAAAAAGTTGAGGCGAACTGTCGGCGCATGCTGGGTTGTTGACTTAGTGTTTTTTTTCACTCGACGCCAATATACATTGTTGCTGGAAAAAATAACAATAGCACATGTGTGCTCACCTCCCCGCGACATTTTTTTTCTGGGATAACTTTGTTTTTTTGTTAACTTTCAACCTCAATGTTGCTGGAAAAAATAACAAAAGCTCATGTGTGCCCACCTCCTCTCGCCAATTTTTTCTGGGGTGTTGACTTTGTTTTTATTTCTCTTCCAGCCCGAATGTTGCTGGAAAAAATAACAAAAGCACAGGTGTTCCCACCTCCCTTGCCAATTTTTTTTCTGGGGTGTTTACTTTGTTTTATTTTCACTACGTCAATGTTGCTGGAAAAAATATGCGATTTTAGGGCATTATATTTAATGCCGTATCCGGTGGTTCATGATCAGTTTTTTTTATCAGATTTTGGCTCTAAACAAAAAATATGTGGCAAACAGTGCAGATCCTGATGAGCCAGCTCGTTACGAGCCGGCTCATCCGGATGTACACTGTTTGTCAATACCACTATACATGCATGTGAGGTTTAAAGGGTTAATATTACATGTACATTCGTGAAGTTATAGTCTGATTTATTAATTACTAATTACAGGGTGATGGTGTATATTGATGGACCAGCCCGTCGGTGCCTCGCGGATTGACGGAATGAGCCAATCTGATTGGTTCATTCCATCATTTTGCGGGGGTCCGACGGGCGGGTCCATCAATGGACACCATCACCAATCACAGTTAATAGTTTAATACACTGTTTACGGCCACCACCTCGGCCCAACCCTTCACAGGACTCGAATCATTGCCGGGACTCATAGAAAAATTGTGTGGCAAACAGTGCAGATCCTGATGAAGACGTTTTGATCATTAAGAGCCGCCTCATCTGCATGTACACTGTCTGCCACTGCCACTATACATGACTGTGAGGTTAAAAGGGTAATGTTACATGTACATTTGTGAAGTTATTCTCTATGATTTATTAATTAATAATTACAGTTAATACACGGTTTACCACCATGTATGTATTCAGTATGTGTCGCCGGGAATCGGCGCACCACTGCTCCCCCCCCCGCCCCCCCCCCCCCCCCCCCCCCCCCCACCCCCACTGCCCCCCCCCCACCCCACCCCGCATCACTCTATATTTTTTTTTCAGTCTCATAACGACATTTATTTGTTTTTATGCCATATGGCACCACCCATTGCATTGCTTCAAGAAAATATTGGGATGAAAAAAAAGTTTAAGCAGTGTAAATATTTTTTTTATTTTTCAGTTACACATGTACACTTGTACACATTACATGATGAAACAGATTTATTCAGTGTTAATGTGATATGCATGTAAGCATGTTTCCTAGTCATTTACAAAACAAATACACGATTTGGAATGTTTTGAGACACCCCCTCAGCAACTGTTGCACACGTATCCGATAAACACCAAAGCTATCCGTTACTGACTAATTCAGTGCGTTAGGTAAACAAGGAATTATGCGAGGAAAACATTGGAATAAACTAAAAAAGTAACCCAATTTGGAAAGAAAACACTTTTTCCTGTCTATTGGTACCAGGTACTTGTCCAAATGTTCTACTTTAAAGACGTATGCAGCAATAATCTTCTTAGCTATCCGCTAAACACTAAAGAACTGTACCACGAAATGAAATAGTGCTGGTGAGATGTTGAGATTTTATGAAGAATAAGTCGGAGGAAACGAATAGGAAGAGAATAAGTAAAACTCGTCTGGCTGTGACAAAACCACTTGCACTTTGTGACTTTGTGGTAGACTTTGTGGTAGCCCGGTACAACCAGTTTTCATCCACCCTACAATGTTATTTGCAATTGTTATATTTTCACAGTTGGGTAAGACACATGTAACGGAAATGGTACCATGTGTAATCATGAGTTGAATGTGGATATAAATATATCGATCGAGAGCATCGTGCTCCGGTAGCGCAGATGGTTAGCGCGTCCCACTGGTATTGGGAAGGTCCCGGGTTCGATCCCCGGTCGGTGCACATTTTTTCCATTGCATTTCCCCTATCCGGTTACACACATATATTGTAAATTTCAATACTGTAACATTTCTGTGTAATAATATTGAAAATAAAAATCTGTTGCTTTTAAAATGTTGTTGTAAATCAATGTTTTCTTGTGTGACCCACTTCCTGCTGCTCGTCATAAATTAAACACAACCACTTTTCGTCCACTGCTTACGACATCTACACAATTGACCAAAAAGTACGCAAAGTCAAAACTAACTCTGATTAAAATGTAATGTTTGTAAACTCCAACTCTAAGTATCTGTTTAAAGTTATTTACAATGTTTGTATATCCCGTTTAATACAATAATTACTGGGTTGTAATGATGTCACCAGTGCAATTAGTACACAGAAATGTGTCACCACCCTTGATGATTTGTCATATCGTCTGGGTCGTAAGGATTGTATGGCTGCCTTGTATATGTAGGCGCATTTTGCTGAAAGGGAATAATTATCGTTTTGACAAAATAAAAAACAAAAAAAAAACGTTTTAAATCTAGTTTTATTACTCTTTTTCTAACTGTTTACAAAGATACTCGTACTGACAATCAGTATTGAAAGTACAAACAAAAATATCACTACACCAATAACAACAGCGGCTGTACTTTTTCTACTTTTTGGCAACCTTCCAGCAGGTGCGCGTGCCCTGGAAAATCATCACTTTGGCAGACGGTAAAACAAAAAAATCTGTAAACTGGTATTTTTTGGAGTTAAAAATGGATTTTATGAATAACATAATTTGGTTTAGTGAAAATGACATAATTTTATTGATTTATTATTTTTTAACCATTTCGTACCTTTCTAATCTCCTTTTTCACCAAGTGGACTGCTTTGACATTACGGTAAACAATGTGATGCGCACGCATCTCTGCTATGTTGTAAAATAACCCGAAAAAATGCTGTTTACTGGGCCGGACGAAAACAAGAAGTGGACGATTTCTGGCAGTGTTGGGATATAGACAGCAGGTCCATATACCCACGGTACTAGTGCTTCGAATATAAATTACATACAAAATAAAACAGAAATCCTGAAAATTAGTCGTTTGTTTCTTACTTCCATATGCGATTCACATATTTTAATTATTACTTCCATATGCGATTCACATATTTTAATTAAAAAAAAGTTGAATGCACAGCACAAAACTGGCTGGAACCTTCCTAGAGTAAGTGACGTGCATGCATCGTCATCTTGCATATGTTCCCATATAGGCGAGGCAATTTCATAGAAGAGTTTTTGACATATTATGGTGGGCTATACGTGTGCCAAATGTGTTCAGGGTAACACAACTTGAAAAGGAAACATGTCAACCGTGGAAAATATCTTGAAAACTGGAACAAATCAAGTGATGTACATTTTAATTAGTTTTCTCAACCGAAACATATAATAAATTAAATTGTTTGTAATCATAAAAAAATGTGTGCTTTATAATAATACCACATCAGAACACTTATTTTATAACAAGCAGCAGCCCACCATAGGTTTCTCTAGCTACCGGTATGTTACTATTTTTAGATATTCTAGGAAACCACAGGTCTGATTTTCAGAGAATTCAGAAGTAAAACATAAATGTCATACAACAACATGACACATTGCTTGAATGGAAAATAGATAAAATGTTACTAAAAATATATCATTTTAAACTTGCAATGATTTTATGTTTTATTTTATTGTTCACGTGATAAAAACGATGTCGGACGATATCTTTCAATGCAGACGCTGATTTGAAAGTTCAAAATATGAAAAAGTATCAATAGTGTCAAAGAGATTACCGGTACCACTTTATGTGGGTGGGGTATATTGGTAAGTTGTATTTACTTTTTCTTCTTTATAATAAAATAGTATCATTCAGAACTTACCAGGTACTGTTACATTTTGAATTATGTTTTGATTCAGTGCAAAAAACGTTGTCCTAGTTACACATTTACATATGTAAACAACCGATAGGTGGCACAGTTGTTTGTTTTTGATGGAAATAGTGTTTACCGCGAATAAATGGAACCAGCGGTTACACGGGACGCTACTATACTATGAACGAGAAAAGCCTCTTTAAATCATACCCATTGTTGCTCCGATATTATATATCTAGAAGGTACGTCACTCCATCATTTCTGAAGCAATTGGGTGTTTCAAAATTTTAATTGGGTAAAATAAAATCACACTGTCGTCAATCGATGTGAAATTGAACACAATGTGTTTCGGAACACCACCGGTCGAGGCTACTGTTTACACATCAACTGAACGCAATTATTGAATAGTTTGCTTCTAAATGAAAACGTGTCTTGGCATTTCATTAGAATTGTCTCCTTGGAGACAATTCTATTGAAATACCAAGATGTGTTTTCGTGGAAAAATATGCTATAATATTTGTGGTCTGTTTATTGTTTTCTGCAGCATGATAAAGGTACCACAAATTTATCATTGCTTTTTGATGCTCTTATGATGTCAATTGGGTTTTTGGCAATTTTAATTAGGTATTTAAGCAAATACGCAGCTTATCTGCAGCTTTGGTGTCCACATATTTAGTGTTATTACGGTACTTTCAGGAATATCAACTGAGTAATACAAATACCACTGTTACAATGAGCAGCGGAAAAGTGCAGAAAAGTCACCGAGAAATGTACAAAGCCAGGACACCACCATGGAAAGAAACTTACAGAAAGGTTAATGTCTTATTATGCCTCACCATGATAGTGGAGGGGGCATTTAGTGTTACCCTTGTCCGTCTGTCCCATCCCGTCCGTCCTTGCGTTCGTCTGTCACCAATCTTATGAGTCGTAAAACTTTTAAACCGTACTAGATACAGATCTGAAACTTGGTATGCAGCTTCTTTATGATGAGTAGGTGCGCAAAGTTTATTTTGATTTTACCCCGGTATCATGGATTATCTCCCCTTTTTCTACATAGAATTTTACAATTTTGGTTTGTAAGTCGTAAAACATCTGAAACTCGGTATGTAGCTGCCTTATGATGAGTAGATGCACAAAGTTTATTTCGATTTTTGATTCGACAACGGGGTCATGGATAACTGAAACACAGTATGTAGCTGCCTTATGATGAGTAGATGCACTAAGTTTATTTAGATTTTTGATTTGACAACGGGGTCATGGATAACTGAAACACAGTATGTAGCTTCCATATGATGAGTAGATGCTCAAAGTTTATTTAGATTTTTGATTTGACAACGGGGTCATGGATAACTGAAACACAGTATGTAGCTTCCATATGATGAGTAGATGCTCAAAGTTTATTTTCATTTTTGATTCGACCCCGGGTCATGGATTATCTCGCCCTTTTCAAATTTTGCCTTGTAACTCGTAAAGCTGTTAAACCATAATAGCTACAGACCTGGAACTTGGTATGTACATGTAGCTTCCTTATGATGAGTAGATGCACAATTTCCGGGTCATGGATGATCTCCCCTTTTGGACTTGGAAGTTTGCTGCGTTTATTATCAAAGCGATATGTGGGGCAATCCGTGTGCTATGAACACATTTTCTATTTTTTAAATAAATCAATATTTTGTCTTCCTGTTTTAAGTGCAGTTGCACAGGCTGATCTGGATCCATACTGGTCGCTAAAACATTTCAAACATTTCACATTACCCTCCGAACACAATGGTATTCATCATTCTTCCAGATTTGTTAAAAAGGTGTGAGAAAAAAAATGTGTGTATACAAAAATTCTGCTGACCCACTGTGCCAACTGGCTGTTGATTTCTACTGGCCCGAATAAAATTTTACTGTCCTGAGGCTATGCCAGTGGTTTATCGTAATGACTGTAGGCCCCATTTCTCCAGTCACAGCCAGAGATAGGAATATCCTCTATTGATCAACAGTGGGGATGGGTCATGGTCTAGGGATATTGTATAGCACTTCAATTCCGGAGGTTGCTAGTTCAATTCTCACCCTAGTTGTAAAAATACTTATTATGTTTATTTATAGTAGTATTTCCATTCCACTGGTCTGTCGAATGAGACTTTAACCCTTAAAATAAAAGGTGGTTATTTCATATTTTGCATTCTTTCTCAGTAAAAACATTGTTTGACAGCACTTTAGAATCATTTCCAATGGAAATGATTCTAAAGTACTGTCAAAGAATGTTTTTCATGAGTATAGTGGCAAATGAAACAGAAACAGTAGACGTCAAAATCTAATTCAGCATTGTAAGGGTTAATCTGTGGTCCTGTCTCTATATGACCATAGCTGTTGCTGGGATGTTAAACTCATTTACTTTCACTATTTATCAACAGAGATGCATAGAACGACTCCGAGATAGCCGTGAAAAGCTACAGTCTCGCTTCCGGAAGTTGCAGCTTGACAAATCAGACACGGACACGTTTATAGAAGATCTGATGAGGGAAGAGTGGAAATGTCTACGTCAGGAACGGGCCAAAGATGCACCTGATATGGATATCGAGGTAACGCACATTGATCATTCTCCTGTAATACAGGGATTCCGCTGGGGAAAATAAAAAAATCGCCACTTCAAAAAAATCCCTGGTAATATCGTTATCCATTGTTAACATGTTTTAATCCGGAGATAACTTAACGATGACTCACTTCTTAACCATTTCAACGCTAAATAAGGGGTTGTCACTTGCAATGTCCCGGGATCCGGAGGACCCTGTTGTGTAGGAGATATCCCTGAACTTTTAAGAAGATCCCATTCAACATATTGTAACAATTGGGATGTCCTTGCTGCGGAATGCCTGGCCCGAAGTGTCAAACCCTGTAAATAACTGGACTGGACTGGAATGCTAATTGTACGACAAATACAATCGTGAAAATAGCTGGGAAAAAATCTCCAAATGCTCGTACTATGGTATTTTATCCTGCCTAAGTGTCTCGTAACATATTTCCTCTACCTATTTTTATGCTCCCAGTCTCGGTAGAACTGGAGGCATATGGTGTTTGGACTGTGTGTCCATGTGTCTGGCACATTAAGAAGTTCGCCGGAATTTCTCATTTGTCATAACTTCTATATCCCTTGATGGATTACTTCAATAGTTCAATACATCATACTTGTGGACATATGTCACACACCCATGCTGTCCTAAATATGACCTTGACCGTTTGACCTGCACAACTATGCTTATGAATACTTATCATTTTTGTCGAGCACGCTTGCGGAAAGCGAGACATAGTGTCCGATCACAATGACGTCCGTGCGTGCGTGCGTCCGAAATATGCATTAAAGTTTTTAAATACCTTATATCTCTGCAGTCCTAAGTCACATTGACTTGAAACTTCATATGCTTATTAGTCATCATCCATATATTCATGCTGTATCCCACTCATGCGGCCCCTGTGCCCAAGGTCAAATGACTTAGAAGTTTGCGTTCTGAAATCTACGTTAAAGTTTTTAAATACCTTATATCTCTGCAGTCCTAAGTCACATTGACTTGAAACTTCATATGCTTATTAGTCATCATCCATATATTCATTCTGTGTCCCACTCATGCGGCCCCTGTGCCCCTATGTCAAGGTCAAATGACTTACAAGTTTGCGTTAAAGTTTCTGTCTAAATTTGAAGTTTTCACATACCTACTATCTCTGTAACCGTATGTCAGATTTGTTTGAAACTTTGTATGCTTATTGGGCATCAAACTTCAAATAAATACACTCTGAGACCATCAAATGCCTCGACTGGCTCGACATGCGGGCCGCGGCCATCCTCGTTTGTTATTAACTTTGGCACAGTTTCTCCAATTTGCCACCGGGGCATTCATGTGCTGATAAGCCACATTTTCTTGTTAAATTACAGAATGAGAACACACTGGAAACGTTTGTTATTGATGATGTGTTGAATATGTTCGAAGACATCCAAGCTGACCTCAGACAAGAAGGTAAGCACAACTCTGCTTTCGACAAATCATAATTCCTGATTTCGAGTGTGATATTTGCATACCTGCTCCGTTCTGATTTTGGGATTAGTAGTATAGAGGGATTCAAAATGATACCACCTAACGGTGGTATCATTTCTCCACCCTCTATACTACTCCACCACCCCCCGAAAAATCAAAAATTGGTTAACGAGGAAATTGTCTCCCACCAACCACGAAAAATTCAAAATTGGTGTCATAAATACATCATGTTGTTTTCACGTCCAATTGAACAGATAAAACAATAGTCTTAAAAAGGATTTATTTTTGACACCAATTTATGAATTTATTCTAATAAGTTTCTGATTTAAATGTGCCCACGAGTGATAGTTTATATTCCAACACCCCATTTTTCTCCTCCAATATAGATAATTTATTTCGCAGATCAGCAACTAATTCTACCAGCTCTAGTCTACCACGTTCACCTGTAGCCACCTGACAGTGTAGTTGGTTATGTCTACAAAAGAGTTTGGGCACTAATGAATTTACAAGGGCATCTGGGGCATTGAAATTGCGGGGGACACAAGGAATTTTTCTACGTCTCGCTAGATGCCTTCGTAGATATTCTTTACGCGTAAACGTCTTACAACAAGTCTCACATCCATTATATATGTATATGTTTATGTTTATATTCAATTAGAAGTGAAAAAAACATAATGTTTTCAAGACCAATTGAACAGATAAATTTCATAGGTTATACAAAAGTATATTACAGAAAAATATGATAACGTCAGAAACTAGAGCAGAAATAGAAAGTTTGAGAAGAGAAGCCGAATCTCTAGGGATTACTTATAGTAAACGGTTGAGAGTTAGGGGGTTGACAAAGCTGATAAATGCCACAAAGAATGAGGCGTTTATGAAGCGGTTTACCCGCGCCCACAAACGAGGAGCCTTTAAAGATATATCCAAAGCGGAGGAAGTAGGTAACAGAATTCAAAAAGAAAGTATTGCGGGGTTAAGGGCTAGTGTAATTAATTCTAAAGAATTACCTTCAAGCACAAATAATTTGTCCCAATTAGACGCCAAAATAATAATAAGAAAAAATCTATCGTTAGCGCGATAGTGGAAAAAGGTGAAGAAATATTGGGGGCTCACGATGAAACATTGGAAAAGGTAGAAAATGGAAGACGGGTAGTTACATTATCCTTTCGTAAAAAACATTAACATTAACGAGTCTGAACGCATGTCCGATAAACTCGCTCCGTATCTAACAACCAATTTTTATTTGAGATATTCATATTCTTACAAGCTAGAACATATGGAGGATTAAAATGGAAAACCTAAAACTATAATATTTCACAAAAATCTCGGTGGTAGCGAACCACTATCATCAATGAAAACCGTTAAAAAATGGCTGTCAGATAAGGAGCAAACACGAATAATGTCCGATAAAATAGACAGACCAAATACAAAGTGGAAGTTTGTAAGATGGGTAGAGGTTTTTGTAAAGCTAATACAGGGTAGTAGGGGAATAG
This sequence comes from Conchocele bisecta, assembly GCA_029237695.1. Classification (NCBI taxonomy): domain Eukaryota; kingdom Metazoa; phylum Mollusca; class Bivalvia; order Lucinida; family Thyasiridae; genus Conchocele; species Conchocele bisecta. Next base: position 67,013,783 of record CM055277.1, read on the forward strand.
ATTTGGGACTACAATCCAAAGAAGCGGCAGGAGGAGAACTTCCAGAATGGCTGAAGAATAAAAAAGGTATTATGTATTCTTTAGATAATATAATGACGACCTTTGTCTGTTCAGGTGTCTAGCTATGCATATGACAGATAAAAGACCCGACAGATGTACAGAAAAGGCGAAAGAACTTAGTAAGCAATATTTTGGTAGTAATGTGGTTTCACCAATTCCTTTTTCAGATCTGAAAAAGGTTGAAGAGTTTTTTAAAATCGTATAGAAGTATATCAACCCACCGAATGTAATGTATGGTGGTTGAAAAAGGTACCAGCACACTATAAGGCAATAGGTAATAAACCAATGACAATAGGACTGTTTAATAATCACGCATTTCTGATAAAAAAACTTAAAAACCTACCATCTAAAATTTACGCCTGCGATAATTGCAAACAGAAATTCACGACAGCGAGAATATGAAGAGACACGGACCAAAATGTATGAAAGGTGAGACAAAAATAGTATGTGATGGTAATTATTTAGAGCGCCCGCGTTCGTCGTTCGAGGAAAGCGTTTTACCCAAAAGGTTCTAACAGTTATGGGGCGATCGATTGGATGTATTCTGTGGAAAAAGCGGGAGGGAATTCACATTTCACCACGAACAGTGCGGACACGGAGGTGAAATAGGATTTTAGGAGCTCCGGTAGATGGATACTGTCCAGAAACCAATACCGTATATAATATCACGGCTGTTACTGGCACGGGTGTGAGATTCATGCAAAGCATAAAAAAGAAGAACGCGCATCCACAATGAGAAGAGATAAAGTTATTAGAAAAAGCAAAGAATTCAACCTAGTAGTTATGTGGGAATGCGAATTCCAAAGAACGGGTAAAGATATAAAGATCGGTTGTGACACTACTCTTTATCCATATCAGATAGTATACGATTTTGAGGCGTATCTCCAGCCAGAAGTTGAAACTACCGGTAATAGTTTAGAGTACGAAGCTGAGCACGTTCGGCAAGCGTTAGTATAGGAGTATAATTTCTCAGGAACAGTAACTCATATTTGTGATAAAGATCCCGCAAAAACTTATAGAAAAATTCATAGAAGATTTGAAAGTCAGGGGAAAAGCTATAAGAGAAGAAGTGTGGTCAAGATATAAGTTTAATACGGAATATTTACGTAAAAACCAAATCGCCAAGATCGAACAGTGGATAGAGCAAGTACCGGTTATAGGTTTTAACAGCAGTAAGTACGATATAAACTTAATAAAGAAATACCTAGTAGGCGAACTGACATCAACAACAAAGAAAGTAAGTGGTCGGAAAACGTGCAAACGCAACAATATTTCTATTTACTCCAGAATTTAGATTTCTTGATGTAATACTTTATCTAGGACCTGGTGTAAGTTATGATAGTTGGATAAAAGCCTACGACTGCAAAGGACAGAAATCTTTCTTTCCTTATGAGTGGTTCGATTCTCCAGACAAACTGGATTACCAGGCGGACTACCGGATATAGAGAATTGGTATTCCAAACTATCTGGGAAAATGTTAATAGACGAAACAGAATTAAGTAAATGTCGTAGAATTTTCGAAGAAAATAATATGAAAACTTTCAGAGATTGGTTGAAATATTATAACGATTTAGATGTAGCACCGTTCCTAGAAGCGGTGGAAAAAATGTGTGAATTTTATAAACACAGAGGTGTGGATATTTTCAAAGATGCGGTAACACTACCTGGAGTAGCTATACAATATTTATTGAAGAGGAACCATTAAAGAACAAAAATCTTCAAAGACGATTATACGGAGGATGCTCTATATGCACCAAAAGAAGAAACATACGAAATGATGAAGGAGGGCGCTCTAGTTGGCGGTCCATCAATAGTATTTACACGATATGCAGAAGCTGGTGTTTCAAATATTAGATCTAATTCCTCAAATGAAATTAACAAATCTTGCAAGGCTGTTTTGGGGTACGATGCAAACGCGTTATATTTATCTACGTTAAATAAAGAGATGCCGTGTGGGAGAGAAACTATACACCATATAGATACCCACATAACCCTAAATTTATTAAAAAGTTTTGTAAAAGAGTTTTATCTGGAGACTGGTTTGGGTTTGCGGAGGTGGATATAGAAGTTCCACACAACTTAAAACATAAGTTTTCTGAAATGTCCCCAATATTTATAAACAGAGAAGTAGAGGTTGATGAAGTTCCCACACACATGTTAAAATATTTGGAAGATAGAAGAACTAGAGGAAATGGAAGAAAATTGGTGGGATCTATGTCGGCCACTAAAGTATTGCTGTACGCGCCACTGTTGAAATGGTATTTAAAACACGGCCTAGAAATAACGGAGTTCATCGTGTTATAGATTATATTAGTGGTAAACCCTTCGAATGGTTCGCAAAAGAAGTTACAGCCGCAAAGACGAACAGGCGATGTAGAACCAAATAAGAAACCAGTAGCGGATATAATGAAATTATTAGGCAATTCGTGTTGTGGAAAAATGATAGAGGCAAAAGAGAGACATTTAAATACGACATATACACAAGACGAAACCTGTGTTGACAAAGCGTTAAGATCTGCATTCTTTGATGATTTGGAAGAGATAGGAGATGCGTACGAAAATATCTTCCCGAAAAACCCCGGTGTGCAGTAAAGAGCCCTTCCACTGTGGAATAGCGGTTTATCAACTAGCTAAATTGAGAATGTTGGAATTTTACTACGAATTTCTAGATAAATACGTAAAAGAGAGAACTTTGAATTAATACAGATGGATACAGATATATGTATATAGGAGTTAGTGGAAAAACGATAGAGGAATTGATTAGACCTAACTTACTAGACGAGTTTGTTTGAAAAAGAAAAAAATAAATGGTTGGCTTGGGATAAATGGAGCGAAAGAGAGCCCGGACTTTTCAAAATGGAATTTAGCGGGGATAGGGCGATAGCGTTATCTAGTAAGTGTTATTTCGTAGAAAAAATTAATTTCACTAAAGATAATTTGGAACAAATTAAAATTAATAAAAACTCTGCGAAAGGAATGTCCAAGAGAACTAACAATTTAAATTGGGATAGATATAAACGAGTACTAAGTGAAACTACAGAAGATGGAAAACACATTATAGATGTAGCGCAAAATAGAGGATTTAAAATGAAAGACGGTGTTATGAAAACGTACTGTCAAAAAAAATTAGGACTCTCGGCGTACTACGATAAAAGACGCGTGTTACCAGACGGAATACATACCGAACATCTCTAAAGACTCTAACGATCCGGGGGTAGCTGGGTGTCAGAAGGCACCATAAGAAGTTCTTCGCGAACAAAACCGCGAGATGGACCATCAGTCAAATAATAGAGCACGGGCTCATCAGGTTTGGTAATAGAGCGATCCAGATGATATACATTCATTGACCACACGGGATCAGTCGCGCGGCGGCTGCCACCTTCGAGCTCTCCCGGTTGATAGAGGTACCGGACGTCAATATCTGATGGAAGCCGCTGCTCCTCTAAACCAACTGGTCGCCCCGCGCGAGACGGCAGAGGGCTTGCTCGTCACCCTTTTAAACTTGATAGCATCTACAGGTTCTTACCTATCAATCTGGTCACCTCTCCGTTCAGTGTGGAGACCACGGCGGGCAGTCTGGCCACCCACTCGGTCGATCGCGAATGAGGGTCTACAAGTTCTTTAGCGTATTGGTGTCCGAACAGTCTCTCAGCCAGGGTTCGATTGAAGCGTTCCACGATCCCCTGGTCCCGGTGGATGTTGACGCGGCCGCGTCTGATAGAAACTTTATGCTTAGACAATAGATGAGAGACCGCGCCCATGAACTCGCGGCCGGGATCGACCTGGAGAAGATTCGGCCATTTGAGAGGACTCCTCTTATATATTCGGGAAAGAGCCTCGGCCACTTCCTTAGACTCTTTAGTGGCCAACGGCTCAGCCCCCTTGTAACGACTCGCTACGTCAACGATTGTCAGTGCGTACTTGTACGTTTTGCGACCGACGCGATCGTGAGGGAGAGAAAACAGGAGATCCGCTTGGTGAACTTGGTTCGGCACCGGAACGTCGAATTTTGGGCGCGGAATATTGTGAGGCGCGGGTAAATAGATCTGCCAGATGGCCTGCTTCTTGAGCCATTCCTTGACAGCGTTTTCTGAAACCTTGGTCGCCGCCGCGAGGTTCTTGATGGCCGCGAGTCCCTTCCAGTAGCCGCGGGGGCTATAGTATGTATTCGACAGCTTGCGCGTTAGTTTGGTATCAAGTTTGCGCGTGTTCATCGTATGCGAAGTATTCTAATATATCGGACAATCTCCAACATGCCCTCGCCAGTTCGTCCGGTAACTGCGTCGTTAATAATAAACCTTTGTTGGAAGTTTCGCTGCAGCCCCAATCGCGTTTGGGTTGGAACAGGAGAGGGGAATCTAATTCAACATTGTTGATGGAGGAATCTAACATCCGCGTTTGCGAAAAGGGTGGCCGCTTTTTCGTCCTCTGCGCCACGTCTCGAGACAATCTCGGGCCAGACGAATCATACTCTTTGCACCAGGTAAACGATGTTTTTTTTGGGCAGTGTAGCCTACATCGATCATAGCGTCATAAAGTTCGTAAACAATCATCGTTCTATATATATTTTTTATATGTTTTATTAATTAATTTAAAATCTCGATTGAATATAATAGCCGGCGAGACCCACCACACCCATTCCCACGATGATGAACGCGATCTCGCGGTCCTTTTGGGGCTCTGACGGTACATAGAAATCTGAAAGTTGGGGCTCGGGATCCATTGGATCGAGACTTTTGTGCGGATATGCCAGCGCGTACTCGCGGTTGGCTTCTTCAACGTTCTGAAAAGTTTGCGCGGCGTGATTTTCGCGGCGAAGCTCTTCATTGACCCAGTCCAGATGGGCGGTTCGTTTTTTCGACCATGCTTCCTTTGCGCTATTGAGTTGTTTCTACAGCTAAATCATGACGCTTACGCTCCTCATCCACGTTCGAGCTTTTCATTTTAGAGAATATAAAGTTGCTACCGCTGAACGCCAATGCGTTTACAAGCGCACCACCTACTATTACTGCGATTGAAGCCATTTATTTCCATATATTAACTGGTAGAATTCCAGCTTTAACTAGATAATCTCGGGTCCAAACTGCGGCCGCTACATCTAAGGTCGCGAGCCCTACGTCTCTCACAGTAAAGTCCAATTTGGGAGCGGTTCCTCCTAGGGCCATCTTTGATAGTCGAGCATACCCGATACTGAAACCCGATATCACCACGGCGTGATAAAGCGCATTCACTAACATTTTACCATCTTGTTCAGCCATTGTTATAATTATTGCATATAAAATGGGTCGCGATCAATGTTTAAATGGGGCGCATCCAAATTCAACATTGTTGATGATTGGTGTTTCGTAACTTTCTTCTGAACACTGGCTGGTTGTTTTTTGGGGTATTTCCAAACGCACAGGGCACCAACAACTGCCAGACCACCACCAACAACCCAACTCCAATTCACGAAAATTTGGGTTCAATCGGATTCGCCCAACTCCAACGGTAGTTGGTATTGGGTGTTGAGTGTGCTTCCAATTCGTGAATTGGGGGTGTTGTTGTACTCAACTCTGTATTCAGATGTTTTGCTGTCTCCGTCCCGATTGCAACCCAATCTCGATTGGAGTTTAGCCTCTCGAAGCTCGCGAGTATTTTATCTTGTTTAACTTTTCGGGTGGCAGCCGCCGCCCGCCCAGCTGCTGTCTTTTGGGATTTTTTATATGCGGTATGTCATCCAGTGGCGGAGTAAACACTCTGGTTCGATTGTGTTGGAGCAATCTGGTTCAACTCCGTCACTCTCGTGGGTGTGTCTTGTGTCATCATTTATAATATTAATATTAGAGCTTATAGTTCGTGGGCATATATGTCCAAATTGACAGTGTTTACCCGTGGTCAACGCGGTTGTTAGTGGAGCTAAGTACATTCCAAACTTGTGATAAATTGAGCAGCATGCCGTTCTAAGAGTGTGTCCTATAAAAGGGTCAGTCTCTAGATCATCAATCAACCCCGCAGTGTTTGGTATAGGGAGAAGTCTACTAACGGCGGTAGCGTACAAATGAATAGCCGCCGATCCAAGAGTTTTTGTCATCTCTGCTCCCAATTTGGATTCGTATCGCGCATACATTTTATCGATCTCCGCATCTGACATCTTATCCACCTGAAAAACTGAGAGACGCCTACCGAGATAATGCTCCGATTGTCCCCCAGCAACCAGCGCAGCTAGCCGCTCTCGTCGCCGCATTTTATTTTCATTTTCATTCGGAGTCGTTGCACTCAACCCAATACCAACCCCCACCCCCGATTCCGATTGCTCTGTCGGATCATTATTGTTGGCAGTCGGAGTTGAGGTTTCTTCTATTAGCTGATCGAGAAGTTCGTCGCAGTTCATTTTTCTTAAAATTAATTTAACTATTCTAACAAGTCTCATCACTTTAACATATTTATTTATTACAAAAATAATAAATGCGCACCACCCGATACTTATGATCACCATTATGCTCGCAACAAAGCTCGCAGCGGAGCACCAAATTGTTAACATTGTTAACCATTGTTCAGTATTTGTTCAGTATTTGTTCAGCATTTGTTCAGCATTTGTTCAGCATTATTCAGCATTTGTTCAGCATTATTCAGCATTTGTTCAGCATTATTCAGCATTTGTTCAGCAATTGCTAAGCATTGCAATAGCTTATTACTTTGCAATTTTCCTAATTTTATAATTTTCCTAATTTTTTCAAAATTATTAATTAATTAATTAAATAAATCGTTAGATTTAGTTGATAACTTTATAAGCAGTTGGTTGATCAGTCTTTAGCAGAAGCTTGGCGTGCTTAGTTTTCGAAAGTATCTGTCGAACCTCCAGGCGCTCCTCGCGCGTTGGGATAACGTCATTCTCTCGAAGACAGTCATCGAATGAGTCTCGGTCCTTGCAGTGAAAGAGGGCGACCCATTTCGTTTGCTCGCGCAGATCCTTGAGGACGGCGTTGATTTTTTGAGTGGATATCCATTTGCTTTGCCTAGCATGGCGGCCAGAAAATGCGAGCTCGGAGAGCATGTCCTTCTTTTTGGTCATCGCCGCCTTGGCTGAGCAATCGTCAATCACGTATAGGGTGGGCTCGCCCTGAAATATTTGGTATAAACCACGCAACCAATCGTGAAGCCTATCACCGGGGTCAATAACGTATACCTCAGGGTCGGTCCATATCCACGGGCACGCTGATAAGTATCGTTGTGCCGCACAGTGGGACATAGGATCACAATGTGACGAAAGGCATCGCGGTAGGATCCCTCGAGTAAGTCGAGGATGAAAACCGTTTTTCCACATCCTGTCTGCCCACATATTATGGCAGAGTGAGCATCTCCAATCGTGAATTGGTATTGATTGCTAGATTTCTTAATTTTTTCAAATTATGTATTAATAAATCGTTAGAATTAGTAGATCGCTGATACGTATCGACCATCTTCGATGTTGAGTTGTGCGTCTGTAATTATATATAAGTACACGTTCAATGGCCCGGCTCCGTCCGCCTCTTTGGTTATCTGGATCGTCACACCCTCACTAGCGTTCTCAACTTGGCGTCCGCTACCGTGTATTTGGTCATCGTCGCTGGCTCGCATGTCTAGCCATAAACGCGTATTTGGTATTCAGGAACTCCGCGAGGGAGGGACGGCCACGGCCGAGAGATGCAGGTCTTTAGCAACTGCTGCAACCTCCGGAGAGCGCTTAGATCCGGCAGCAAACTGCTTTCTTACTTCATCCCACTGCTGGTGCGCGCGAAGACCCGCGCTGTAGAGTTGATTGGGGACTCCCTCGATCGTCACCCTCTACCTTCGTGATTTTGGGGTTATAGAATCTGTCGGTTTTTCTAGCACCGAACGCGAACCGAGCATCCTCGAACACATCAGTATACCTTTCATCGAGCGGGCGGGTACGTTGACGTTAATATTCCACAATGTGTCGCTTTTGTTTTCGGCATCTTGCGATGCGAAGAACTCGGTCGTAAAGTATGGCAACGCGCCCGGCGTACTGGGTTCTGATCAATCGCGCTAGTTCGGTCATCGTGACCATGTCGTACTCCAGCGAAACATTATCGATCGTATACGTCGATAACTGGTCGGTGGCTATGATAACTCGGCCGTAGTCGTTGAACGTTAGTTCGTATTCGAGGCGGTCAGCCAAAGCACTCTGATAGTAGGGCATGTGACTCTCCAGCAACTCAAAGTCGAGCGGGATGTAGAAGCGGTTGCCGTAAGCACCCGCGACCGCGTTGTCACTCGCGTTGTTATCTACCTTGTTAGCAGCCCCGATTCTAAGTTTGGTTACAGTTTTTGTTTTTATTTTTGCTGGTGTCAATACCTTGATAGACAGCGTTTTCAAGCTCGTGTGACGTCTTCCACAGGTCCTGATAGCAATGGTAGACGTCGCTGTCGTCGATCGACATCACCTCATTACCAGAAATCTTTATCATGGTCTTCTTGACGATGGCGCGACCCAGGTTCTGAACGACGGTTCGGTCCGCGTCCGTCGACGTTAGCGAAATAGTGAAAGCGAGGCGAACAGTACCCGGAACAATGACGTCGTTAGCTCCGAGGTTGGGGAAGCGGACTAAGAGCTGCTGGTTCTGGTCGATCGTCGATGGGTTGTTCGTAATAACGACACTCTGTCTCACGCCTTTTGCCCCGAGGGGCTCACGCAGTCTGCGGTATGGATTGAGTTTGCGACCGTATTGACTCGAAGACATAATTAATTTTTTCAAAATTATTGAAACTATTAAACCCGTATGGTTTTGTCTTTAATACATAATTAATTTTAAGAAAATTATAAATATGGCTGATTACGATGTTGACATGGATGAAATCGGAAGAGACGATTACCTCGATGGTGATGATGATAACTTCGAGGATTCCCTCACGACACCCACCATAGAAACTCCAGTTCCAATCCAATCACAATTGGGTGACGCTACCACTAGTCAAAGTCAGGAATTACTTGAGGGAGCTGTAAACGACTACTACAACAATTTGGCAGCAGAAAAAGGTCTGGTCCCCTCTGTCGGTCGCGACTACTCCAAGTTCAAATTTATGAGCGGTAAATTGCGACTAAGAGCAGCACTAAATCTCCCATTAGTCAACATTAGGACCGGAAAACCCCTATCGCTAAACACCATTGCAGGAAACCCGGGACGGTGGCCGATTCATAAGGGACGAACTAGGCTTCACGGATTGAAAAGAGGGTTAAAACAATTATACCGGCCCGCGCTGTAGAGGCCCTAAGTCTACCGACGAAACTATAGCGAAGACGGCCACCGCGATAGAAAAAACGGTCGAGCTCAGCGAGGTCCCTCAAATAGCCACCGACGTTATTAACACTATGGAGGACCACGTTCAGCGTCCCAATCGCAATTGGGAAAAATACTCAACGATGATCCCACCGTTACCTCTTCGAGAACTCCGTGGACTCGATAAGGCTCTACAAACGGTCCGGGGCGAACTGGTCCTTAACCTCTCCAAACTCACGGCGCTGGATGAACATATCGCGCTAGAAGAAAGAAAATCTGGAGGAAGCCGGTGACGATAGAGAATCTACCGAGCGGATCAACAAACTCCTGCGGTCTTTGCGGGATGAAAGAGAAGCTCGCTTGGAGGCCGCCTCGGCTAACCGTGAGGCTCTCCGCACACAAATAAGTCGGATCCGCGAATCAATCTCGAGGGTCCTGCACGAGGAGACGGACACTCGGTGAGCGTCTTCGCACTCTGTTCAGAGAGCGGGCGTCACGATAGCAAGCATCCTCGTTGCTATCGCATGACTATATCGACCATAGTTCTAACTTTCACTGGTGGTGCGGCGCCACCACCCGCTCCAGCACCAGCACCAGCACCCGCTCCATCCGGTGGAGCCAAGGAGTGGATAAAAAAACAACTAAAAGCCCTCGCCAGTCTTCTAGCTAAATTAGCTGGAAAGGCGGCTGCCGCACTACCTGGACTGATCGGAAGTATCGTTTCTTACTTGCTATCTATATTATCAAAAACGGCCGGATGGCTAGCCAAAAATACCTGGGCTTTAATCGTGGCAATCGCCGGTCTCCTATTATTCTCTGTCAGAGAGTTCCTACAACCAAAGCGTAAATAATCCGATCGCCACGAGGGCGATGACGAGCCCCAATTTCTCCTCCTCGTGTGTTGTGCTTCCAATTTCAACATTGTTGATGATTGGTGTTTCTCCAATCGCGATTGGTCTGTTGATGGAACTCGATGGTGCATCCAATTTACGAATTGGGGGTACTGGGTTCGATTTACGAATTGGGGGAGGTGTATCCATTTTGTGTTTTATGAAATCGGTTCCACTGTTGGGGGTGCGCTTGATGATATCCGTGTTCACGTTACCGTTGTGGCCGATTTTTTGATTGTTGGCGGTGGCGATTACGATATGATTATTGTAACCGTCAACCGGGTCGTCTCGTAGTATCATATTGCTCGGCGCCATATAAAGACCTATTCCAAATACATAGTCTACTGGGGTGCTGGCATTCTGCAAAACGTCTTGATAATTCTGGATCGCCTTCTCCAGGTCCACCCTAGCTGAGATGGCGTCCTCTACAAGTGCCAAAAATTGTTTTTGTGCATCAAACGCTGTTCCCATGCCCAGTATAGAACTGCGAGTTTGCTTCTGTGCGCCGAGAATGGCCCAGACGTACGTGCGAATGGAGTCGTTGACGCGAGTAACCCCGGCCTGCGTGAACCCTAGACCCGTATCTAACATAAATGTACCCCACGCGTTCTGAACCTCAGCAGCCTGCTGTATGTAATCGACGTGAGCCAGTTTCGGAGGTAACATTTTACAAGAAAACACGCCACAGTGTCGACCTCCAGACACTTCCGTCCCGAAGTCATAGTCGCTGGGGTCAAAATTCCCGGCGTTCCGACTGACGATGTGGTCACCGGAGTGATCGTGTCTAAAATCAGTCTGTGTCCAATTCCCGGACTGGCCGTGAATGAGAACGTCCCCGAGGCCGGTGCTGGTAGGAAATGCTTTCTGTCTCCAGTCCGCGTCTTTTGAAACGTAAAATTCGTTACACAGTCTTTCAAAGGCCATACGGTTATATGTGTTGGAAATGGGATCCCAGGCGTCGTCTTGAGGTAGTGAAATACCTAGTTCTTTGAGAATCCTCCTAATAGTATAATACACGTGAAAGTTGTAGACACTTCGGAGCATGACATTCTTGGATGTCAGATGGTCTTTATATGAAACTCCACACCCGGCTGTTGCGCACCATACAGCGAAATTTATTTGGTTCTGCCAAAACTGCATCGGTGTTGCTTTCCAGCCGTTTACCACCTCCATCGTAGTAATCTTGGCAACCTATATTGTTCAAAGATGTTAGGGAAGTTGGTGGCAAAGCCACTGTCCGGTCTAACCGTTACGGTTGGGTGTACAAGGCGGTTAACAACGTCTTTTTGTGTGTATTTACCTCCGACCGCGTACTTTACATTAGAGTTAAAGCTAAATGCTTTGGTATCCATTGAAAGATATTATTATGTTTGCTACTATAACTAATGTTCAAAAAGGGAGTTGTGAACTTCAAAAATTAATAGACAACTGCTGCGGAAACGCCGGGTAGGCCTTAGATCAATCACCTTCACGGTTGGATGGCAGAATGTGGGGAAGAGCGAATGGTTTTACTATGTGAAGGATGGACTACAATTAGAAGTAAAGCTGCCTCACGGACTGTGGGGAATAAGACAGCTCAAAGATTTTGTCAACTCAGAGCTTGACGGTATAATCAACCTCACAGTATCGAATGCTACCGGGCTCGCAACAATGACCATCAGCAGTGATAATAAGGTAGTGGTCTCCCCGGGGTTGGGTGTATTCAACTCGGTTTTAGAGAGACATACTCCTCAAACAAAGGAGTGTTTACCCGGGTGAGTACGTGGTGATAAACCGGTGGACTTCACCTTCTCACGAAAACTCTCAGGGTGCACCTGGATCGGGTGAACACATCGTACAACACGATAGACGGATCCCCCAGCACATTACTGAAAACTGTGCCGCCAGCGATTGTTTCTATGGCGAGACTGTAACGTTAGACTTCCCACACCCAGAGATGAAAGTTTTGGAATCGGGACACATCCACGAGTTGAAGATTTATATTCTTGATGATAAAGGGCGAGAGTTGAAGAACGATTACCCGATTTCGGTCGTCCTAGAAATTTCATATTAATTAATTTTAAGAAAATTAGAATTAAACGCATGTTCGTAATATATATTATCAACATTATGAGTATATACGGACCAGGTAGTTCTTCCGATTGGGTGACAAATTCAAATAATTTGGAACCTGCAGAAGGGGGATTCATCCCGACAGAGGGCGACTTTTTAACTACCCAAAAACAAAGGCCTTGATTAATAGAACTATATCGAGGGCCACGGACGAGATTCACAAGAGTCTACTATCACAACTTAGAGAATATGCCCTGGCTGTGAATACACAAAGTCGTGAAGAAACGCATACGGAACTAAACGAACTAGGTAAAAAAATAACCAAATTTAGAAAAGAGGCCCGGTTGGGGATTGATAAAGCCCGAGAAGACCGTAAGGCTGACATTACGGAGGTTTATGATTGCGTTGCGCTTAGAAGACTCTCTCCAGCAAAGAAGCTACACTTGCTGAATTAGACGGGAAAATAATCGATTTTACGAAATGAGGCCACGTCGGGTATTGAGAAAGCACGAGAAGACCACCAGGCGGACCTTATGAAGGCTTATGAGGTGTTGCGCTCAGAGGACTCTCTCATCAGAGAAGCGGCACTCTTTACTGAACTAGATAAAAAAATAACCCAAATTTCGAAAAGAGACCCGGTCGGGTATTGATAAAGTCCGAGAAGACCACCAGTCTAACCTTGCAGAGGCCATTGCGGAGGCTTATGATGCGTTGCGCTTAGAGAACTCTCACAGTAAAGAATCGACACTTACCGAACTAGATGAAAAAATAGCCGAATTTATAAAAGAGACCAGGTCTGGGGTTGAGGGGGTCCGAGAAGACCACAAAGAGGCCATTGCGGAGGCTTATGGGGCTTCGTTACGCTCAGAGAACTCTCTCAACAGAGAAGCGGCACTTACTGACCTATATGAAAAAATAACCGAATTTAAAAAAGAGACCCGGTTTGATCTTGATGGAGTCCGAACGGTATTGATAAAGGCCCTAGAAGACCACCAGGCGGATATTACGGAGGCTTATAGGGTGTTGCTCTTAGAGGACTCTATCAACAGAGAAGCGACACTTACTAAATAGATGAAAAAATAACCGAATTTCAAAAAGAGACCCGGTCGGGTATTGATAAAGCCTTAGAAGGCCACCAGGCAACCATTACGGAGGCTTATGATGCGTTGCGCTTAGAGGACTCTCTCAACAGAGAAGCGACACTTACCGAACTAGATGTAAAAATAACCGATAAACTAAAACATGCTCGTATAGCCGCGACCAAAGCTCTTGAGGAGGCCTCTTATGAGATTCGTACTGAGGCATATAACGCAAACAATGCGCTTGCCGGAATAGTGAAAACAATGAAAACGCCAAAACGTGTCATAACTGTTTGGGCTGAGAAGCGGGGCCCATTGGTTGTGGGGCACTATGAATATTCGTTCGGTGCCAAAGCGAGTAATAAATATGGGGGATACACTATGACAGCTGCAGGTGAAGTTGTCCAAATGGCGGTCTGCTCGGTTAATGCTAATGGTAAACTGTGGGCGCGGTCGCTATAAATATTGTAGTAGATGGGAAAGAACGGGGGGTTGGAGTCACTAAAATCTCTGGAGATAGTTCGACGGTGGTTTCGTTTGCCGGTGATGATCGAATTAGACTTTCCCAAGGTAGTGTTATTAACTTTGTTACGAAAATCGGTGACTCAGAGAGTTCTTCCACTATTGTCTCATTGTTAATTTGAACTTATTGTGTAAATACTAATATATGAAATAAATAAATTTAACTATGAACGAATCACCGCTTCCAATTGTCAATACCGATCCACCAACACTGTATCCAACTCTCAATACCACTCCACCAACACTGTATTCAACTCTCAATACCACTCCACCAACACTGTATTCAATTAACGAAAAAAGTTCAGATTTTAGGTTGAATAATATCGTCGCTATGCAGGATATTTTAGTTAGAGAATGTGCAAATAGAAAAAGACACTCTAATAAATATAGGCGCGCGGCAAACATAGCTGAAGCATCTAGTACGGTTCTGGCAAAAGTGTTTCTGTGTTGTGGGGCGGGGAGGGGCTGCTGCAACGCTATCTACAATTGTAATGATTCCACTTGCAGGGGTTTTGAGTGGAATTACCGTTTTTATCTGGAACACTTTGTATGGTAATTAGGGCGGCGGGTGGAAAACTCGAGAAAAAAAGTAGAAAACATGATAGAATATCCGTTCTCGCTAGGTCTAAGAAAAATAGCATCGACGTTATGGTGTCCAAAGCGTTGGCCGATAAGAAAATATCAAATTTAGAGTTTGAATCCGTGGTGGAAGAAATGGGGAGATATGAAGAATTAAAAAATGATATAAGGATCAAGGCGCGCGCCACCATGCCAAAAATTGAGTGTACTGATTGGGATAAATTTAGGGTAAAACTTGGAAATAAAGTCGGAGGAAATGTTACAGCACCATTATAAAATAATTAAAAAAAATAAAAAAAAAAAAAAAATTTAAAAAAATAATTAAAAAAAAAATAAAATAAAAATAATAATTTAAAAAAAATTTCTTAATTTTATAATTTTCCTAATTTTTTCAAAATTATATTGGTGCAGTAAACAAATTTACATACCTATACAACATGTGTTTTTCACTGAGAATTATCGGCTCTGTTTACCTCGGCTATCAATTTACGCATGGGCCATAACCCGTGTAATTGAAACATTGTCGTTACAACATAAATTAATTACTATGTAATAATAGGGAGTGTTCAGCTTTTAAATTATTATTAAAAAAAAATATTAAAATTAATTATAAAATTAACAAAATAACGAACCATCACATGTTTTCTTTCGCCAATAGGTATTAATAAATAATTATAATATGCACACCATTTGTATGTTGTATAGGAAACTGATGAGTATATATATGTGTGTTGACCTTACAACAATTGGTCTCATCTCGTGTGTGCTATGTTGTTGATCCGGTTATGACGTCCGTCTCGTCTGTTTAATGGTAGCAGTCTATCCATATGTGTGTATTTGGATATGTAATTGTGTAGCTCAAAGGTGCCGGCCTAACAGATTTCTGCCTAAAAGAGCTTTGCAATTTCGGAAACCAAATTCACACATAGGCTCTCCTTACTTCGCTGGTTTCTCTTAATTAGAGAATTGGCAATGGGGTTCAAGGCGACCCGTAAAACCAGACTGTGAGCCAACAGATGTGTGGGCTTAAGAAAGGTCCCAACACCCCAGTGGCTGGGTGCCGGCTAGAAATCTGCCCAGTCGCTGGGGGTGTTGTGCACGAGTGGAGGCTTTTGTTATTTTTTTTTACAAATTATTAATATCTTTATAGCGATATCGTAGAAATGTATATCGTAAACGAATCGTTGGGTTTTTAACTTTTTTTAACAATTTTATAATACACCTTAATTTCATATCCGATACGCATTATCCGTCTTAATGTTTGTATTTGCCTATTGTATAGTTGACATAATTGCCGGTATAATATTGTAAATGCAACGTTTTTATCGGAGCGTAATAAATTACGCTGGTATTTCATGTATTCGATATCGCCTAGTGTTCTCATTTTATAGAATTTATATATAGGATTATAACCCCCGTATTCTTCATAAATTTCTTCAACACAGTTATTAAAAACTTTCAATTCCAATTGTATTGTATTATCCATTTTCTCTAATAGTTGTTTTTTTCTATTCAATTTCAATTTCTTCTAATAATTTTTCAATTTCTTCGTTAAAAGCGATATTGTAGAAACGCATATCCGTAAACGAATCTTTGATTTTAAACTGTTTTATAAAATTAGTTTGATAATATTTCGGTAGTGTTTCTACGATCCTATTGATCCTATTTAGTCGCTTCATTACATAAATTTGAGACTTATACCGGCGACATAATTGCCGGTTTAATATTGTAATTCAACGTTTTTATCGCAGCGTAATAAATTACGCTGATATTTCATGTGCTGGATAAGACCAACCATTTTTTGTTAAATTACAGAATGAGAACACACTGGAGTGAAACGTTTGTTTTATTGATGAGGTTGTTGAATATGTTCGAAAGACATCCAAGCTGACCTCAGACAAGAAGGTAAGCACAACTCTGCTTTCGACAAATCATAATTCCTGATTTCGAGTGTGATATTTGCATACCTGCTCCGTTCTGATTTTGGGATTTTCTCCCCAATGCAGCAGGTTAAATGCAGGATCGAACACGTTGGCCTGACCTTAAATGACCTTAGCTGTTAATAGGCCATTTAACACCAAAAAATCAAATATATAAATGTAATGTAGCTGTGACTGGAGAAATGGGGTTTATGGGTTTTGCGACTAGTGTAGATCCGGATCTGCACTGTTCGCCAATCCATCAATGAAACGTCCGTCAGGATTCTATCAAGCAACGTAGGCTACAGGAGTGTGCTATTTGATCAGGAGGTACACTGGTGGCAAACCCAAAAGCCCCATTTCTCCATTTATCACCACAAATTTTAATCTTTGGGCATGATCTGTCATTGGCATCGTCGTCGGCGTTATTACGGTTAATAATTTTGGACGTACATCCAAATGTTGCATATCTCTAACATGTTGGTCGAATCTTTACTAAACTTCACCAATAGCTTCCTGATATTGGTGGTTAACCACTCTATATGATTCGGCTGATCGTAACATTTGTGGGTGAAACACCAGCTGGATTTCACCTTGTTTTCCTGAACAGCGCTCAAAACTCGCCGTGGTCGTCGTAAAACATTGGACCAGCCCCCATTGTATATTACAGGCATCATATTAGGCAAGAAAAGTACTAAAGTTGAAAAAACAATTGACTTACTTTACCAATTTAATAAACCCGGATAGGATATCTAAAACGATACTAGCATGATGGTATTCTCTATGCTTTTGGCTACATACAGTTATAAAAAACATCTCACGGCCTAAAATGACCGTAGCTGTTGACAGACTGGGCCGGTAAGCACCATTAAATAAATAAATATAAAAACAACAAATAAAAAGATGCAGTTTTGTAATCGTGGCTCTCTGTGTTTGACACACTGACTTTTAAACACAATCTTATAGTAACATAACAACCAAAAGTATTTGGACACCATTTGTTTTGGGAAACCCTTAAGGGGGGTTCCAAAATAAATTGTATCCAAATACATGTACATTGTTATTGTAATAACACCAGTACAGCCGTACTAACACTAAATATTGGGACGCTCATCATTGTGGGTAAACATTCATTTATGCCCTTCCGGAATAAATTCTGTTGTATTATTTAGGGTTGTCATGGTAACGTGTTACTTTCAGAGTTGAAGCTGCTGCATGAATTCGACAGTTACGAGAGAAGCCTAAACCTGGAGGAGCAGTCTCTGTGTTGTGCAATAGACAAACTCTCCACAGAGGAGGTAGTTTGTCCCCTTTGTCAAAAGTAAGTTTGTTTAGCGCACTATACCCCCCCCCCCCCCCCCCCCCCGGCATACAAAGTATGACGAGGGGTATATAGTTTTCGTAATTCCGTCCGTCCATGTTAAGATTTTTGGGTACCCATTATCTCTGTAACGGTAAGTCGGATTGACTTCAAACTTGTATACTTCCTTATCATTATCCATATTATCATTCCATGCCACACCCATGTGGCCTTCATGTCCAAGGTCAAGGTCAAATTAAATAGAAACAGTTTTTAATTATTGGCGTAAAGTTTTTATTACCCTGATCACTTTCTCTAGTTTGGATCATATGGGATTTGTGACCAGTGTAGCTCCTGATCAAATAGCATTCCTATAGCCTGATAACGAGCTATATTCCTGGTTAGAAGCATGACATGTGTTTTCATTGATGGAATGGCGAACAGTGCAGATCCTGATCAGACTGCGGATGCACAGGCTGATCTGGTTCTACACTGGTTTCGAAACTCGTAAGCCCCATGTTTCTCCAGTCACACCCACATTTTAACACACAGTTTAACCCAACTAAACGTGATTTGTCTCATTTCAGATATCCATTGATGACCAACAAATCTGTGATCTTTTGTAAATGTGGCCTGAGTATTAACACAGAGGTTAGTTGATGGCCTGATGCCTAGGTGATGTATATTCGACTTCAATAGCAGCGGTTGCGAGTTCAATCCTCACCCTAGGCGTTAAAAATCCTTACATAGTATTTCCATGCCACTAGTCTGTCGGATGAGTCTTTAAACTGGGGTCCTGTCTCTATATGACCTTAGCTGTTGCTTGGACATTAAAGCCATTCGATTTCACTTTTTTTCCCATTTTTTTACCAAGAATATAAATATTTTCTTCATTTCTACTCTAAAATATATGTTGTTATCACTCGTTTAAACGTCTCTCCGAGATTATGGCGATCGTATGCAATCAGATAACAAGTTTAATAAATATCCAAATGTTTGATTCTTTATATTGCATTGCATCGTACGTTGAAGCTGTACTGACGACTTAGCATGTTTTATGTAGCGTCTCGTTTACATATTTACTACTCTGGGGGCCGTTTCACCATAAAGCTTTGTACGACTAAAATGTTTCTATGTGTAAAATTATGAATGTCTGTAAATTTCACATTAGCAATGTTTTCTTGTAAACAATTAATGGATTTACATTTATTTAACATAAACTGCATATGGTCAATAAATGTAAATTCATCAATTGACATTTCCAAACAATCCTAAATTTACACTTTCAAACATTTTAGTCGTTCGAAGTTTAGTGAAACGGCCCAGTGGCGTATTGGGATTTTTCATTTTCATGCATGGCAGTAATGCATTATGCCTGAAGAATATCATACCTCCTTCAAACGCAATGCATATCTTAATTTTGTAAATGGATTACTGAATTTATCAAATGTTTTTTCCCGTTATGAAATGGGGAATAAATGATGTAAAAAGCAAACTAAGTTTAATAAAATCAATGATTATTTTCCAATTGTTGTATGTTGTACTCGCACTTTATGAAATCAATGTGTATTCAGATAAAATAAATTTGTGAAATACACAAACAGGGCTCCAGATAAGCTGCGTATTTGCTTAAATACCCAATTATAATTGCCAAAAACCCAATTGAAATCAGAAGTAGCAATTATCAAAAAGCAATACAAATTTTGTGGTACGTTTATCATGCTGCAGAAAACAATAAACAGACCACAAATATAGCATATTTTTCTTATTATCCATGAAAATACATCTTGGTATTTCATTAGAAATGTCTCCAAATGTAATGAAATACCAAGACATGTTTTCATTTCAAAGCAAACTAGTCTGTTGATGTGTAAACAGTAGTGTGATTTTATTTTAACAAATTAAAATTTTGAAATACCCAATTGCTTTAGAAATGATGGAGTGACAATACTCAATTACTAATTCCTTATCTGGAGCCTTGCACCAATATGCGCTATATATGGAGCTCTGAGGTCCATTACACTAAACTTTGAGTGGGTGGTGGTCGGGCGAATGAGACGGCGTAAATGAACGGTATGGGTTCCTCCTTATAGGAATCACGATTTGCCTGGTTTGAATTTGGGAGTTGAATTTGGTTATTGCCCATTATAAAAGTAGTAAGATTATTACTGATCCTACTGCTTTTGGGAGGGGCCAA
This sequence comes from Conchocele bisecta, assembly GCA_029237695.1. Lineage (NCBI taxonomy): Eukaryota > Metazoa > Mollusca > Bivalvia > Lucinida > Thyasiridae > Conchocele > Conchocele bisecta. The sequence continues at coordinate 67,033,638 of CM055277.1, forward strand.
GTGATTCTGGTGTGGCGAGGACCTGGCATCAGATCAGGATTATTCTGATTTCAGGGCTGAATATATAGTTTTGTTATTGTAAATATTCAGTTCTGATTTTGGGATTTTCTCCCCATTTGTACATGTACATGTACTTGTACAGGTAATATATGGGATTTAGTACTAAACCCATTGACCCGGCCTTAAATGACCTTAGCTGTTGATAGGCCGTTGAACCCCAACAAACAAACAAACAAACTAAAGTTTGTAAGACTAAGAAGTTTGTAAGTGCAAAATTTAATTTTAGAATAACATTTACACCGACACAGCGTTCCCACGGTCTGTAAAAGAGAACTTCCAGGCTTTCCAAAAGTCTGGAAAAGTGAGGAAATTTTGAAAAAAGTAAGTGAAATTTGAAATTTCAGCAAAAGTCATAGAAAAGTGAGGGAATTTTGAAAAAAGTAAGTGAAATTTGAAATTTCAGTGAAATTTCAGCGAAAGTCAGAAAAGTGAGGGAATTTTGAAAAAAGTAAGTGAAGTTTGAAATTTCAGCAAAAGTCAGGGAAAGGTCAGCGAATTTTGTGTCGGTTTCTGTGTGGGAACCCTGTGACAGCCTATATTTCAAACTCTTGGATGGGTTCACATTTAATGATGTGTTCACAATTAGGTAGAAAACTGTAATGTTAGTTAACCACTTTAATGTGACAAGCATATTGATAAAAATCTTTTTACAAACGTTTAGTATCGTTAGAAGTGTAGTGTAACGGACCTCTGACTTGTTGCAGCAAGACTGTCTGACACTGAGCAACGTGAAGCATCTACTGGAGGGCGGGCTGGAGGAACATGGGAGGAAATGTGACGTGGCGCCTGTATTCTCCCTCATGTCTGAACTGGACACCAGCAATCTCATCATGTCCTGTGTCGTAAGTAACGTAATAACCGTAAATATTCGGACACCATTTGTTTTGGGGTTTCCCAAAACAAATTGTATCCAAATACACTATTATTGCGATAAACCAGTACAACCACAGGGCTCCAGATAAGGAATTAGTAATTGAGTATTTTCACTCCATCATTTCTGAAGCAATTGAGTATTTCAAAATTTTAATTGGGTCAAATAAAATCACACTACTGTTTACACATCAACAGACAACAATTACTGAATAGTTTGTTTCGAAATGAAAACATATCTTGGCATTTCTTTAGAATTGTCTCCAAGGAGACAATTCTAATGAAATACCAAGATGTGTTTTCATGGGAAAATAAGAAAAATATGCTATATTGGTGGTCTGTTTATTGTTTTCTGCAGCTTGATAAAGGTACCACAATTGTTCTCATTGCTTTTTGATACTCACTCAATTTCAATTGGGTTTTTGGCAATTTTAATTGGGTATTTACGCAAATACGCAGCTTATCTGGAGCTCTGCAACCATACTAACCATAAACATTGGGACACTCGTTGTTGTGGGATCATAAGTATGCATGAAGATATAATAAAATAGCTATCAAATGGTAGCCATTTTGAATTTCATAAATGGCAGCCAAAATGTGTCTTTCTCATTGATCATCAGATTCTGTATTATTAATGCTGCCCAACTAGTCGCCACATATATCACACAGCATAAAACAAGTTAAAAATGACTGCAATTTTGTGATGTGGTGCCCGTGTTCTCTTTCATGCGTGAACTGGACACCAGCAATCTCCTGATGTCGTGTGTCGTAAGTGTATTTCTCCTGTGTCAATCGTATTGGATTTACAGGAAGTGGAGGGATGGGCTCAGGGGTAGACTACAGGACTTCAATACTGAAGGTTGCGAGTTCAAAACCTACCCAGGGCATGAAAAATAGTTTTGTAGTATTTTCATCCCACTGGTCTGTCGGATGAGACCTCACTGTGGTCCCGTCCTTTTTGTGGCTGGGATGTTAAACCCCATTTCATTTTCACACAAAGCAAAGTCTGGTGTAGTAATAGTGCCTGGCACAAGATCAGGGCACTCTCAGTGCTGAAAGTTTCTTTTAGTATTCAGTGCTGAATGTACCGTGCTCCCTTCATACATGTATATTCTCATCTGCATATGTGGCTATGACTGGGGAAATGGGGCTATTGGGTTTTGCGACCAGTGTATAGAGAATAATAGGTTAGTGCCGTGAATGGGAAAAAATATCTGGCAAGGCTTAGGAGACGGGATGGGTGAGGCTCTGCCGAGCACATCCCGTTTCCGAGCCGCGCCAGATATTTTTCCCATTCACGGCACTAACCTACTATTCTATTTATCCCGTCGACTAACCTCAAATAAGCCCAGTCACCGCACATATTCATACAAAGTGATTAGGTCGTATTGACAGGATATCAAAAATGTTTCACTGCACCGTGTTTCACGGCACATACGCACTGTGTTGACGGGATAAAGATCCATATCTGCCATTCCATCAGTGAAACACCCGTAACGAGCCGTCCCATCAGGATCAGAACTTTTGCCAAGTAATTTTCACATATTTTTAGAAATAAAACACCTGAAAATCATGTTGTGACAAATGGATTGCTCTGAAAATTAATATGAAAATCCATTCCAGTTACTTAGGGGTGAAAGGGTCGGTGGATTGGCATAATACATCACTATGTTCTTCTATATTTCAGGAATGTGACTGGATGTCTGTTGTAATTTGAGGGTGTGTTCTATAAATGGCTGTGGCTTGTTCTGCTAAACAATTCAGTTAGATATATGGCGATAAGACGGAATCAGGACGGATCTCAAGCGAAGCATGTCTTTCAAGTGACAATCAGTTTTTGAAAGTTGGCAGATGGAGAACTATTGACAGTATTGTAGAGACAGAGGATCTTACATAAGTGATGGTACATCAGCGCTCCAGATAAGTTATGTGCCTAAAGAGTATTATACCACCAGATTTCAAATTCAATGCATAGTTTACTTTTACAAATGTATTATAGATTTTCTTCCTTATTAAATAGGGAACAAATGATAAAAAATAAAACAAATTTAAAAATACAATTATTTTAGCCCAACTAAGTAAATTTCAACTCTATTACCAGATTACAGTATTTTCACTACTAAATTTGAAACTCACTGCATATTTTCACATTGCTATGAGTATTTTGTACTCCCACATTTGATAATCAATGCGTATTCTGCTAAAATAAGTGTGTCAATACACACTTTATCTGGAGTCTGGGTACATGGTACTTAAAACAAGTTTACCGATTTCACAAGAAGCAAGGGTATGCCAGGTTTCTTGTTGAGTTGGTTCAAATGAGTACCGTATTAACCCTAAATATTCAAACACAATTTACTTTATTAAATAGGGATTTCCCAAAACAAATTATATCTGAATACATTGTTATTGTGATTAGACCACCACTGTCCTACTAACCCTAAATATTGGCACGCTCACTGTTGTAGGGAAACCATATATTTTTATCGGTTTCTCCAAATAAATGGTGTGCAAATATTATACAATTTTCGTCAGTGCGTGGTTTTATCGACCCGATAAACGTTATATTGACTGAGGACGCAGTCCGAGGTCGATATCACTTTTATCGGGTCGATAATATCATGTATTGAATGGTACGACAAGGCGATAATAGTTTTATTATCAATTGAGAAATGTATCGATAAAGCATAAATAGAGAATAGCAGGTTAGTGCTGTGAATGGGAAAAAATATCTGGCAAGGCTCGGGAAACGGGATGGGCGAGCTCTGCCGAGCACATCCCGTTTCCGTGCCGTGCCAGATATTTTTTCCCTTTCACGTCACTAACCTACTATTCTATTTATCCCGTCAACAGCTACAAATGGCTGTAAAATGCCAAAATTGTATTGACTGGATAACAAAAATGTTTCACGGCACCATGTTTCACTGCACATACGCACTGTGTTGATGGGATAAATATACATTTACGCTGTGAACATTACGATTAATCTTGCTTTACGCTATTTTTGCGCAATTCATAATCATCATGTTCAGCGACATTGCTGGTGATGAGCGTGATATGATTAGCAACGTCATGGATTTTAATGACGACAAGAGACAACCTTGTTCCGCCTTTAGGTCAATATGACCTTTTGAATCGACTTTCTCCGGTCAATATGCATTTATATTGAAGATCACGTGACCAGCATCTGACCAATCGCAGACATGGATATTTCTCGATTGATCTTAATTATAGTTATTACGGTAGTCACAATATACACCTCAATGGAAATAAGAAAAGAAAACAAATATAAAATTTGCATGTCCCTAAAAAAAATTACGAATGTAATGGGATAGAGTGATGTTTACATACATGTATTGATAATGTTACTTGCATGCAATGTTGTGGTGTGTTTATGATTATATATTCAGGGCTCCAGATGAGGAATTAATAATTGAGTATTGTCACTCCATCATTTCTGAAGCAATTGAGTATTTCAACATTTTAATTGGGTAAAATAAAATCACACTACTGTTTACACATCAACAGACCGCAATTATTTAATAATTTGCTTCAAAATGGAAACATGTCTTGGCATTTCATTAGAATTGTCTCCTTGGAGACAATTCTAATGAAATACCAAGATGTGTTTTCATGGAAAATAAGAAAAAATATGCTATATTTGTGGTGTGTTTATTGCTTTTTGATACTCGCTACTTATTTTAAGAAAATACGCAGCTTATCTGGAGCCCTGCTTGCATGCAATGTTGTGTGTTTTCCTGCAAAATTTCATTTTTCAATATATGTTCAGGTTCTGTAATATATGGAAACTTTCAATGGTATTTTACCGTAATAAGAAAAAATTGTCTTGATGTTATTTAAAAAATTAAAACAAAATGTATTGCACATGTATAAGGTTCATGGAATAATTAGAACTAATTGTAGCACCAATTTCTATCAGCATTTTCAATGGTGATATTTTGTTTGAATACCGATATTTATTTTTCAATAATTTGGTTTAACTGCAATATTGAATGTGCTGTATATATTTCAAATTGCCAACCTATACATGAAATATGTTCTGTGATACTTTGTATTAAAGTGGTAACAAAGTACGATATTTATCGGGTAACTACTGTCCGTTGCACGTTTTGCTGCAGGCAAACTTTTGGCTGTCAAACACATTCAATCTTAAAAATATTTAAAAGTATGTAAGTACTTTTTCATCAATAACAAAAAAGTCACCGTCCCCCAAAAAAATTATGTGATGAAATTCCATCAAATATTAATTTATTCGAAAAAAAATAATTTCCTATGGGAATTTAACATGGGGCAAAAAGGAGGAGGACCAGGAGGATCAAAAAACAAAAAGAATTGGAAATTGACCTGGATTTTGAAAATTAAATCGCAATTAAATCAATATTAATTTCATCAAATAATTTTTTTTTTGGGGAGGGTGACTTGTTATTAATGAAAAAGTAGTTACAATTAAATAGGTTTGAGATTTAATGTGTTTAATAGCCAAAAGTTCGTCAGCAGCAAAACATAGAACAGACAGTAGTATTTTCCAAATACATGTTCACCAATAAAAATTGCTTTATCAATTATTGTTACAATGTGTTGTGATAAATTTGAAGGATAAATCTTTTGTACCCATGTATTTAAACATAATTGATAAAGCAGTAAAAATCAAATAGCATTTCTGTTCTTTCTATGAATTCATAGCCACCGTGGGTATGTGACGAGTCGATGATTAGGACTGGGATTGTTAATATGTCTGTGACTGGAGAAATGGGCCTTATGAGATTTGTGACCAGTGCAGCTCTTGTAGCCGATTTCACCAACATTGCAAAGTATACTTTGAGGGAGTAATAATTTATTTTTCCGGAAATGCATTATTTCATCCAGAACTAACGACTGCATATATTTGATGATTTAAAGTATGCAGAATTATTATAATGAATTTATTACATTATCACAGCCATTTTGGCTGTGATAATGTAATAATTTTTACAGTACAATAAAAATTAATAAATTTATCCTTAAATTGAAAATTTCTCCCTCAAAGTATACTTTGCAATGTTGGTGAAATAGGTTACTGATCAAATAACACACTCCTGTAGCCTGATAACAATCTATATTGCTTGTTAGAAGCATGACGGATCATTCAGTGACGGTGTAGCAAGCAGTGCAGATCCTGATCAGACTATGTGGATACACAGGCCAGTGATGGGCTAGCGAGCCGTGTAGATCCTGATCAGACTGGATACACAGGCCAGTGATGGGCTAGTGAGCAGTGCAGATCCTGATCAGACTATGTGGATACACAGGCCAGTGATGGGCTAGCGAGCAGTGTAGATCCTGATCAGACTATGTGGATACACAGGCCAGTGATGGGCTAGCGAGCAGTGTAGATCCTGATCAGACTATGTGGATACACAGGCCAGTGATGGGCTAGCGAGGATTGCAGATCCTGATGACTGCGGATACACACGTGATCTGCATTTACACTGGTTGCAAAAACCATAATGGTCAAGGTCATTTATTTACTTTTAAAGTTCACCAGTTTTGTAACAGAAATGGGTTAAAGTTATTGTTTTTTTCACAATATCTCTTTAACCCCTTGCCAGACTTTGATAATATTTCACATCAATGTTTGTCTAGGGATGATGCTTCACTACGCACAACCCACATCCAAATTCTCAAGGTCAAGGTCATTTATTTACTTGTAATGTTCACTGGTTTTGTAACAGAAATGCGTAAAAGTTATTGTTTTTTCACAATATCTCTGTAACCCCTTGCCAGACTTTGATAATATTTCACATCAATGTTTGTCTACGGATGATGCTTCATTACGCACACCCCCCACATCCAAATTCTCAAGGTCAAGGTCATTTATTTACATGTAATGTTCACCGGTTTTGTAACAGAAATGCGTTAAAAGTTATTGTTTTTTCACAATATCTCTTTAACCCCTTGCCAGACTTTGATAATATTTCACATCAATGTTTGTCTAGGGATGATGCTTCATTACGCACACCTCCACATCCAAATTCTCAAGGTCAAGGTCATTTATTTACATGTAATATTCACCGGTTTTGTAACAGAAATGTGTTAAAAGTTATTGTTTTTTCACAATATCTCTTTAACCCCTTGCCAGACTTTGATAATATTTCACATCAATGTTTGTCTAGGGTTGATGCTTCATTACGCACACCCCTACATCCAAATTCTCAAGGTCATTTATTTGTAATGTTCACGGTCAAATGCCTCGGCAGGCGCGATACCGCTTCCGTGGCGGAATTCTTGTTTCCAGTCCCAGCCAGAGTTCACTCGCACACATACAGCATATACTCCCGGTGGTTATTTAACCAACTTCAGCCAAAGGATACGATCATTTTTGTTTAAAAATCTCATTATTTTGTTTATTTCTCGATTAAGGTGTATGTTGTTACCACTCGTTTGAACCGTCTCATTGAGTGTGACAACATATACTTTTGAAAGGAAATAAAGAAAATAGGGATTCTTTCTCAAAATCCTGTCTGTAATAGGTTAATAATGGCTGCAGTCCTCCAGTACGACTTTGGTAAACTAGAGTTCCACTTCCGCTCTTGTGGGTGGTTGGCCGGGCGAAGGCGACGGCGACGGCGTAAATCAACGGTATGTTCCTCCTTAAAGGAATCACGATTTGCCTGGTTTGGCCCGCTGGTACGTTTTTATCTTTGGCTCTTTGTTACCCGAGAGTTGAATTGGGTTATTGCCCATTATAAAAGTAGTAAGAATATTACAGATCCAACTGCTTTTGGGAGGGGGCCAAATGATTCTGGTGTGGCGAGGACCTGGCATCAGATCAGGATTATTCTGATTTCAGGGCTGAATATAGTTTTTTTATTGTAAATATTCAGTTCTGACTGGGATTTTCCCCCATTTGTACATGTACTATATGAAATATATGGGATACTACCATTGACCCGGCCTTAAATTGACCTTAGCGGTAAATAGGCCGTTAAACCCCAATAAACAAACAAACTTCTGCTCTTGGTTGGGAGCACGAAGGAGCCCGTTTTGAACCTGCTGCATTGGGAGGAAAATCTCAAATATGCCTTGAAATTAGAATAAACGAACGTGGTGCCAGTAGCCTATTTCACCAACATTGCAAAGTATACTTTACTAGCAAAGTATACTTTGAGGGAGTAATCATTTATTTTTCCTGAAATGCATTATTTCATATAGAACTAACAAATGCATATATTTCATGAGTAAAAGTATGCAGAATTATTATACTGAATTTATTACATTATCACAGCCAAATTGGCTGTGATAATGTAATAAATTCAGTATAATAAAAATTAATAAATTTATCATAAAATTGAAAATTTCTCCCTCAAAGTATACTTTGCTACTAAAGTATACTTTGCAATGTTGATGAAATAGGCTACAGGTCCATACCACACCAGTTGCTTGGCCCCTTCCCAGGATGGACATATGAAAACAGTGGGTGGCAGGTGGGAGAATGCGATGGGTAATTTAACGATCAGGATTCATCCTTACCGGAATTCCGACTGGAGACTTGGTTTGGCCCTCACATTCGTCTTTGGAATTTTGTATGCGACAGTTGAATCTGATTATTCGTAATCCTATTTTAGGGTAAGGGGCCAAGTGACTGGTGTGGTATGGACCTGGCACCAGGTCAGGTTATTCTAATTTCAGGGCTGAATATATTTTTTCTCTGTAAATATTCCGTTCTGATTTTGGGATTTTCCCCACAATGCAGCAGGTTAAAACTGGATCGACCCCGTTTGCCTAGCCTTAGCTGTTGATGCACCGTTATACACCAATAAACAAACTAGTATACAATATTATTTCTAGACAAAACGTTTGTCTGGAGCTCTGAGGTTCAACTGTAAAAGACATTGGGATGTGATAAACAACAAAACTGGTGTAAAATGTATTTGGATTGTATTATCTTCTTTTGTTAAGGCTGTGACGTAAAACATGTTTAAACGACGCTGGAAAACGTGGTATTATTGTTCTTTCAACCGAGGTACATGTGAATCCAGTAGCCGATTTCATCAAAATTCCAAAGTATACTTATCTAGTATACTTTGAGGGAGTAATCATTTATTTTTCCCGAAATGCATTATTTCATATAGAACTAACGACTGCATATATTTGATGATTAAAACTATGCAGAATTATTATACTGAATTTATTACATTATCACAGCCAAAATGGCTGTGATAATGTAATAAATTCAGTATAATAAAAATTTATAAATTTATCATTAAATTGAAAATTTCTCCCTCAAAGTAAATACTTTGCTAGATAAGTATACTTTGCACTGTTGGTGAAATAGGCTACAGATCCATGCTGACCAACACTGGTTGAAAACACAGCAAGACCAATTTTCCGAAGAACAGTATGTTTCATATTTCTAACTCGTGTACACAAGAATAGACACAAGAATAGACGGAGTTAATCCACTAATTAATTTTCTATCATTTACCATTGGCAATATTTCCCCAATCACGTGTAACTTTTTCTATCACAGATATGGAGACATTTGTATAAATGATGTGGAAAATTGGCAAAAGTTTTGGTATTGTAATGTTTGCTATTGATTACAATCATTTTCGGAAAATTTAATGTCTAGTCAAAATGGTGAAAATGTCACCAATGAGACACATGTAGTAATAATATTCCATGGATGAGCACTTATGAGACACGCCATGTATGCCACTTACGGAAAATATAGTTTCTGTAAAAATATCATTATGTCCCGAAAAATCGCACATGTTCTTGGGTACAAACGTGGCATGTCTCGTATGTGTGAAATATTATTACAATATCCGTGATATCTGGTTGTCTGGTTAGTGTAATTGATAACGATGGCGCTTCTCACCAACGCGGCCCGTGTTCAATCCTCGCATATTAACCCCTAGACCGCTATCTTATTTCTTTTGTCTTCTACTGTTTATTTTCTATTTTTATCTTCAAAAACATGCTTTGACAGCACTTTAGAATAATTTACAACATGCTTTGACAGCACTTCATAATCATTTCCATTGGAAATGATTCTGAAGTGCTGTCAAACCATGTTTTTATTGAGAAAATAGGCAAGATATAAAAGCAACAGCAGACGACAATTGTTGTGAGTAGCAGTCTAAGGGTTAAGGACCAACCTTACGCGTCCATCTGAACCAACAAAAGCATTTAACAAGTATTCTCGTTTGTGATCGTTGTAAAATCAAGTTTGTTTGTTTGTTTGTTTGTTTGTTGGGGTTTAACGGCCTATCAACAGCTACGGTCATTTAAGGCCGGGTCAATGGGTTTAGTACTAAATCCCATATATTACCTGTACTTGAAAATGTACATGCACTTGTACATGTACAAATGGGGGGAAAATCCCAAAATCAGAACTGATATTTACAATAACAAAACTATATATTCAGCCCTGAAATCAGAATAATCCTGATCTGATGCCAGGTCCTCGCCACACCAGAATCACTTAGCCCCTCCCAAAAGCAGTAGGATCAGTAATAATCTTACTACTTTTATAATGGGCAATAACCCAATTCAACTCCCAGGTAACTAAAGAGCCAAAGATAAAAACGAACCTAAGGGCCAAACCAGGCAAATCGTGATTCCTATAAGGAGGAACCCATACCGTTAATTTACACCGTCTCATTCGCCCGACCACCACCCACTAAAATAAAGTAAAGTTCTTTCTTTCTATTACTATATATCATGGGTAACATTTTCACCATTACGTTTTCGTCCAAGATTTACTGTGAAATGGTCCTGATAAGTAAAATCTCCGAGTAAGGAAAGAAAGCTAACTAGCCAATTTACACCATTAACCATTTCACCACTAAGTAACTGAATGGGCTGCGATATGTAAATTTTGCAACCAATCCAATCATCGCAAAATGATTTTCAGGTTATTCCATTTATAAAAAGGGGGTATTTGTTGTTCTCAAAAATTACTTTCAAACTGCAGATCCTGATGAGACGGCTCGTTACGAGCCAGCTCATCTGGATCTGCACTGTTTGCATAAACCGATATAGCGGGCTTCAAAGGGTTAAATAGGTTACATCAACATACATGTTCTAAAAACATTTTCACTGTTTGATTATTTTAAAACGTTAAATAGGGGTCAGGCAACGTTGAATAGGTTAACCCTTAGAATGCTGGAAACGAAAATGGTTGTCTGCAGTTGTTTTACATTTTGCCTTTTCCTCAATAAAAGCATGGTTTGACAGCACTTTAGAATCATTTCCAATGGAAACGATTCTAAAGTGCTGTCAAAGCATGTTTTTGAAGAGAAAAATGGAACATAAAAAGTAAACAGTAGACGACAAAATTTAATTCCGCAGTGTAAGGGTTAAGATTATTGTGGTTGTTTATATCGACAAAATGTGTTCTTTTCCAAAAAAAAACAATGCCTAATAAAGATTTTTTAGCAATAATATGTCACTGTTTTTTAGTAGTCTGTCTGTTAAGAGATACAGACAAGTTTAATTTTCTTCTCCTTACCACACCTCCACCAACCCGCATGTTAACTCGTTACATGCCGAGGATACCCCATTATGTTTGCGGAAAATCGTAAATATTTTCTTTCTATGCACTCAGAAGTATGTCGCGACCACCATTTGAACCGTCTCATCCAGACGGTTCAAATGAGTGGTCACAACATATACTTTCATTGAGAAATAACAAAAATAAAATATTTAATAAATTTCATACCCGTAAAGGTGTATTACGCATGTAATGGGTTAACCTTTAAAAGGTGTGAAGTGAATATGGATGACCGCCGTTTTTTCTTATTTGTCTTATTTCTAATCCCAAAACATGTTTTATCAGTACATGAGAATTGTCTCCAATACAGACGATTCTCACTGGCTGTCAAAACAGGTTTTTATTCAGAAAATAACAGCGGACGACAAAATTCAATTCAGCATGGTAAAGGTAAAACTTCTAAACTACACCTTCGATGAGAAATACAATGTATGCAGTTTACAATTTAAAGGTATATGCCCACTCAGTACGCACACAATGTTCTTTATATGAATTAAATAAGTGTATAATTGTGTCAGTATTCCACCAGTTCTAAAATTTACAAGTGCCCGCTATACAGTCATTTTAAATAGTAATATTTAGTTTACTGATAGTGAATTGTGACTTTTGATAGTGACGTGTGTGTCTACTGAGTGGGCATGTACCTTTAAAGGAATGGAATGATCAAATTTCGGCTAAAATTCCTTTTTATCCCGTCAACACAGTGCGTATGTGCCGTGAAACACGGTGCCGTGAAACATTTTTGATATCCAGTCAATACAATTTTACAGCCATTTCAAGGTGTTGACGGGATAAATAGAATAGTAGGTTAGTGCCGTGAATGGGAAAAAATATCTGGCGCGGCACGGAAACAGGATGTGCTCGGCAGAGCCTCACCCATCCCGTTTCCTGAGCCTTGCCAGATATTTTTTCCCATTCACGGCACTAACCTACTATTCTCTATCTATTTTCCTTATTTCTGAACCAAAGTATATGTTGTGACCACTCATTTGAACCGTCTCGGCGAGACAGTTCAAATGAGTGGTCACAACATATACTTCTGATGAGAAATAAAGAAATTATTGAGCCTTGCCGGATATTTTTCCCATTCACGACACTAACCTACTATTCCCTTCAAAAAGTGTTCTTTGGCATTTTCAGAATTTTTTTATCCAACTTCATGTACATGGGTGGGTACATGTTAGTGTACAAGCTTAAGAAAATGATTAAATAAAATTAATTCTTTGAACACGTTTCATTCTATGAACTTTATAAGAACCTCCAAAATATTTGATAAGAGACTCTCACACTGTCGCAAACAACACATGTTTGAGGGAAACTCAGAAAGTTAAGTGGCCTGTGCCATACAGAATTGTGTCAGTTTCAATTAGAACTATTATGGACTCAATAATCACTACCGTATGTGAATTTTAAAAAACACATTTTCTGTTGATTATTAACTACATGTATCAGTTATTTCTCGGTTTGCTCAACACAGACACATTTGTGTCCCGACTTGTTTGATTAAATTGCATTTTTTACAAACTATCAACTTTCTAATAAATGTTTCAGTCTGAATATGAGCCTGGAGAATGCTATTCTAGTTACTATAAAGTAATAATAAGATTCATCCAAATTGCATCTTTCATAGAACTCTGTAGGATGGGCCACACACTTTTTTTAACACCCCTCAACATGATAACAACAGGCACAAGATGTATACTCAACAAAACATACGCACTCAATTAAATGGGAAAAAGGGATCAAAACAAGACACATTTACAGTACATGAAAACAAATTTATATCTATAGCTGACAAAATGAACCAGATTATGTTCACAAAAAAATACTGCCGGACAAAATTTGTGTCTGGAGAAATGGGCCCTTCATGACTCGTTTGTGGATATGACTGGAGAAATGGATGGCATTTGCGACCAGTGTCTCTCCTGATCAAAAAGGACACTCCTGTAGCCTGATCTATATTGTTTGTTAGAAGCATGGCGGGTGTTTCATTGATGGAATGTCGAACAGTGCAGATCCTGATCAGACTGCGGATGCACAGGCTGATCTGGATCTACACTGGTCGAAAAACCCATAAGCCCCCTTTCACCAGCCACAACCACATTTGTGTAGTTTGATCAGCATCTGCGCTGTTTGCCAGTCATCCAGTGAAGCACTGTTTATGCCTCTACAGTCGGGCTGCAGATTAGATGCTCGACTTGCCACAAATGAGACGAGCGAAAAGATGTGCGATAACTCGTGAAAAACATTTACGATATTTTCAGTAAATACGCTGAATGTTCAACATTTGCTATGCGATTCTCACCACCTTTCGACGTAATCTATAGAAAAATCACAGTTTCTGTAAATATTTTTTATGAAATACCACAAATCTTCTTGGGTACAAAATCACATGGCTGGTCTCAAATGTCAGGGGGCCGTTTCACTAAACTTTGTACGACTAAAATGTTCGTATGTGCAAATTTAGGGTCATCTGGAAATTTCAATTTATGGATTAACATTTATTGAACATAGGCAGCTTATGCTCAATCAGGCAGCCTATGCTCAATAAAAGTAAATCCAGTAATTGTTTACAAGAAACAGTGTTACCCCTTAAACCGCTACACACAACAATTGTCGTCTGCTGTTGCTTTTAGATATTGCCTTATTTCTCAATAAAAACATGGTTTGACAGCACTTCAGAATCATTTATAATGCTGTCAAAGCATGTTGTAAATTATTCTAAAGTGCTGTCAAAATAAGCAGCAGACGATAAAAAATAAAGATAGCGGTGTAAGCACTAACAAACATTTTAGTCGTACAAAGTTTAGTGCCCATATCACACAGAAATTTGACAAGATCCAGTCCATTTTGTCAGCCAATGGTCCATTCGAACCACAATATCACATCTTGCCATTTGGCAACCTGGTGATTAAAATACATCTGTTTATGCCTGATTAACATGGGAGACGTCTGTACAATAAACAAAGTTAGGTTGACAGAGAAACGTTAACCCTTTCAACACTAGAAACATCTGTCCTAATATTTGTAAACAGTATACTGGTGTGGTATCCTAATATACGCGTCTGCCCTTTTATACGTTTGTTTGTTTGTTTTGTTTGTTGGGGTTTTAACGGCCTATCAACAGCTGGAGAAGAATTCACATTTATAGCGTAAAAGCGTGTTTTCTAATCCTGTTTCAAACTGTATTACATGTATTTATATCACATATCTCCCTTCAAATAAATATTGTTTAACCCTTAGAATGCGGGTACCGAAAATAGTCATCTGCAGCTGTGTCATATTTGATCTCTTCTCTCAGTAAAAACATGGTTTGACAGCATTTTAGAATCATTTCCATTGGAAATGATTCTAAAGTGCTGTCAAACCATGTTTTTGATGAAATCAGAATAATCCTGATAAACTTTAATATTATCGAAAAAAAGTATTGTCTTTGCATCGTTTATATATCTGTAAAATTTAATTGGGCAGGTTTCGTGAAACAGACAGTAGGGGTGAAAGGGTTCACCCTTTGAACCCGAAAGCCCGCTATAGCGGTTTATGCAAACAGTGCAGATCCAGATGAGCCGTCTCATCAGGATCTGCACTTTTTGCAAGTAATTTTCATATTTCTTAGAACAAAAACACCCCCTTTTCATAAATGGACGAATCTGAAAATCATTTTGTGACCATTGGATTGGCCGGTCGGAACATTAGCATATCAGTCCATTCCAGTTCCTTAGGCTTGAAAGGGTTAACCTGCATCCAATCCACAAGCCATGCAACTACTGCGTTGTCCGCACATATCACATAAACATTCCATTCTCCATGTAAGTGTTGTATAATTTCAGCTAGATTGTCGATATTACAAAACAGAACAAAATCAATCACTGAGAACTGAAAATATGTACACAAAAAATCTTCATTTTGTCTGCAAGCTCCTCAGTATTCATGGCCTATATGCTTGACCCCACAGGTTGAAGTAACAGATCGAGGTCTATAAATACATTAAATATGCCTAAAAGCATCCATAAATGAAAAAAAAAAGAAGCTATATATAGAGTAAAAAAAATAATTTTAGCTTTTTTTTTTTTTCATTTATGTATGCTTTTAGGCATATTTAAAGGTACATGCCCACTCAGTAGGCACAAAATGTTCTTTATAGGAATTAAATAAGTGTATAATTGTGTCACTATTCCACCAGTTCTAAAAATTACGAGTGCCCGCTATACAGATATAATCATTTAGTAAATACAAGAAAAAAAAATAAATAGAGAATAAATAGTAATGTCCGTTAACATTTTAAGGCAACACGATTATCGCCCCTGATATCAGTGTGGAAATTTATGTCTGATATAAACTGTATATTAATTCCAATCAGTACGTGGGGTAATGGTGAATGTCTCTGATATAAATAACATTTTGTGTCTATTGAGTGGGCATGTACCTTTAATGTATTTATAGACCTCGGTCCGTTACTTCAACCTGTGCTTGAATCGTGCGCTAACCGTTAACTAGCTCAGGGCACATGCTTATAACAATTCACTCCATTCCGATACTCGTAATTAGGATTTGATTTAATGGTGTTTAACGGCCTGTCAACAGCTAAGGTCATTTTATGCCGGGTTAACAGGGTCAAATCCCATATGACACCTGTTGTGTTGGGGGGGGGGGGGGGAGTAAATACCAAAACAGAACTGAATATTTACATCGAAAAAATTTATATTCAGCCCTGTCAAAATCAGGAAGCTTGATTGATCGAGACTCAGGCTCGGCCAATCAAATTGCTTGATTTCGAGTATGAATTTAATGAATATGCTCAGGTTTAATAAGCATGGACCACGAGCCAGGTATTCTAAAACACCAAGCAATTACTCGTCATATCATGTGCAAACTTGTTTAGTTTGAATGGTTGAGGCCAAGCTCTGCTCTGGACAAGCCATTTAAAATACATAGGTAGATTTTGAATACCGTAATAACCCTATTTATAGGGGTTTCCCAAAGCAAAGTGTATCCAAATACTAACCCTAAATATTTGTACACAATTTGTCTAGGGAAATCCCTATAAATAAGGGCTTTCCCAAAACAAATTGTGTCCAAATACATCATTATTTTCCTGAACCCAGTCATACTGACCCTAAAAATTTGGGAACTTTATGTTTTGGGAAACCACCTGTTTACGCAGGTGTGTCTGAATAAAATGTGTCCGAATCTTTAGGGCTATTATGTTATACAGTAGAACCTCTCTAAACCGGACACTTATACAATCAATGCCTGCTTAACTCTTTGCATGCTGGGAAATGTGTGGGCTATAAATAGTTAAAAAATAGCAGATGACAATTCATTATATTTTCTTTTATTTCTCCTTATAAATGTCATGAATATGTCTTGGAATTTCATTAGAATTGTGTCCGGAGGACACAATTCTAATGAAATTTCAAGACATATTTACAGAGAAATAAAACATATACTCCTAATTCGTTTGGCGGATATTTTCGCCGCTAGCATGCAAAGAGTTAATTGTATGTGTTTTGTCATCTCTCATCGTCTAACCACATATATCTGTTTTGCGATGCCCATAAGTATGCCTGATTTACAGTGGAGCCTCTCTGAACCGTACACCCTGGGGAACCCCCAGGGTGTCCGGTTTAGAGAGGTTCCACTGTATATTACGAATATGCCAAGAAAAAAAAAAGTTTTATAACTGTTGACTCGGCTGGTTCAGATATTACTTCAAATTTATTAATCATACATGTAGTATCAACAACTGGTTAGTTAGAATACACCGTCACAATAAATAGTTTATAGAATATTCTTAACATATTTTATAGAACACTCTGAACACCTTATACAACAAAGAAAGGAACTACACACTACAATATAACTACTACGATAACTGGCACAGAATATATAATTCATGACAGTTTTTATTAGTACATTATGTATCAATTTTCTCGTCAAATTAAGACAGTATGCCGACTTAATAATAGCATATTAAAATCTTGCCATGACCAGATAGTATTTGTTGGGTGTGTAAATAGTGTTAAAAGGCTTACAGAGTTTGTTTGTTTTTTCACATAATCACTCTCAAAACGTACCCGCACGCGGACGCTTAACAGAGGAACAACTTTGTACGGCCTAATTCTGAGTGATAGGTAGCATACAAATGTGACTGCAACTAGAGAAATGGAGCTTATTAGATTTGTGACCAGCATAGCTCCTGATCAAATACATGTAGCACACTTCTGTAGCCTGATAATGTTATTTATCCCGTCAACACAGTGCGTATGTGCCGTGAAACACGGTGCCGTGAAACATTTTTGATATCCTGCCAATACTATTTTTGCATTTTACAGCCATTTGTAGGTGTTGACGGGATAAATAGAATAGTAGGTTAGTGCCGTGAATGGGCAGAGCCTCGCCCATCCCGTTTCCTGAGCCTTGCCAGATATTTTTTCCCATTCACGGCACTAGCCTACTATTCTCTATATATTCTGTTAGAAGCGTGACGGGTATTACATTGATGGAACAGCGACGAGTGCAGATCCTGATCAGACTGATCTGGATCTACACTGGTTGCAAAACTCACAGGCCCCATTTCTCCACAGCAACAAATAAGTTATATTAAATAAAGAGCATCTACAGCAAGAAGAAATTTGATTTCAATACACCATAATTATTAGAACACTGGGGATACATGGATAAACAAATAAATGTTTCAATACACTCATTCCTACGGAGCCCCGCAGCGGACGTAGATTTTTTTTTTTTATTAATTTGTTCCCGAGAAATAACAATTCGTTCCATCAATTTAACAATTTGTTTCCTCGAATTAACAATTCGTTCCCACGATATGACAATTTGTGGGAACGAATTAATAAAAACTAGAAATGTGGCCTGTCGGCACACGAATACCCCCACTGGCAGCCAAAGAAAACGAGGCATTTTTGATTATAAGCCATTTAGCCATTTTCAAACGCATCAAGTCTGTGACCTTGACCCTGGGCATAGTGTGATAATCCATGCATCGGTGTAGAAGATATAGAGCGGAAGGGAATTTCAATAGGTTTGACCTTTGACCTTCAACTGTGACCTTGGACGTAGGTGCGTGTTATTGATCGCGACGCACCTTCTCATCATGAGAAACATTTGTGCCAAGCCATTTGATAATCCATGCATCGGTGTAGAAGATATAGAGCGGAAGGGAATTTCGATAGGTTTGACCTTTGACCTTCAACTGTGACCTTGGACGTAGGTGCGTGGTTATTGATCGCGACACACCTTCTCATCATGAGAAACATTTGTGCCAAGCCATTTGATAATCCATGCATGGGTGTAGAAGATACAGAGCGGAAGCGAATTTCCAACAGACCGACAGACCGACCGACAAGCTGACTCCTATATACCCCCTCAAACTTTGTTTGTGGGGGTATAAAAATCCATGTCCGCTGCGGGGCTCCGCACATTATCACTAGCACAGCTAAGCAAAAAAACTAAATCTGAAAACCCTAGTCAATTCACCATTGCCAAAGCTTCAATCAAGTTCCATTGAGAAAAAGACAAAACGAAAAGCAATATTGAGCAATTATATTCATTCATGAACTTTCCCCAATTTTAAACATCATTAATTATACTTCATACGCATGATTTGTGGCTGCGACTGGAGAAATAGGGCATATCAGTTTTGCGACCAGTGTAGATCCAGATCAGCCTGTGCATCCGCAGTCTGATCAGGATCTGCACTGTTCGCTATTCCAATCAATGAAACATGAATGTGCTATTTGATCAGGATCTACACTGGTCACAAATCCCATAAGCCCCATTTATCCAGGCACAGCCACCATTATATGTCCACAGTTATGAGTGCACACTAGCATGGTTGGATGCAAATATTTGATAAGTTGTGCAATTTTGCACCATCTCTGAAATTGTACAAAAATGTCATTCATTGGTGAAATGGCAAACAATGCAGTCCCTGATCAGACTGATCTAAGGTCACAGTCTGATCAGGTTTCCACTACTGTTTACACTGACCCTCTATTTCACGGTATGTCGTATTTAAAGGTACATGCCCACTCAGTAGGCACAAACTGTTCTTTATAGGAATTAAATAAGTGTATAATTGTGTCACTATTCCATCAGTTCAAAAAATTACAAGTGCCCGCTATACAGATATAATCATTTAGTAATACTTATTTTACTGATAGCGACTCAAATGAGGCAAGATATTTTTTAATTATTTATAGTAATTAAATGCGTCACCTGAAAAAATAATATTTTCAACAGATTATAAAGTAAAAAAATAAATACAATGAATAAATAGTAATGTCTGTTAACATTTTAAGGAAACACGGTTATCGCCGCTGATATCAGTGTGCAAATTTACGTCTGATATAAAATGTTTAATAATGCCAATCAATATGTGGGGTAATGGTGAATGAATGCTTATTCTGCCAGAAAATGTCTCTGATATAAAGAACAGTTTGTGTCTACCGAGTGGGCATGCACCTTTAAGCAATTTACCCACACTAAAATAAAATGAATTGTTATCCTAGACTAAAATAAATGAGTTCACCTCATGTCATATTTATGCAATGAATTACCTCCTCAGACTAAAATAGACAGATAATAATTCTTGCTCGCTCACACAAAACAGCACAAAAAATAAAGCATGGGCAAAAAACTATAATATCTCCATATATTAAGTAGTTTTACAGAGCTCCAGATAAGCTGCGTATTTGCTTAAATACCCAATTAGAATTGCCAAAAACCCAATTGAAATCAGAAGTAGCGAGCATCAAAAAGCAATAACAAATTTGTGGTACCTTTATCATGCTACAGAAAACAATAAACAGACCACAAATATAGCATATTATTCTTATTTTCCGTGAAAACACATCTTGGTATTTCATTAGAATTGTCTCCAAGGAGACAATTCTAATGAAATGCCAAGACATGTTTTCATTTCGAAGCAAACTATAAAATAACTGCTGTCTGTTGATGTGTAAACAGTACAGTAGTGTGATTTTATTTTACCCAATTAAAATTTTGAAATACCCAATTGCTTCAGAAATGATCAAGTGAAAATACTCAATTACTAATTCCTTATCTGGAGCCCTGGTTTTATATTTGCATGTGTTAATTGTCTAACATACATGTGTAAATTATAATAACAACGAGAACACTCGGCCCTACGTACCTATACATGTGACTTAATTTTCACATGAAAATTGGGCCCGGTTCAGAATTTATCTCCATTTAATCACCGATTTTCGTCAAAAATTTTGTTTCGTAAACAACTTCAAAAGTTGACAACCCATATTTTTTTGGTGAACTTTGCTTTGAAATTTCAGAGAATATGAATGGTAAATAAAAAATTGATATCAGAATTTGTAAATATTTTTCATTAAGTATTGCTCAGCTTCTAAGGAACATATTAGCGAACAACAGTGATCTGATAAGGGAGAAAATTCCAATGGCAAGCCCAATTATATACCCACTTAAACAGTCTGTGACAAAATATGGATTTTTTAAGTAATAATAAATAGTAGCATTCACAAGCCACCACTTGAATACACACATATACAACAATTACAACAAACACATTATGCAATTTAAGCATTAAACAGCATTAAAACACATTTGATGATATTTTTAACGCTGCTCAGCATTTCATTCATACATTATTATTCTGTTAATCACAGTTACAGTATGATTCATTGTAATTAAAACATGATTACGCAGGAGAAAAACACAACTTGACGTTTACAATATGCAGAATCTGCCATTTATCCAATATAAAATGCTATATCAGATATTGATACACTGTATCATGGTCAATCCCATTATGAAAACTTCGTAGTTTCATTGGTTGAATATGATGCTCACTCATTTGTTTAGCGTAATGACCCAAGTACTTGCGTATTATTTCACAATATGAATCTTCGCGTGTTGAATAAACAGTACATGTATATACAGTAATAAACCTAAATATTCGGACACAATTTGTTTTGGGGAACCCTATAAAATATGTGTTTCCCAAAACAAATTGTGTACAAATACATTATTCTTGTAATAGACAAGAACAATCCTACTAACCATGAATATTTGCACACTCTTTGTTGTTCGAAACCACACGAGGCACGCCATGCGATTTTTGACCGGAGAACATGTGCAATATCTCATGAAAAATATTTATAAAATTTCCAATATGTTCCGTAAATGACGTCGTAAGATGACAAAATTTTCATAGCAAATGCGGAATACTATTCCGCATTTGCTATGACAATTTCGTCATCATTCGACATCATTTACGGGAAATATCACATTTTCTGTAAATATATTTTATGAAAAATCGCAGATGTTCTTGGGTACAAAATCGCATGGCGTGTCTCATATTGACAAGTGTTTCCCAGAATAAAATGTGTTCGAATATTTAGGGATGCATGTAATACCAAACATATTAGAATTTTATAAAGGTATACATTAAATTCAATTCTGTTTTTTTAAACTAGCAGATTATAAATGTCAAGTTGTGAACGCCCATGCATTGACAGATAACAACAAACCAGCTGTACATCAACGGGGGCCGTTTCACTGAACTTCGCACGACTAAGAAGTTCTTAAGAGCAAAAATAAAATGACTAACAAAGTTTGCATTAACAGACAATTTTGAGAAATGTTCGGTAGACTTGTGCAGATTTAATGACCCCTACATGTAGGTAATAAATTAGTGAACCACATTAACCCTTTCTCCCCTAAGTAACGGGAATGGATTTTTATATGTTAATTTCCAGACCAATCCAATAGTCACAAGATGATTTCCTGACTAGTCCATTTATGTAAAGGGGTGTTTTTGTTCTAAAAAATGTGAAAATGACTTGCAAATAGTGCCGATCCTGATGAGACGGCTCGTCACGAGCCGGCTCATCTGGATCTACACTTTTTGCCAATACCACTATACAGGCCTGTGGTTTTGAAACGATTAATGAGTAAAGTACATATTAGAATCTTCGTTTTTATCGGACAAAGTTTAGTGAAACGGGCCCCAGGTATGCACAAAATAACTGACCACCGGCGAGGCAACAACTATTCTATCATCGAGACAGCAACAGCGAAATCAAGCCATTCAGTAAAAGGTAAACATGTGTCTGGTTCTGAACTTCTCGTCTCATCCCCGAGGCCTCTTTTTCATATGCGGAACGCCATGTGATTTTGTACATGTGCACTTTTTCATGAAATTTATTTACAGAAACTGTGATATTTTCTGTAAATGACATCGAAAGTTGACAACATTTTCATAGCCAATGCGAAATAGAATTCTGCATTTGCTTTGTAAATTCGTCATTTACGGAAAAATGTCATCAATTTTGTAAATGTTTTTCACAAGGTACAAAATCACATGGTGTGTCTCATATGTGACAGTGACTTGAGAAATGGGGCTTATGGGATTTGTGTAGCTCTTGATCAAATAGCACACTCATGTAGCCGTATAACGATCTATAGCGCTTGTTTGGCGATTTATCTTTTAGTACTGTGTAATGTGCTTGGTTAAATCAGATATTTGAACTACGCAGTAGGCATACACATACAAATGTGTGGTAAACATATAGAGCATTTTATTAGCCTGAAGTCAGTGGGAACACATTTGATGAATAGCTAAAATCAAAGCTGTGTGACTTACGGAAATATGTTAGTAGGAGAAAGGAATATACAAAGTTACATTTTCAGTCACTTTAAATCAGTATTGGCAAAACACTAATTTCATAGTTGTATCCGTAAGCTGAAGGGGTCAATGGAAAAAGGGGGCTAAGTCCATAAGGACTTAGCCCCTTTTTTCCATTGACCCCTACAATTGTTATTGACAAAACTTGCTGGCTTGAGGAAAACGTTCTACTACAATGCACTAGAATATAGATATATATATTACTGGAATATAACATTACTTATTACTAGAAAACCCATACATTCAAGTTTAAAAGTGTGATCTTTATTTATCTTGATTTATTTTATGGAAAGAAATATTTTTAATTCTGAAATTATGCACATTTCAGTGGCAATTTATAGTTCCGACCGCTGAAATTATCGACATTTTATGGGCTATTTATAGTTCTGAAAGTATGGATATCCTAATGCTGAAATTATGGATATTCCGCGGGCTATTTGTAGTTTTGAGATGAAATTGTGGATATTCCACTGGCTATTTATAGTTCTGAATACTGTAATTATGGATATGCCACTGGCTATTTATAGTTCTGAATACTGAAATTATGGATATGCCACTGGCTATTTATAGTTCTGAATACTGAAATTATGGATATGCCACTAGCTATTTATTACGAAAAGCTGAAATTATGGGTTTTCCGCAATACGATTCATGATTTCGATGAAAGATCGGGAGAAAACTGGCACAATAACATTAAAGAAACGCCACACAATTATCACATTTGCAAGAAGTATCAAAGACAAGTCATGGTGGTCACGTTCCAATAATATTATTGTAATACATAAGATGCAAATCTTGAAGTTGGTCCAAAACAATACAACAGTGGAGCCTCTCTAAACCGGACACCGAGAAAACACCTGTGATCTTTATTTTTGATGAGCTTCTTGGTCATTTATCTCAGGTGATAATGTCTGTTTGTGATCATATATTTCACACAACTATGGCTCAGAATGCTCAACTGCCTGATTTACAGTGAAACCTCTCTAAGCCGGGCAACCCGGGGACCTCCCAGGGTGTCCGGTTTAGGGAGGTTTCACTGTAAATAGAAAGCTAGCAAGACATTGTTGTAGAATTACACCATTATTTTCCAACTTTTTCGTGACTGTGTATGATTTTATCATGATTGTAGAAATTACAAATTAAAGCAAAATGGGTGTCACCCATTCTATAAACCTGCTTATACAGCGTCACCGGTACATGTACTCTTTAACTACATTTTTACATGGATACGAGACGCTAAGCGAGTTTTCGACAACAGTAGCTGTTGAGAACCATGTGCACTATTGCAGCCAGATATGGATCAGGCGCAGATCCAGGATTTCGGGTTGGGGGGGGGGGGGGGGGGGGGGGGGGGGGGGGGGGGGGGGGGGGGGGGGGGGGGGGTGGGGGGGGGGGGGGGGGGGGGGCGTAACTATTTTGCAATACTTTACTATATTATCGAACGAGCATAGATAATATAGTCAATATTGCAAAATAGTCGTCCGAGCAGAATCTACATTCGCATTTTTCTGCGTTCTGGCGACATTTTAGGGGGAGCAAAAAATATTGGACAACAAAACGGTCCAGAGTAAGTTTAGACCTTGATTTTTTTTGTTTATTGAAAATGTTTAAATTTTTGAAAGAACAATTAAAAAACGAACCGCGAAAAAATGCATGGTAAAATACGTGCCAACTTGGCATGAAAACGTGCCTTGTAAACTGTAAATACCAATCTTTACTCTGGCGAATTTTTGAGTTAAACTTATGCTCGTTCGATAATATAGTCAAGTATTGCCAAAATAGTCGTCCGAGCAGAATCTAACATCGCAGTTTTTGCTTCTGTGCGTTCTGGCACATTTAGGAGCAAAAAATATTGACAACGGTCCCACAGTAATGTTAGGAACCTGATTTTTTTT